>JH431724.1:0-74023 GCA_000239455.1 Strigamia maritima | reverse complement strand
AAATTTTGAGTGTAGAAAGCAGCAGTGTTTATAAATTGCCTTCCTTAGCTGGCATCCATTTTTAAATTCTACTTTTCTGCACTTTTTTGCCCACTTTTCAGTCCACAGGTGGGAACCAACGACAGAAAAACATACTTTTCTGCACAGCAGAAAATTTGGAAATACGCACACTAATTTCTGCCTAATAAAGGGGATTAGGAATGGGTCAATTGGGTAAATTTAGGGATTTTGGCGAAAATGGCGAACCATAAGAAACAACAACTAAATTTTATCAAAAATCGCAAATTTTGCTTCTTTAGGAGTTTTATTATTGAATTAGCACTTTTAAATGGCGAAATTTTAAAGCAATTTTATATATTCGCTAAATTTCCCAAATTGACTCATTCACATTCTGCCAATTGATCATCTGGCCAATTGATCATTCGCCGAATTGCGGTTGCCGAATTGTCTTTGTCCAATTGACCTCGTCCAATTGACATTCACCTAGTTGTCAGAAACCCTTACCGATTAGCGCAAGGAAGCTGTGGCTTATATTTGAGGGCAACCAATAATCAATGGCAGCTTTTTTTCAAACAAATACAGCAATTTTTTTAGAGAAATGACTTTTTATGTTAAAAATAGCATTTCTTGGACAGTTGGCAAATGTGGATTTTATGTTCTGTGGAATTTGGTGCATTCAATCCTGAAAAGAAAAATCACTTATTTAGTCGAAATGACTGTTGAAAGGCAAATATGACTTAACTTACGTCATAGTTGCCTTATAGAGTGACTTGACACAAAACTCACTTTTTTGCTATATAGAAGTCACTTCTTTTTACTGCACATGCTAAGTACTCACACTGCTTTAGTAGCAGCCATCTTGGAAACAATTAGATCGTTGATGTTTCTCAACTCCAAACTGAAGTTTTAGCGCATAAAACCTGCCAATTTTGTAAGTGGGGATTTTTATAAACAACATCCTAACGATTTCTTGAGAAATCGGCATAAAAATAGAGAAGAGTGCGAACATCAGTGAACATTGTGGCTTCAGAATACACACCTCTGTCAGCCAGGATGTTCGCTGATGTCTGTCCAAATACTTTATTATTATTTTTCACTTTTTTATCTATTTTTTAGCTGATTCTCATGAAATAATGTAGCCAAGATGTAATAGACAATTTATCAACTAAATCTAATTTTTATTCAACAGTTGAAACAATAAAAGAACAAATTTAAAGTGTTTTCATTGAGAAGTCACTTTTCCATAAGACAGATACGGAGAAGTGACTTTTCCTTTTCAGGATTGGATGCACCTATAGCTATCAATTTGCCAGTATTGTGTTCTCTGGAAGGAGAAAAACTACTTGTGATAATAAAGGTGTTTCAGTTTGTGTTTTCTCTTAGGGACTCTGATTTCATTAAGCTTAAGTTGCGCTGCATGAAATGTGACGTGCTTACGAGACCTGGCGGCGGCAGTTGTGCTCGGCTGATTTGGCTGGCAGGCACCAATTGTTCGGTGGCTGGCGGCTTAGCCGGCTCATCATAAACAAGTTAAATTTTTTTACAGTTTTACTATTTACTGTTGCCTTAACTGTGCAAGGGTTTAAATTGGTCCTTTTTGCAATACTTAAGTTCCCACTACTAGAGAATGCTCTCTCTGATCAGCTACAGCCGCCACCCGGCTGAAAAAAATTGAAGCCACGGCGGCTGCGGCTGGCAACTTCTCACCAGATGGCGGCGGCTAGGGTTAAAGGTCGCAGATAGTCGCTGCGTCGCATCGACTTAGCTGTATTGGCGCACACGTCTATACTCTATTTATCATTTCGTGCGCGAAACTCCCATTGGTTAATAACCTATATCGTATCGAAAGTATATATTGTGGCATCTTATTTTAATTCTCTAGTTGAGCTGAGTCGAAAAATCATTGTTTTGTAGTCCAAAAATGTGCATGCCATTGTTAACAAATGAAAATGCTTGTAAAATATTTTTAAAAAATTATTTACATTTGGGTTTTTGTATTGTTGCGCACATTTTTTGGCTATGAAACAATGATTTTTTGACTCGGATCGACTAGAGGATTAAAATAAGATGCCACAATATATACTTTCAGTACAATATAGGTCATGAACCAATGGGAGTTTCGCGCACGAAATAATAAATAGAGTATAGTGCATACGTTGGCTGAAATCAATGACTTTTGCATCATGTCATTGAGAACCAAAACAAGTACGCTCAGGGGCATGTAAAAAAATTTTTGGGTGTTATTAGGAATTTATGGCATGATATTTGTGTTAACAACTTTAACTTCAACATCAAAGGGCATTCTGGTGTAATTTCAGTTTATTAGCCTATTGGAACAGCCATTAACTCACTTTTCACTATTACACATAGTAGTATGCCGTAGATATCAGGAAAACATTTCTAAATTTTTAAATTGAGCTCTCAATTGAATGCACCTATAATACTGATTATGAAATGTCTGTTTTGTATAGCATTGGTCTCTGCTCAAATCCCTTATGAAGTTGAGCGTTTATACAAGATAATAGAAGACAACCACTGTAAACAATGTGAACTCTTTGATGCAATCAGAGTAAAACAGACTATTTGTGAAGATAATTACGCCAAAAATAATTGTGGGTTATAAATACTGTATTTCGGCTGGTGTGAACCAGCCTTTATCCTGTAATCTATGGCATGTCGTTCGACTGCTCTCAACTTGTGGGATTTTTACTCAATATGAAGATAATGCGGGCATGACTGAAAAAAAAGTGAAACATTTTGTTATAAAAGAAGCTCAATGTGGATAACATAGCTTTAATGAGAAAACAGCTTTTGTTCAGAAAATAGCCTTTTGTGCATAAAATTTAGCCTTTTGTGCAGAAAACAGCTTTTTGTGCAGAAAATAGCCTTTTGGTCCAGAAAATAGCTTTTTATGCAAAAAATAGTCTTTTGTGCAGAAAATAGCCTTTTGTGCAGAAAATAGCCTTTTGTGCAGAAAATAGCCTATTGTGCAGAAAATAGCCTTTTGTGCAGAAAACAGCTTTTTGTGCAGAAAATAGCCTTTTGGTCCAGAAAATAGCTTTTTGTACAGAAAATAGTCTTTTGTGCAGAAAATAGCCTTTTATGCAAAAAATAGTCTTTTGTGCAGAAAATAGCCTTTTGTGCAGAAAATAGCCTTTTGTGCAGAAAATAGCCTATTGTGCAGAAAATAGCCTTTTGTGCAGAAAATATCCTTTTGTGCAGAAAATATCCTTTTGTGCAGAAAATAGCCTTTTGTGCAGAAAATAGCCTTTTGTGCAGAAAGTAGCCTTTTGTGCAGAAAATAGTCTTTTGTGCAGAAAATAGCCTTTTGTGCAGAAAATAGCCTTTTGTGCCGAAAATAGCCTTTTGTGCCGAAAATAGCCTTTTGTGCCGAAAATAAGCCTTTTTTGCAAGAAATAGCCATTTTTGCAAAACAATAGATTTTTTTGGTAAGACAATAGCATTTTATGCAAGCTTTTTTTAAAAAATAGATTTTTTGTAGAAATTTTTTAAATAAATAGCCTTAATTTTAGAAAATGGCCTTTAATGTAGAAAACAGTTATAGTTTGTGGGAACATGTCAGTTAGTTTATTGTGGGGCATGTCAGTTAGTTTATTGTGGGGCATGCAGTTGGTTAATTATCATATTGGATTTACTCAAGGCATGTTGTAGATATTAGGAAATATGGTACACCCCAATTAAATGCACCTACTGATTAAGAAATGTTTGTTTTGTATAGCACTGGTTTCAGATAAAATCAAAACTGAAGTTGAGAATTTATACAAGATAATAGAAGAAATCAATGATAAACAATGTGAACTCTTAGATGCTATGGGATTAATAAAAACTGTGTGTGAAGAAAATTGCGGAAAAAATAAGGGTACGTTCCAAATAGCGTATTATCCAAATCTCTGGCATGCTGTTCAAAATGAACATTTCCAAAAACACTACTGTTGTTTTTTTAAAGGTTACAGGATATTTCACTAAACTGGCATTTAGACCCTAATGCTAGGTTCCCACTTGGCAGAAACTCAGACAGAAAATTTCCTGCTGCAGAAAATTTTGAGAGAAAAGTATGTTTTTCTGTCGTTGGTTCCAACCTGTGGACTGAAAAGTGGGCAAAAAAAGTGCAGAAAAGTAGAATTTAAAATGGATGCAACTAAGGAACGCAATTCGTAAACACTGCTGCTTTCTACACTCAAAAATTTTCTGCAGCAGAAAATTTTCTGTCAGAATTTCTGCCAAGTGGGAATTAAGCATGAATAACACTTACAATAAATTTAAATTTAGAGTGGCAAAAAAAACCATCACATAAAGTTTTTAGCATCTGAAGTTCAGGTTTGCTAACGTGAAAAACACGAGAAAAACAATGAGAAATAGCGCAAAATGGCGTGATAGCACTAGCTACGTCGTGCATTATAGTATATACTGCTCTAAAAGTGACCACGCATGACGTAGCTAGTGCCATAACGCCATTTTGCGCTATTTCTCATTGTTTTTCACGTTAGCAAACCTGAACTTCAGATGCTAAAAACTTTATGTGATGATATTTTTTGCCACTCCAATTTTTTCCCCCAATTTATTCACTGTGCTTTTGACCATTGACGATCTTATCAGCAGATCAATCTGTCTGGAGCACTGTGAACAGTCATACAGAGACTGCTGACTGGAACCAAACACTGAATTTTTTTTATATTATTTTTTAGATTCAAAGTAATGGCGCGTATTAAATAAATGTTTTTTAATTATTGTAAGTGTTATTTAGGTCTAAAGGTCAGTTTAGTGAAATATCATTTTTATTTTCCTGTAACCTTTAAATCGTATGAAGTATATTAGGTATTTTGATGTAGTCTACTGGGGTGCATTTACTGCAATGGCTGTAAATTAGCAATATTATTGGAAAAACAGATGAATAAGACATTGAAATCAACATTTATTGTACTAAGTCATTTTGTCTTTCAGCGAATCCCTAAACAACGGGAACTCTGAACAAGGTTTTTCTATGGCTTTTGAGAGTTCTCCTTTGGCTTAGGTACCTACCACGCTGTAATCGGGAGTCTAATCTGGGACCAATGTGCACTAACTAAGAGACCACAGAATAATACAGAATGGACACTCTGAAATTTATTAAATTGTATCTACAAGTAAGCTGCTTGGTGCGCCACCATTGGTTCATGTGATCAAAGACAACAGAAAATTTGAGCGAGGATTTAAGCACAGAGTGGACACAGAATAAACGCTGTTTGAGTGGTCATGTGAACCAATTATGGTCGCGCACCAAGAGGCTTGTTTAATAAAATTTCAGAGTGTCCATTCGGTATTATTCTGTAACTAGACCACCTACCACCCTTGAGTTCTTCAGTTTATCTGTACTTGTATGGCCTGCAAGTGTAATCGTGATTACTATAGTTTTTAGCGGCATGCCACAGATTTTTCTATAATACGGTATACAAAATTTTTAGAACTTGGCTCCAAATTAAATATACAGTATTCCAAAACAAGGTTACAGTGAACATCTAAAACTAGGTTCACAGTTGTGTTCACACTGGCAGCGACAATAGAGAATTAAGTAGCAACAGCATGGTGCATTGTGGGTCGAAAGTAGACCAAAAGTAAAGTAACCACATTCACAAAGTTCACACATGAAGTAACAGTAAAGTAAAGAAATAGCCAATCACAGCCAACAACAGAAAGATCAAAAAAAGCCAATGAGGGGACTTTATACAATAACAACACATAAACAACAAAAATGATGAATGAACTAGAGTGCCTTGTCCTCCATGTCAGTCGCTATTTGCAAAAATGTGGATGTGACAACTATGTGCCTCAGGATTGGTTGTCGGAAGAAAAGCTCTACTGCTACTTTCTTACTTGATATTGCGTTTGATCATTACTTCACTTTACTTTACTTCTTTCTGCTGCTACGTTTGGTCTACTTTTGTTCTACAATCTACTGTGCTGCTGCTACTTCTCTACTTTCACTGACGGTGTGAACACAAGTGTGAACCTAGCTTTACAGGACTTGCTGTTTACAGTGCATAAATATACAACATTTGGACTGAAGAGTTGAGTGTCGTTTCTGCAGGGCTGTTCTGTCTATGGGATGTCTGTTCAGGACATTCACTGTATATCACAATTGGGTATCCAAATGGTGCATTCCAACCCTTTAAATGTAGTGTATTCAAATTGTTATATTATGCAAATTTTTATTTCAATTAATAGTTATAACTTATTAATGTTTGTTTTTACAGCACTGATTTCAGCTGAGATCAAGACTGAAGTTGAAAAATTAAGCCAGAAAGTAGCAGATACTGAAAGTAAAAATATCAATTATTAATATAATTTTTAAAGTTTATAAAGCAATTATTCCTAACTTAGGTGCAATGAAAGTGAAACAAACTGAGTGTGAAGAGAATTGGGCATTTAATAAAAGTATGTAAAATACACATCCTTTCTTGTTACAGCAAAGTCGTTAAAAACGAAGACACATGCTTATGAGTTTGAAATCTACATCTATATTTCTCAAAGTTTGTGAGTGTTTGTGTGTGTAAATGATCTGATTGGCTGATTTCAATGACGTCATATTGGAAATGGCGTCCAAATTGTATTTTCTATCTATCAAAAACAATCAATTTTGGTTTGAGCCAATAATAAAGATAGATAGATAGATAGATAGATAGTTAGATAGATAGATTTTCTGATGCTGAACACTTTTATCAGGTTGTTTCTCATTTGAAGCCTGTTTTTTATTGCATTTTCTGGGCCCAAACATGTGGTGGTTGTTTCTTAATAATGCCAATAGGTAGCGCTTTATAAAAATATAGTGAATAATGACAAATTGGTTTATACTTGTTAGATGACTTGAAATGTAACATTTATTTAGAATGGAACTGTTTTAAAAAAGAATATTTTAAAAATAATCAAGTACAACATTTAAAATTAACATTTTCTTATTCACTCCTCATCCACATTGTCAGTAGCATAACCAAGGACCTCTATATATTAAATGAAATCATTGTCTATACAGGGATTATAAAATTTTAGTTTCTTGCTATTTTTAGATCATTGCATTTGAATTTCAGTGTTATGGCCAATTTGTCAAGAATACCATTGCACTCACAATAATTAAATATTTTGTTCATCTATATTTAATATGAAGCTCGTTGAATGATTAATGTAACACACAGATGGCGCATTGAATTGATTTGTTTACACTTTGTTGTGTGTTTTACGGGATTTAATGGGATTTCAGCTGGGATTCAGCAGGATATCACGAGATTTAACAGGATTTTTTTTTCTTCAAATTTTATGCTGCAACACGGTTGGACTGTGTTACAATTAAAAACTATTCGTTTTTCAAATGTTACTTGATGCACCTATTGATTTCGTAATGTTTGTTTTGTACAGCACTGGTTTCAGCTGAAATCAAAACTAAAGTTGACGAGTTACACAAGAAAATGGAAAAAACCATCTGTAAAATAAAATACCGTATATACTCGCGTATAAGTCCAGGATTTTTGGACCAAATCTTTTATTTTATTTTATTTTATTTTTTAGTTATTTTTTTATTTTATTTTTTTAATACTTAAAATGGCTATTACCCTTCGTATAAATCAAACCAAATAAAAATAAAATAAAAAAATAAAATATAGGGGGTCGATTTATATGCTTTTTGACCCGTTTTAAGTCAGGGTCGACTTATACGCGGGACGACTTATACGCGAGTAAATACGGTAGTAACTGAACACCTTTTTCAAAGTTTAACACATTTATTGATGTAGACACAATGAGGGCGAAACAAAATGAGTGGGAAGATAATTATGCAAAAACTAGAAGTACGTTCAAAAATACATTTAAAGTTTTATAAATTATATACCCTAAAATAATATAATTTTTTTTAATTTTAAAACAGTTGAATCACTATCTCTCAAAGTAAAAGAATTGGAGAAATGCTGTGTTCAGCAAAGCACAACATTAAGTAAAAAAATTTAATACAGTACAACCTCAATGCAGGCCAGCCAGCCTGTTTATAGAATCTCAATTATTGTTTTAGAGACACTCACTAAACAACAAACTGAGCAATGTGAAAAAGCCAAAGACTACCAAGAAACTATTTCAACTCTCATATTGGCGAACAGTAAGTTATTCAATTTTTAAAATTATTAACATTTCAAAACTTGATTTAAAATTTTAGATGAGTTAACTAAAGCCATAGGTAAGAATACTGTTCTTGTTCTTGTCAAGAATTTTGTACACATTTTTTCAGTTTTATTTTTTAATATTTGCATTTGATTAGAGTGTTTGGATGAAATAGTAGGAGAGCAGAAACAGGAAGTTAGTTCGTGTAAGCAGCAGATGGTTGACCACAACTTTGACATCGAATTAAAATACAACGACGAGATAGCAAAATTGTTGGCAGAAAACGCTCAATTGAAAGTCAATTACGGTATTGAGAATTAACTGTTCATAATTTAGAATATATTAATGTTGCTGGAATTCATTTTTGATTGAATCATGGAGTTAAATTGAAAGTACAAGTAGAAACCACCTTTTTGCTGGAATTGTGTGAATGTGCATCATTAAGGCAGGGCGAGATATTATGAGATGGCGGAAATTTGTTGCTTTTTCAAAAACATGATATCGAATATTTTTTATTAGTATTATAATTCATTTAGTCGAATCAAGACTATCTGCTTTTGTGAAAAAATCAATAGGTGCATTCAATTACTTCGCTATCGTCGATTTTCCCATTTTCCGTGACCGGATGTAGACGCATTTTGCGTCATATTGTTGAAATCGAATTTACTAAAATCTGATTACTGAAATCGGATTGCTGTAATCGGATTGAACGTGTTATTAAGTTTCAGTCTGTGCATGCGCAGTTGCAAACTTAAATATTCTAGGATCAAGTTCCTTGATCGGAACTAGTTCTTAATCAAAAATCCATGTCCGGATTGTTGTAGTTTTCTCCTTTCAGTTAACATTTTAAGTTATTATAAAATAGTAGTATACATTAAAATATACTAAAAGTGTTGTATGTAGTATAAAATATATAAAAAAGCACTGAAATCTCTTAATAAAGTCTATCGAGTGTCACCTCGATCAATCTCGAATCCAAAACGGCTGCCAAAAATGATGCCATAAACAAGATTTCAGCAGCATAAACAACCCTCAACATGGTTTATGTAAAAACGGTTTATGGGTAAACTGATTGTTGGAGAATGACGTAAAAATCGTCATTTCCGCCCAGCGAGAATCAAAAGAATCAAGATAAACAGTTTATCCCTTTGGAATTGAATGCACCTAATGAAATAAATCGGATTACTGAAATCGGATTACTGAAATCGGATTACTGAAATCGGATTACTGAAATTGGATTACAAGGTGTTGACTGTATTGTGAAATTAATGCCTAGTTCACACTTGAACACTTTTCTAGAAAATGACGTCATCATTTCTCAAGTGAAAAAGTAAAAAATGGAGTATTCACTCCAGTTTCCACTTTTCCACTTGAGAAATGATGACGTCATTTTCTAGAAAAGCGTTCAAGTGTGAACAGGGTATTAGTAATACTTTTAAATTATGTTGTTATTGTAAAAAAAAAGACAGGAATGGCATCTAAAAGTGGCATTTAGTTGCCAACAACATGATGTACAATCATAAGAGAGGATAATTTCTATTCTTTTCAATTTAGCCAAATATGGATGTTGATTCAATATGTATATGTTTGATGAATAAAAAATAAGTAAATACTTTGTTTCAGCTGAGGACAAAAAAGTGCAAAATGATAAGATCGGTAAAGTTGGTACATTTGGAATAATGATTTAATGTCTTTGATTTCTTTTAATTTTTATAGAAGCTGTGATCCAAAAACAATTCTGCATTAAAAATGATGTGACACAATTTGCTACAAGATTCAAAAGTAAATTGAAGTTAAATATTGTCCTGCAGGGTTGACCACGCTAGTCAATTACGACTAGCTGACCTGCTAGCGCTAGTTGACAATTTTTTTTGCACTAGCTGGTCTGCTAGCGCTAATTGTCAATTTTTTATGCGCTAGTTCTAGCTACTTCTTGCTAGATTTCCGCTAGATTTCCGCTAGATTTCCACTATATTTTTGCTATATTTTTGCTATATTTTTGCTATATTTAGCTATATTTTTGCTATATTTTTGCTATATTTTTGCTAGAATTTTGCTAGATTTTTGCTAGATTTTTGCTAAAGTTTCGTTAGATAGTACTAGCGATAGCGTGGTCAACCCTGTGTATGATTGGCTTATGCTAAAACAAGTAATAATAGCACCTTATTGAATTAAAAATTGTTGAATTTTTTTATTATAAGTTTGACTTAAAATTTATGAATTTATTTAAAAGCTTAAAGTTATACTTTTTTGTGCTAAAGTCTGTGTGTGACAGTTTGCGACAAACTCCTCTTGACTAGTGTCTTGCTCACCATTATTGCAAATGTGCAATCATAAAATTGTTAGAATTGGATGTTTTGGTACTGCAATGGAAGCTGCTTTATTCTGTTTACAAGCTGGAGTGGACTTTTGCATATCGATGTTAAATGTGCCTATTTGTATGGCGAATTGGATAGACCGATTATATAAAAAGCACGGAAACAGCCAAAATTTAACTGTTACCAGAGGGTGGTTTCGGTCCACTTCTTAAAATATAATAAAACATTTCAATGGTACTATCTTAATTTGGTAGTTGGTATTTCAACAAATTTTTAACCTAATGTGTGTCCAACTAAGCAATAATATAGAATTTGTCCAAGTCTAAAAAATTACAGTGATTGAGGGGTGACGAAACTGATCTTGATCAGTGGATTCACATATATTACAGGCAATGTACCAAGCTACTTGTATATGCACAATCAATATGTGGGCTTAAGTACTTGTTTTGTAAGTAAGATTTTAAACTTATAGACAATCTATCATAGTAATATTGCCACGGTCACACACTAGTCAATGGGGCCACATTTAACCTACTACCAGTTAGCAACAGGTTAAATGGTCACTAGAAGTGGGAAGTGCTAAGGAATGCAAGAGGCTGGTTGAGGCAATTGGTGTTTGTCAAAGCTATGAGAAGCATGTTGTAAACATTAGGTGCGTTCAATCCTGAAAAGAAAAGTCGCTTATTTGCCTGAAGTGACTTAAGTGACTTTAGAGAAAAGGCAAACACAACTCACTTCTTTGCCTTATAGAAGTCACTTCTTTTTACTGCACATGGCAGTGCTCACAATAAGTAGCTTCAGTGGCATCCATCTTGGAAACGATTAGATCGTTTTTCTTCAACAACATCCAAACGATCCTTTGAGAAATTAGCATGAAAATAGGTAAGAGTTGCGAAAAATGACAACAAATCAAGTACGGACATCACCGAACATTGTGGCCGCCGAACATGCACCTACGTCGGCCACAATGTTCGGTCATGTTCGTACCCGATTTGTCGTCATTTTTTGCAAATTTTATCTATTTTCTAGCAGATTCTCATGAAATATATTAGCCAGGATAGAATGGACAATTTATCAACGAAATCTAATTTTTATTCCACAAATAATAAAAATACAAATGAAAATGCATGAACAATTTAAGTGTGTTCATTGAGAAGTCACTTTTCCATAAGGCAGATAAGGAGAAGTGACTTTTCCTTTTCAGGATTGAACGCACCTATTGCTTACTCCAATCCCCTCGTTCTTAAAGCCGCTAACTGGTCCGGTTATCTGGGCCATGCTGCGGGTATTGCAGCAAGGGTTATGTCTTGCCTGACCATGGCTATAATCTTTTGGTCAGCGGAATGGTTATGAAATTGTAAAAGGTAGAGTAACAGAAGAAGAGGCAAAACCCCTAAAGGTCAAGTTAACATTTTGACTGCACTTGATTTATTTCTGATTGTGACTGAGGCATCCACTAATCAATTGTGATTGTGGAGGTCATGCAACCCCAACATAGGGATGAAGGGAATGCAATGGACATCCAAGTCACGTGGTTTAACGAAGAAGACATTATATTATTGGGTTATATGGTCTTTTAATAGTGTTCTCTAGGGGTCAGAGGCTCTTCCCTGTTACCCATTAGATGGTACCACCAAGTACATTTAACTACATGTTTACTCGCTGACCAGGACACCGTCCTTATAGTCAGCGCATAATCAACCCCATTCACAAGTCATGTCATAAGTACCGTATATTCACGCGTATAAGTCTAGGATTTTTAGACCAAATCTAGGCCTATTTTTCCAAATTCGACTTATACGCGGGTCAAAGTTTTTTTTTGGAATTTTACAAATCACGTCTGTTCAGCATGCAGGCCATAGGCTACCTATAGGGTGGCCTGAACGTTGAATGGACGTGATTTATGAATACTGTATATTAGAGCTCGCGTATAAAGTCGAAGATTTTTGGACCAAATCCTGGTATTTTTCTTCCAATTCGACTTAAATGCGGATCAATGGTTTTTGACCTGTTTTAAGTCGGGGCCGACTTATACGCGAGTATACACAATAAATAAAAAGAAGTAATAATATATTTACTCATTTATTGATCTAGACGAAATAGAAATGGAGTGCAGAAAAGTGTTGGGGTTAAAACTTCTATCAATCCAATACATCTGGAAAGTTGATGATTTTGCTCACCGTCATGACAACGCAAGATCAGGCATTTGTCCCACTATATATAGTCAACCTTTTTTTACCTCGGAGTTTGGTTATAAATTACGACTTCAGCTATGTCCGAATGGTGATGGCATTGGAGAGGGAACTCATTTATCTTTTTTCCTTCAAGTGTTGAAAGGTCCAAATGATGCAATTCTTAATTGGCCCCTAGAGTTTAAAGCAGTTTTTAGTGTGTTAGATCAGTCAAGCAGTAGGATTAATTATTCTGCCGAATATAAACCAGATTTTCATGAATTTCAAACATGTTATGACAAACCAACGACTGAAAAGAACATGGCATGTGGATTTCCAACTTTTATTCCTTTAGATAGAATTAAAAATTTCTATTTAGTAAGTGATATCCTTTTTTTAAAAGTTGATTTTACAATTATTACTAAAGAAATATAATTGTCTGTTTTTATTGTATCCAGTTTGGAATTATTTTATTTTTTGTTCTTCATCAAGATTGTTATCTAGTTAAGATGTTATGTTCATTTGTTGTAAGAATAAAATATATTTTTATAAAAATAATTTAATATTGAGTATGCAATAATAACACAAAATAGCCAAATTAGTAGAAAAAAATAATTAAACCAACTCACAAGTCAGTCATAATATCAATTTCAGCCTCACAATCAGAAATAAAAAAACAAATCAATACTAAACTCCGTTTCCAACACAACTGCCATTGGCTAGAGTCTTTTCCCAGCAATTGTTTAATGCACTTAAAAAAATAATTCGAAAATGACCATAAAAGGGCATAAACGAACACAAACGAACATAAACAAACATAAACAAACATCAACGAACAAAAAACGACCATAAAAGACCATAAAAATGATCATAAATGGTAGTTTTTTTAATACAAATTTATATAAATTTATATTAATATGCAAGCAAACAGGCTCCAGCCAATGGGAGTTTCTTGCAATGTGTTGGAAACAGAGTTTAGACAAATTTCTGAGACACTTATTCAATATACGAAATATTGGAACCTTGAGGTTACCTACTGCAAAAGAAACATGCCTTGACCTCACAACTCGAGAGGACAGGAGAACTCTAAAACCAATTTTAGACAGAAGACTATCATGTAATTTTCTAGATGTTTGGGCCATCTGAGCTACCTTAGCTTCCCTTTTTGCTTGCCAGCCAGTAGTCTGCTGACTGCTTAATTTTCATGAAAGAATAATTATGTATAGTAAATCATGTAGAAAAATAATATGAATTATTTTATTTTTATTTTTGATAAGTTGCATTGACGTTTACATTTACGAAGTGCCAATAAGAGAGGACGAATTTATCGATTGCATATTCCTAGTCGTAGGCTTAAGCTCACGCGCTTTGGTTTCTTTTCATAGTCGAAATGGATTCGGATTTCTTCAATTGCGTCAAGTAAGTAGGGATTTTTAAGATATATAAGTATTTAACATAGTGTGTTATTTTAGATGTGGTTTGAAGAACTTTTATCCAGAGGAGCAACTTTGTGGTCGTATCTTCTGTCAGCGGTGTGGTACAATAACATTTGTAAATAGACAAATTGACCAGCCAAGGAGTGTAAGTATTTATTGAAAACTAAAAGCTTAGTCTTTTATTTCACGCATATTCAAATGCGGAAATAAAATGCAGCAAAAGCTCTATCTTTGGCTTTTGATGTCATCTCATTTATGTACATGG
The DNA here is from genome assembly GCA_000239455.1 of Strigamia maritima. Taxonomy (NCBI): domain Eukaryota; kingdom Metazoa; phylum Arthropoda; class Chilopoda; order Geophilomorpha; family Linotaeniidae; genus Strigamia; species Strigamia maritima. The sequence goes on along the minus strand of JH431724.1, from coordinate 59,694 downwards.
TTTTTAAATTAGTTATAATAGTTATAATAGTTATAATAAATAATTTATAATAGTTTAATTATTTTCTTAGGAAAAATCTGCTGGCTCAGGCAGTGATCCATGTTTGGACGAAAAGCTTTGTAGTCATTGCAACAGTTTTGTTGCTGGCGACAAAATTCAAGTAATGCACTGATTATATTACTGGATAGTGCGGTTGATAGGGTATTCCAGAATGAGAAATGGCAGAATGGTTGGATCTGTCGAAAATGGGATGCATTGTACAGTATTCCCTCGGAAGGAACGGCATGCCGGAAAAACCGAGTTTGACCAGATTTTGAAAATTGGACATCTGGTCATTTTTACGGCATGCCGAATCGGTGCTGTAAAATGTTTTCAGGCATGCCCTGCTCGGATTTGGTATTATCCGGCATGCTGTTCTTTCCGAGGGAATAAGGTAGATGGTTGATATTTTGGTATGATTGAGTAAGATCAAGAATTATTGACATGTGCTAGCTGTCACTGACGGTTAAACAGGAAAAAAAAATTTTAATACGGCATGACCGAAAGGAAGTATAGCTGTTGGTTGACACAGCATCCAGTCGACATGCAAATGGTCGATACGCAAAGGGCTGACACGCAAATTGTCGACATCCAAATGGTCGACATCCAAATGGTCGACATACAGTGTTGGGCCCGCTAACTAACAAGATTAGCTACGCTAAAGTTTCGCTAGGTCCTAAATTTTTGCATTTCGCTAATTGTCGCTATAGCGCTAAATTTGAAATCCCTTAGCTAATAAAAACGCTAATTTAGCTATTTTTCGCTAATTTTTCGCTAACTTTTCGCTAATTTTTCACAACTACAACAATTTTTTATTTTTTTATTGATTAACAATTTTTAAATCAATAAAAATAAATTATTGTGATATGAAGTGACAATAAGTTGGTTTTTGGTTTGTCGTATTCGACAGACGTTTTCGACCGATTTTCAGTGAAATTTTCACTGTTTGTGCCGCTAACTGCGCAGCAGACGACGCGGTTTATGCGGCATCATTTTAAAAATATAAAAAAACAGTTTTTCTGATTTTTAAATTGATGCTTGCACAAACCACGTCGTCTGCGGCGCAGTTAGTGACGCAATCAGCGAAAATTTCGCTGATTTTCAAGCAGAATTCTTAGCGACGCTAAAAAAAAATCACTAGTTCCAAAATGGCCAGCGAAATTTAGCTTTGCTAAATTAGCGTTAGCGTCGCTGACTTAGCGTTAGCGAAATTATCTCAGCGAGGCCAACATTGGCCATATACCATGGCGTGCATCCAGTCGACACTTCAATGGCCCACACAATTCACCTAGCCGTTTAGCCATTCAGCATTCTGCATCCTCTATAAAAGTGCACAAATTCACAGACAATAATAGGGTAAAGGAAATATTTCATCTATGGTCTGTTTATTATAGAGTCATTATGACAACTGTGGAATGTATCCAATCAACTGTAAATTTTGTAAGCATATGTTTAGCCGCCGTGAAGTAAGTCTCAAAAATTAATTTCAATCGAATAATACCCGGTACTATACTTTTTTTATCCAGATGAAAGAGCATGTGCAAGAATGTGCTCGCAATTTAGGTGTGTGCAAGTTTTTTCCAATTGGTTGTCATTTTCAGGTATGCGTCAGAATATTTCAATGACAACTGAACTTAAACAGTGACGAATAACACTGCAGGGAACGGACTTAGAAAATAAACAACATGACAGGGATAATTCTCATCTTGAGTTGTTGATGGATTTATTGTTGAATCTTCAAATTGAGGTACAGTAGAACAACTTGCAATATGTAGAATTCTCAGTTATAATACCACAAGAGAAAGAGCGGTTGTTGCTGTAGTAATTTGCGCACGAATTTTCCTGTATGACTAGATCACGAGTGCCTATACAATTGGCCGATCTCGAGTGGTATTTGATATGGGAATTTTTAAAATCACTAAATTAGAGCAATAAAGGAGCAATTTTAACAATGGTCAAGGTGATAGTACACCAACATGCTATACTATCAGTGTAATCGGCTTGGTTCAAAACATGGAGTCCCATGTGATCCATGGATGCTCCAATTTCAATTTCCAGTTCACTTTTCCCATGTCCTAGCGTAACGCCTGCGGCGGGCTGACCTCACCTTACTAGGTAAAGTGGACTGGAAATTGAAATTGGAGCACTCCATGGATCACATGGGACTCCATGTTTTGAACCAAGCCAGTGTAATCAGGCTATCATTGGTCGAAATTTAACAATGAAACAAATTTTGTTCCAGCTATCGAATAATTCATCGATGCTAGCAAGTTCGTTCAAGGAACTTTTTTCGCTAAAGAAAGTATTTAGTTGCATTCAGGTATTATTGTTAATCATAGTAAGTGAGAAGAAGTACGGAAGCTTTCGGAAATTTTGTTCTGTATGTTGACTACTATAATTATCCGGGGGAAAATCACAGCGCCACCATTATTCAGCAACAGGGAAACGCCACTGTTTCCCTACTTTTTTTAAAACTTACTATTTGGTTTTAGAGCTATTTGTATACCTACTTACTTTTTTGTTGGATAAATAAGTTTAAGCAGAAAGATGTTGGAGAGAGGTTATCATTGGGAGGAATAAGTGAAGGTAATTTTAAAGTGCAAATATTGAATATGTAATTTTGAGTAGATCTGTATTAAACTTTTAAACTTTATAGGTTCAGACATTCACACATCACAGACTGATTGTTGCATTAAAATGAAAGTTTTCCAATGTAAAAATTAAGGTGATGTGTTTGTTTATGATTTATATTCGCTTTTGAATAGATACATTGGATCAAGTTATAGAAAAGCAAGAAAAGGAAATTAATTTATATAAGCAGCAATTCGCTGAACTTGAAAAGAAACAAGGTATAAAGCTAAGTACAAGATAAGTATTATGAATAAAATGTGTAGATATACTCTATTTATCATTTCGTGCGCGAAACTCCCATTGGTTAATAACCTATATCGTATCGAAAGTATATATTGTGGCATCTTATTTTAATCCTCTAGTTGAGCCGAGTCGAAAAATCATTGTTTTGTAGTCCAAAAATGTGCATGCCATTGTTAACAAATGAAAATGCTTGTAAAATATTTAAAAAAAATTATTTACATTTGGGTTTTTGTATTGTTGTGCACATTTTTTGGCTATGAAACAATGATTTTTTGACACGGATCGACTAGAGGATTAAAATAAGATCCCACAATATATACTTTCAGTACAATATAGGTCATTAACCAATGGGAGTTTCACGCACGAAATAATAGAGTATAGTTTTAAAGGTAGGTTTACACTAGACGTAACACAATGCAACACAAGCATAAAAGTAGCTTGTGATTGCTTGGATGTTACGTCTAGTGTTTACCTATCCTTATGATTGGGTCCCATTGGTGTTGTAACGTAATGCAAGATGGCTATGCAATGCATTGCTGATTTAAAATAAAATCATGGACATAAACTTAAGTTTCAAAATTGATTTTGAAGTAGAAAGTAACATAACTTAAGAAATTCTGGCAACCAATGAGAAGACCAATGGCTTCTCTCATCAAAAACTAGACAGTTTACGTGGTTTACACTTACTGTCTACAACCAGTTGTGATCATTGGGGTCATGCAATTCTATCATGGGGATGATAGTCAAGCACTGGACATCCAAGTCACGATGGAAAAACGGATGACACCGTATTATTGGGTTTTGGCTTTTAATATTGTTGTCTACCGTCTTCCCCCGCCATAGAGCGCCAGGGTGGCGTTCTATTCGATTACAACGCCATGGCGTTATGGTGTAGGAAAAGAGTAGCAAGATTATTTTTTTCATTTTTTTGTCATTTTTTTTTTATTTCATTGTTTTTTTCTATTTTTTTTTAAAAAAAATTTTATTTTGTTTAAATTTTTTAGAAAATTTATTTCTTGTATTTTCCTTTTTTTGTTATTTTTCATTTTTAATTTTAATTTCTTATTTTTCTTTTGATTTTTGCTATTTTTGTGGTAGTGTTAATGATTTTTTCATTCGAAAATTCGAATAGAACAGCATTTCGAATAATGCGCCATGGCATATTATTCGAATAATACGCCATGGCGTCTTATTCGAATAATACGCCATGGCGCATTATTCGAAATGCTGTTTTATTCGAATTTTTGCTATAATGATTGAAAAAATCATTTTTCAAATTATTTTCGAACATAACGCCATGGCGTTACGTTATGTTCGGGGGAAGACGGTAGGGGTTGGCGTTGCTTTCCTGCATCCCACGTCACGGTACCACTAATTACGCCTATCTAAGATCGACCTGCTGATCAGGACAATGGCCCTGGGCAGCGAGGTCGAATTGCTACTTAAATCATGCTGTAAGTTTATCTACAGCCAGTCATGTTCCCTTCAATGAGGCTTCATTGGGTGGGACAGTGGGCAGAGCGAGCCAGTATTGAACATGAGGTGATCGGCTTTCTGGTTGTCAAACTACTACCTGGCCACTGTCTCTTCAGCCTCTTTTATACTATCTCCTGGTGGTCGCAGGTCACAGGTCAACCGTGATTAGCCCTTGACCGTTGTCCATTCAACAGTGGGGACATCTGGTGCGGAGTGTGGCAGTGACCTACGGTCACAGTGTGAACAAAACTTTCCTTAAGTCACGTTAAATTTTCACAAGTAACGTTACGTTACGTTTAATATGAACTAGCCATATATGTCTTCATGGACATTAAATAACAGGCCAAGGTATAGTGCTTCAATAAAATATGGATTTGTTAAGTGGGAAGTTAAGTTGTTTAATACTATAGTAATATTAGAATATAATCAACATAAGGAAAGTCATTTTTGTTGATTGTAAGTTGTATGTAGGTTTACTGAGAGAAATGTTTGACCAACAGACAAGAACGATGCAAAAAGTAGAGAAAAACCTAGGATTTTTAACAGGTAACTTGACAAAATTAATTAATTACAAATCTGAGGGCTGTCAATAAGTATTGAATAATCAATGGTTTTTTTTAGGAGAAATGGCTAACAATACAGGTATATCAGTCATTTCAAATACATGTGATAATTTGGCCATGTGGGTTAAATTAATGTAAAAAAAACTATTTCATTTCAGATGAAAATTCTCTCAGGAAAATGGAAAAAAATATTGGTGAAAAAATTTGAACAATTATCAGTAGATTTTTAATTTTTGTTAACAAAGTTTCTGTCTATATGGTTTTATTGAATTTGGATTTTGTTGTTTGCTGTAGTATGGCAGCCATTTTGACTTGATCCAGAATTTCTGGATAAAATCGAGATACAATAAATTTTATGATTTTTGGAAAAGGGGCAAGGGCTGAATAGGGGGATGACCTATATACAAATAGTATTGCAAATGAAATCAATTATATTTTTCGATACTGAAGGTATTCAGTAGGTGACTTTACTTGGAGAAACTTTACAGAACAAAAAGCTTTAGTAAGTAAATTTAATATTAAATTTCTGATTTAGTTAATTTTTTTTAGAGGAGCTAACCCAACAACAAACTGAGAAATCTGATATTCTTATGACACTGATGACAACCACTGGTGAGTTATTTGAATTCTAGAATGTTGATTTACATTTTTGATTACCGTACTGATTATTTTTTCTAGATAAATTGAGTGCAGCCTTGGGTAAGAATACCCCACTTATCCGATTGATTTTTTGTTGCTGTTAAATATCTTATGAGAACCATAAGATTAGGCGTATTAGGTTAGGTCGCCCGACTGTGAGTAGGTCAAATTGACCTACCCTACGCTAAGAATCTTTTCTGTTATATTGCATTTATTTCAAAATGGTTCAAGTAGGCAAAAATGACCTACCATGTTTGCGCATCAAAAGATCATTTTAGCAGTCATGTGAGGGTTAATCAGTACACTTAAGCCTAGTTCCCATGCACGTTTTAAAGGCTTGTTTAAAATGACGCAAATTTTTGCGTGCGATTTTGTTGAAATGTAGCAAAGTTAGGCTGGTATCTGTGTTGTCACGGAATAAATAGCCCAGGTGTGTGCGGAACAAACGCAAATACGCGAGTGCTAAAATTTATTCTTAAAACATAACAACTAGCGCCAATCTTACGGAGGCTTAGAATGGGCGCAAATACAAACTAAAGATACAATACAATATATGGTAGTTTTCCAGATACATTAACAAAACATAATCAGATATTAATAAAGTAAATAAATTCGAATAAAGCAGAAACATAATAACAAATTCCCTCGTTTGAATTTATCTCGTTAATAAAATTACACAATCAACCATACACATCCAAATATTTACAAAGTTCCAATATTTTTTCTCTATTCACACGTTTAGTTAATACATCAGCTAAATTCTTTTTGGTATAAATATATTTCAAACTAAACAAATTACTCTTGTAATGCTCTCTAACAAATTGCAGTTTGACATCGATGTACTTAGTTTTGGAATTTTTCACATCATTTCGTATAAAATGCATACCAGCTTAGTTATCACAATTTACAACTATTTTTCCAAAATCTAAGTTGTGAACATCATGTACGTTATCTAGACAACGCTTAAACCAGATAATTTCTTTGACCAGTTCTGATAACGCTATCAGTTCAGCCTCTATTACACTCATGGTTACTAAACTCTGTTTTGTTGTATGCCAAAGAATCAGATTCTCACAATCGTTATTAAATAACCCGTTACTGACTTCCTATCCGGTATAGTCGTTGCCCAACTTGCGTCTACATAACATTTGACTTTTAAGTTAGATTTTCCACTTAAATGAATACACTTGTCCCTCGTACTAATAACATAATTGCACAAGTGCATTATACAGTTCCAATGTACAAGCTTCGGTTTTGCATTATAGCGCGCCAAGATACCAATCACAATACTAATATCAGGCCTAGTATACCTAGATACGAATAACAATATGCTGACCATTGTTTGATAAGGATACTGACTCGCATCCAAAACATCACCCTCAAGATTTAATTCAGCTAGATCGAAAATAATCTTGAACGGTTCGGCAACCTTCTTGAAAACATAATTACTAAATCGTTTAGAAAGTTCCTCAACATAAGAAGTCTGACTGAATTTAATACCATCTCTCTCGAATGATGTCAATCCCCAAGAATCGTTTTGTCCACACTTGAAAGACTTATTCAATAAAGTAATAACATGTAACTTAATCTTTTCATTCTTGGCAAAAATAAGAATATCGTCGACATAAAATAATATAATAGCATCCCATTTGAATCTATATACACATTGAGTGGAAGTGAATTTTACAAAACCCAGATTGAGTATCTCATCATTCAGTTTCAAATACCACTGTCTACCCGCCTGCTTTAAACCATATAAAGACTTGGTCAACTTCCAAACTTTAGCCCCCAACACCCAAAATATCAGGAATAGACATATAAATATCTTCGGGGAGATCACCGTACAGAAACGTACATTTAACGTCTAAATGTGTGTCAACCCACTTAAAGAACAGAACTAAAATTACAAACAACAGGATAGTATACTTCGGTAAATTATGTACCATAGTTTTGTAAGAAACCTCTCGCAACAAGTCGTGCGCGATGGCGTATAACTTTGCCCTCGGCATTCCTTTTGCGAACAAAAACCCACTTATGATCTAATATTTTAATTTGTAATGTCCTATCTACTTCCTTAAAAACATTTCTCTCTCTGAGAGTCTCAACTTCATCACCCATAGCTGTTTTCCAATAAGACTTATCAGGAGAAGCTATGGCCTCTGAATACGTAAGTGGGTTTGCCAATCCACATTGAAACATTCCAAACCCTTGAAATATATGGCTAAATCAACTAAATTGGTTACGGATGTTGACGACCTGTGTGATTCGTCAGGAGAATCCTGATCAGGTGAATCCGTGGCTTCCATCGCTAACATTCCGTATGTCCCATGGACCCACATATGGATTATTGTATTTGAAAGAGTCTTTTACACTTTCTCTAGAATAACCAATCTTATTATCATCACAATATTTCATGACTGACTTAGCAGAACGAAACCTCTGACCTTGGTACGATAAGATCGCATCATAACGGTTAGGATTCAGTCCTGTAGCTGGGCGCTGTTTAACCATTTTTTCCCAATTACTCGTAGACCCTGACTGTCCCTCATCCTTAACAACCACTTTTGGGATCGGTAAAGTCACTTTGGGATTAGGAAGTGGAGAATCAACAGGTTTATTTCCTCGGTTACCATTATCATCCGGTCCAAAACCATTTGAATGGTTCTTTGCATTTGCATATGAAGACTCAATAAATCTTACATCTTGAGTGTTATACACTTTGTCTTCATCAGGATCGTACACTCTATAGCCTTTACCCAATTAAAATGCATTCCTTTGATACAGGACCCAACTTGCTGTCTCGTTGGGTCTTAGGCAATAATCGATAACATTTAGAACCAATCACTCGAAAATAGTGTATGTTGGGCTTGCGATTAAACAATCGCTTATAGGATGTTTGACCTTCTAACAACTTCTGACTTAAACGATTTTTAACATGTGTACAAGTCAACATCAAAATACCTGGGACACCTCTCCACATTCAAAAATAAAAAGTTTTATTGTTGATTTAAAGTACATAACAGACAATAAATGAAAAAAAAATGCCTCCATGTTGTGTATCATGTCATTAGGAACAAAAATCTGTATAAAAAGTATAAAAATGATCAACTGGTTAAGTAAATAAACAACAATTAAAAGTTATTTATCAAATCAAAATACCTGGGACAAACAAAAAGCAAATCAAAATACCTGGGACAGTAGCTGAAATTATTACTTAGTTGCATCCCCATTAGCTTTAATTACTGCTTTGATCTGCCGGGACATGAAAATTATCAAATCTTGGCATTTTTCAGCTGTGAAGTTATCCCAAAGTTGCTGCAATATTGTACACTCCTCAGCTGAAATGTCCGACCAAACACAATACCACCCTGGAAATATTCAAATAACTCGAGAACCACCAAAAATAAAATTCTAAACTCAATTAATTTTTTTAAAATTTTCAAAAATTCTTGAAAATTTGTCAACAAATCCTGTTAATCCTGAATAAGAACCCCAAAACGGTCCAAAGTATACACAAAAACCTGAAAACCGATTTTAAGCCGGAATCTAAACACCAATCTCTCAAAAATCAAAAATTGCACCAAAATTTCAAATTTTGAACCAAAAATTCAGAAAAATACGAATTTTCCCCGAAAATTCGTAAATAATCTAACAAACCTCGATAACACCAAACAAATAACTGATCAACTACTAATTAACACGCTAAATTTTGCAAGATTCCACTCGAATCCGCACAAACAATCCAAAAACCAATTAATGTTTCAAAAATCTTAATAAAGTTTTTGAGGATCAAGTCTGATCTTTTTCAAACCTAAAAATCGCTCAAAAGAAATAATATAACATCATGACAATTTCTCCAACCAAAGTAGAGTAGGGAGGTGCTATGTACCAGATTTTCGGGTTTAGAAAAATCCCCTCTACGGTTAAGCAACCTTTGTTTCTAACTAAAATCCCATTCGATTTAACTGATCACGTATAACCTGCTTGCATTGAACGTGACTCACTAATTAAATTACGCTTCCCACTCGGAGTGTAATCGACCTTATTCAAAATAATTTTATGATTTTCATTCCCAATAATATGATTAAAATAAACAGTACCAATCCCTTCTACATTAAAAATCCCTGAGTAAGCATTTATCTTGTAAGGCTTACCAATTGTCAATTCCGTGAATAAATTCTTATCATGACACAAATGAGCTCCAGACCCAGTATCCCAAATCCACTCATTATCTGTGGTCGTACATTAAGCCCATCAACAATCAATGAATCAGAAAAATGTGAGAAAGAAACAGAGTCACTCACATTTGGTCCCTTGGGCTTCCCCTTTCTACACGAGCCCCATAATGACCCATAATCTCGCAATTTGAACATTTAATTTCTTTCTTTGACTTCTTTCTACAGTCACTAGAATAATGCCTTTTAATTCCACAATTAAAACAAATAACTTCTCTGTTAAGTTTCTTTTTGGGATTTTTCTGATTCGTTGACAGAGCACTACTACCAGAATTGTTATTAGAATTAACACCCAACACATCCCTTGATTTTAAACTTTTGATTTTAAATTCTTCAATTAGGGTTTTCTCGACATTAGCAGCGGTAAACTGTGCATCCTTCCATCTATGCATGAGACTGACCACATTATGATTTTGCGACGGCAACGTGCACGTCATTCGATAAGCAATATCATCATCCGGAATAGTTTTTTCCGCTAAACTCAAATCCCAATTGTGTAATTCTATTCAAAAACAAAATAATTCTCTCATTCTCCTTCATCTGGCTCAAATGAAACTCACCCAACAAATGTGAAATTTGTGCCTTAGACTTCGGTTCATAAGTCTTGGCTACCTTGCCCTACCTATCTGCAGGACCCCCCAACCCATCGAGTAAACATTTTAACTTGTCCTCGATGCCTAAATAAATTATTCCTCCCGTTTTGGATTGATTGGTCTCAAATAGAATAATATCTGCTGCTGTAGCCCCATCTGCAACATCATGTTTAGGGTCTATGAACTTACTAAGACCTTTACTCGCCAGACACGCAAGAAAATCCCTCTTCCAGCGGACATAATTCAGCTCGTTCTGTTTCTGTTTCTATTCCTTTCTGCCATAACTGACTAATAAAGGGAAAAACCAAAATAAAATTCAAATAACTCGTGCGTCAAAGCAGCAAAGCACTATTTGGTCTCACGTGCTTAGCCAGTGCATTAAAGTTGAATTGTTTCAACTTCATCCCCACTTACGATAACGTGCTGAAAAGCATAGCGCGTTGGCTTGTGCTGACTCAACTGTGTTCCCATTTTGGCTAAAATTAGGTTCAGAAAATAATATAATTTCTACAGTATCTTATTGCTTGTCACTATTTAAATGGATCGATGGCAATCATGCTATCGGATAAACCAAGGGAAGATAGCTGGTTCATAAAATTTTGTTTATTTGGTTCAATAAACTGGTTATAGCGCATTGCCATGCCTCTGTAGTTCTCTATCATCTCTATCTCTAGGTCGGTTCTTTTGTATTATTATTTTGTATCCCAAACCGCTTATTTGAGCTTGGTGAGAGACATTGTTGGCCACTGCTGGCAAGGCGCTGTTTCTGACGTCACAGTTGGTATTCCCCATGATATAGGGTTTACGTCACAAACTGGTAACAATCGTGCAAATTCTCGATTTGGTCTCGCTTTTATCGCTTACTTTTTCATATTGCCGTCTGCTCGTTTTCACAACTTCATAATTAGGTTTAAACCCTTTAATATTTTTCAAAAAATATCTGAAAAAAATTTAAGGCTTTTAAACAACGCTTGATTCAATAAACCATTAAAAACTGTGATGTCGTAAACCCTTTAATGAAATAGGAAAGTTTTCTTATTTATGAAATGAAACTGCTACGTTTGTAGCAGTTTTTGCTCTGTGTGGAGGGTTAATAAAAAGTTAAAAAGTAAATTTTGTTTCAGGTGATCACAAGAAAATACTAAATGAAAAGATGGGTAAAATATATATTGATTTGACATGAATTTATTTTTATGGATTTTAATTTGCTATAGACGTTGTGATCCGAAAACAAAATAACTTTAGAGAAGATTACATGAAATGCAAGAGTAAATTTAGTCAATGCCCTGTAGACAGGACACACTTATTGGGATGGTCCAAAAACCGTCCAACATGTCCTGCCTACAAAGCTGTTTCGTCTACAAGGTACAAAAACAAAGGGAAATGTCACTTTGGACGGTTTTGGACGATGGTTTAGTGTCTACAATGTGTTCCGTCTACGGGACGTTGACTGTAGAAAATGTCATCCATATCTTTATGAAAATGGACATGCAGACCCCGCAAACATTTCATAATTCCATCTGCATATGAGTGGCAGCAAATTGTTTGCAAATAAATAGTTGCACAAGAAGACTTCAAAAATTTGACTGAGCAATATACTTGCTGAAAATTTCTGCTGATGAATGCAGAAAATCATTTGCAGATAAATTATGAAATTTACTAAGTTTACATAAACACGCTTTTCTGGAAAATGATGTCATTATTTATCAAGTTGCAAGTGGAAACTAGAGTGAATACTCCATTTTTTACTTTTCCACTTGAGAAATGATGACGTCATTTTCCAGAATAGCGTGTTACATGTAAACTTGGTAATTGCTGCAAACATATTCTGCCACTGTTAGTTAGCAGAACTTATTGTTGCATCAAACTGCACACCATATCCATAAGGGTAATTAAAATTTTGTGTATCGTATGTTTGATCTGTTCTATTCATCTAGATGAAGTAGAAAGCAGCTTGAGAAAGGAAGTGGCATCAAGACTCTCATCAGTCCAATATGTCTGGAAAGTCGAGAAATTTGCACATCGTCTAGAGAATGCAAGATCAGGCGTTACCCCCACCCTATACAGTCACCCTTTTTATACATCAGAGTTTGGTTATAAACTGCGACTTCAGCTATGTCCAAATGGGGATGGTATTGGAGAAGGAACTCATTTATCTTTTTTTCTTCAAGTGCTGAAAGGTCCAAATGATGCAATTCTTGATTGGCCGGTGGAATTTACCGCAATTTTTAGTGTTTTGGATCAATCAAAAAATAAATCTCATTATTCTGCAGAATATAAACCGGATTTTCATGAATTTAAAAAATGTTATGAGAGACCAGCGGGTGAAAAGAATATGGCTTGTGGATTTCCAACTTTTATATTATTAGAGAAAATCAAATCTGTATTTTTAGCAGATGATACATTATTTTTAAAAGTAGATTTTTTAATTTCAAGTAAAAAATAATTTTATACTTTTGCTTTATTGTATTTATTCATTTTATATCAATAAAATGTTGTTTTTTTAAAGATGTGATGTACTGTGAAAGCTCATTTAGTGTGCTGACCACAAGAAATTCCATCTAAAACGAACTAAAACGCAAGAAATTCAGTCTATCTACACTGTACTAAAACACAAGAAATTCAGTCTACACTGTACTAAAACACAAGAAATTCAGTCTACACTGTACTAAAACACAAGAAATTCGGTCTACACTGTACTAAAACTCAAGAAATTCAGTCTACACTGTACTAAAACACAAGAAATTCAGTCTAAACTCTGGAACAAGGCATTATACAGTATGTCCAATTTTTTTTTGTTTTTTTGTTTGTGTTTGCTGTTTGTGTTTGCTTGGGTATTTATGCACAAATCACATCAAAAAAATTTTAAAACGTTCAACAAATAAATCAAAAATTCAAAAATCTCAAAACACTCCTGTAACTCATAAAATGGAAGCAAAAAAAAATAATTTGTATTTTTATTTTTCAACAACTAAATCAAACGCTTTTTATAAGAAAATCCATGATGAAGTTCATTACTTCATCCTAAAACAAAATCTCTTGTTAGTTTGATTTACAAATGCTGAAAATGCCCTCTATTGTTTTCAATGCACTGATTTACGTTCAGAGACCATGCTTGTCGAATTGATACCAATGTATCTTGAGAAATGTTTTGAGTATTTCTAATTATGCTTGCATCCAGTTCTTGAATCGTGCTAACAGGATACACTACGTTTTTCAAGTATCCCCATAAAAAGAAATCTATTGGGGTGAGGTCCGGTGAGCGTGCTGGCCAGTTAACTGGTCCTCCCCTACCTTTCCATCTACCTGGAAATTTTTCATCCAACTATTGACGAGCAATTTTTGAAAAATGAGGTGGTGCACCGTCTTGCATAAAATAGGGATTCAGGTCGGCATTTGCATCCAGCAGAGTTCTAAGACTGGCCAAACCTGATTATTCAGTAGGCCCCTATATCGTTTTTCTGTTAAATTGCCATTGATAAAAAAGGCCCGATGACATCATCATCCGATATTTCACACTGCACATTTAGTTTTTCAATGTGTTGGGAATGAGCATGTGCAAAGTTGTGAGGATTTGTTTTTGACCAATGATAGGTCCAATGCCGACTAACTTGTCCATGCCTAACAAAAGTTGATTCTCCGTAAAAATAATTTTTTTGTAAAATTGAGAATCTTGCTTAATTTGCTGTACCGCCCATCTGCAGAATTGTAATCGATTTACAGGATCTCTATCAAGCAATTCTTGTACAAATCTTGTTTTGTATGGATGTATCTTATTAGTTTTCAATATCCTACAGGCAGAATTCTTTGATGTTCCACTGGCTTGAGCACATTGACGCACAGACAATTTGGGTTCAATTTCTACACTGGCCAGAATGTCAATAATGTTATTTTCTGCTGTTGCAGATTTTGGTCGACCATGTTTTATTTCTTGCACAGAACCTGTTGCAAGAAATCTTTTAATCAACCTTTCTACAACAACTTACTGTTACTGAGAAGGAACTGGTTGATCTGGATGCAATTCAGCATACAACTGACTTGCTTTACTTCGATTTTCACCATTAAGGAAGTAGGTACAACAAAAGCAATTCAACAAAAGTTTCATTTGTAAATGTATGTGGTGCCATGTTTTACAATAAATTTGTTTTTATGTAAATTACATTGACATATAATTTGCTTAAAATTTTAAAACACCCCAACAAAAAATGAATCTAGCCATCAGTGATTTATCTTCAAATTTTAAACAATCACAATACACTGCTATTTATCTTTGTTTTTTCATAAATTTTTTTATTTTTTCTTTTTAAATTTTCTTTGCTACCAATTTATTAGTTACATGAGTGTTTTGAGATTTTTGAATTTTTTTTGAAAGTTTTAAAAATTAGTTTTTTGATGTGATTTTGTTGTTGTTAATGGCCACGCAAACCCAAACAGCAAGAATAAAAAAAAAAAAAAAAAAAAAAAAAAATTAAGGACATTGGTTTGAGACGTAATTATAAGTAATTAATAAATTAATAAATAAATAAAAATCTTAACTTTTTTATTAATTTTTTAATTTAATTTAATTAAATATTATAAAAATAAAGATAGGAAAATATATCAATAAACTGGTCCCTCCTTATCATAGGCATGATTAATTTTTTTCAATCAGTATTTCCTGAGATCGATTACTTGAGTCAGGTGGATTGGTATCACATGATTATCACTTTCACGAACCCAATCCTGATCACAGGCAGGAGGCGCGCTCACATCTAGCTCCCATGTATTAGTGTTTCAAATACTTCAATCAGTCGCAATGAATTCAGAATTCTTTATTTGTTGGCAGTAAGTAGTCATTCGTTCAGTGTATACCTTCGTTTGAAACAATTTTGAAGATTCGACGACTCGAGTACTCGACTGGAAGTATCAAGTGGTCGAGTTTCAGGTCCCAGTGGATATGAACTATTGGTGTTAAAAACTAAAAAATTAAAAGTAATAAAAAAAAACAACTCGTCATTGATTTTATTGGGATTTTTATTACAAAACCACCTTGTTTTAAATTAACATACCTACTACAAAATTATTTTTTGTTTATTTTAAATTGTTCATTTACAATTTCTTAGATGTGGCTTGAAGAATTGTTTTAAAAAAGAACCATTTTGGGGACACATCTTCTGCCAGAGGTGTGGTGCAAAAACAGATTTAAATCAACAACCACCTAACCAGGAAGCAAAACTTGTAAGTATTTTATTGAAGAAAAAAAATTGACTAAGGTATAGTACCTACAGTATGTAAATACTTTAAACAAATTCAAAAATTCAAGATTTCTTAAAAACTATCTAGGTTATAAAAAATTTGTTTCAGGAGGATTTAAAGGGAAGGAAGTCCTATCATTTTGTAAAAAAATTTTAAAGATTGCTCAAGTAGTTACTGAGAAAAAAATTAAAAACCACCAAAAATCAGGTTTTTGAATTTTGACAATATCTCGAGAACAGTTGAAGGTAAAATTAAAAATTAAACTGATCTAGGATGTTCAATTTCTTGGGCAACTTTTCTAAATTGGATGTGTGGGTCTGTGAAGCCCTCAAAAAGGTCATAATGGAGCTACGTAGTGGTATGTAACAATCAAAATTTTCAAAAAATTATTGTGATCAGAATTCTTGATGAATTAAGTCATACATCCTGGATGTGTTAGAGATATGTATGCAGTTAAACTTCCTGGAGTATCATTGGATTTGAAATAAAATTCTGGTCATAATGATTTTTGATTGTTACCATTACATAGCTCCATTATGACTTTTTTTTAGGGTTTCGCAGATCCATAGATCCAATTTAGAAAAGTTGCCCAAGAAATTGAACATCCTAGATCAGTTTAATTTTTAATTTTATCTTCAACAGTTCTCGAGATATTATCAAAATTCAAAAACCTGATTTAATTTTTTTCTCAGTAACTACTTGAGCAATCTTTAAAAATTTTTTACAAAATGATAGGCTTTCCTTCCCTTTAAATCCTCCTGAAACAAATTTTTTATAAGCTATAACTCTATTTATTATTTTGTGCGCGAAATATTCCCATTGGTTAATGACCTATATTGTACTGAAAGTATATATTGTGGCATCTTATTTTAATCCTCTAGTCGATCGAGTCGAAAAATCATTGTTTCATAGCCAAAAAATGTGAGCAACAATACAAAAACCCAAATGTAAATAATTTTTTAAAAATATTTTACAAGCATTTTCATTCGTTAACAATGGCATGCACATTTTTGGACTACAAAACAATGATTTTTCGACTCAGCTCAACTAGAAGATTAAAATAAGATGCCACAATATATACTTTCGATACAATATAGGTTATTAACCAATGGGAGTTTCGGCGCACGAAATGATAAATAGAGTATAGATAGTTTTTAAGAAATCTTGAATTTTTGAATTTTTTTAAAGTATCTGGGGTGAATAATACTTTTATATACTGTATATAGTTTACAAAAAAAAATGGCAAACATGGTCACAATAATGTAGGTACACAATTTTGGCAATAATGTGGAATTATTTTTAAAATTATAATTATTTTTACTTTTTTTAAGGGAAAAGATTCCAATGATGGTTACCTCAAATTGGTAACGAAGCTTTGTAGTTATTGCGACAAAGTTGTTGATGGAAATAAAGTTCAAGTAATGTCAATTTAAAATAATTAATATCTTGTTATACAGTCTAATCTTGTTATATACCTAACAAACTACTTTTTAAAGGGTTTTACACTCTTTTACACATTTTTAATTGGTTCATTGGATCAAACATTATTTAAAACCCTTAAATAGTTTTTCAGATATTTTTTCGAAAAAATATTAAACCTTAATGTTGAAGTTGTGAAAATGAGCAGACGTTGTTATGAAAAAATGAGAGATTAAAGCGAGACCAAATCGACGATTGTTACCAATTGTAACGTAAACCCTATGTACCTATTTAACATATGGGGAATACCTACCAACTGTAACATCAGCAGTGGCAAACAATGTCCCTTACTAAGCTCAAATAAGCTGTTTGGGATACAAATAATTTTTTTAATGACGTGATTATGGAGGTCATGCAATCCTATCATGGAAATGATAGTCCTGCAATGGACATCTCCAAGTCACAATGGAAATACAAAGAAACAGACATCGTATTGTTGGGTTTTGACCATTTAATAGTGTTTTCTAGGGGTTAGTGTCGCTTCCCTGCATCCCACTTAACGGTACCACTAAAGTCTATTTACCTATAACTTTGGAGTAACTCGGATTGGTCGTGGCAACTGTTAAATGGTGTTGCACAAAACAAAGTAGTTCTAAACCGGTCAAAACCGGTCGTCAAATGTTCGACTGGGCCATCTATTTATCCAAGATGGCGGTTTCACGCGGTTCGACCGGGCCATCTATTACTTCAAGATGGCGGATTCGCGCGGTTTATTCAAAAATAACCTTTACTTTCATTGATTATGGACAGACATGTGACTTAGGGTATGAATACTTTCCTGCGATCAGTCCACTAACCAATCCGAGTTACTCCAAACTTATAGGTAAATAGACTCTAAGTACGCTTAACTGAAGACCGACCCGCTGACCAGGACATAAGTTCTGGGCAGCGTGGCCGATCACTATCTATTTAATCTGCCATAAGTTCACCTTTGGCCACCGCATGTTCTCTTCAATGAGATTTCATACCGAACAGTGGGCAGTAAGAGCCAGTGCTGAACATGGTGTGTTCAGCTTCCTGGTTGTCATACCACTGTCTGGTCACTGTCTTTTCAGCTTCTTTTATACACCTGTGTCCCTGGTGGCCACTGGTGTTTAACCAATCGTGATTAGCTAATTCAAAGTTGTGGAGACTTTCTCACCAAGGATCGCTGTTGTAGTGTGTGGCAGTGATCAATGGTCACAATGGTGTTCTGAAAACTTTAAAAAAAAATAAAAATCATTATGCTTAGGTTATTTTAAGGGACGGCAAAAATTATTCAGCTATAAAATATCTGATGTTGTAAACCCTTTAATGAAAAATCTCCTATATTGAACTGTCTGAAAATTCTCAATGTTAGATTTTATATCACACTAAACCTGTCACATTGGCTTAAAGCGAGGTTGGACTGTAGTACACCAAATGGTATGAATGAAAGGGTGATCTGATATTATATTTTTTTCTGTGTTAGAGTCATTGCGCCTTTTGCGACATGTATCCAATCACCTGCAATTTTTGTAATGGAAAATTTATTCGTTATACGGTAGGTAGTACTACAAAATTCTGAAAAGTCAATTTTAACAATAAGCATAATTTTATTTTGTCTAGATGAGTACCCACATACAAGAATGTGTCCACAATTTACAATGGTGCAAGTTTTCTCCAATCGGTTGTAAATTTCAGGTGACATTCTAACAATTAAGCTTGCAATTGGTTCGGTTTGGGTTGGTTTATGTAAGAACTGAAACCGAACAACATTAATGATTAGTTTTAAAAATACATTGCTAAACACAATAGATCATATGAATATTGTAGGGTACTCCAAAAGAAGTTGAAAAACATGAAGGTGGTAATTTTCACTCTGAGTTGATGATGAAATTGTTGTTGAATATTCAAACTGAGGTATAAAATTGGGTACACAATTGCAACAAACTTAATTCTACTTTTAAATAATTTCTTTCAGCAATCAAGTATATCAGCCAAGTTGTTAGCACGTTTATTTAATGAACGTATGCCATTAAATGAAGTAGGTAGTAGTTCTCAGGTACAATAAAAATAGTGTTGGGAGTGGTATATTTGTGTATAATTTGTTTATTATAAAAATAGGGTGAATGCTGCATCAAAATTAAAGTGATTCAAGGTAAAATGTCTCTTTTTTTTTTTTTTAATACTATAGACTCTTGTATTTGTTTAGATGAATTGAAGGAAACTAAAGAAATGCTAGAAGTAGAAGTTAGTAAATACAAACAGCAGATTTCAGAAATGATGCTACAAAGTGACAAATTGAAACACAAATATGGTAACCTAGTTGCTATATCATATTAGTTTTTTAAAGCTGGGTTCTGACTTGTGTTCATAGTTTTACACTATAGTCGCCGCCTGATATCTTGATGCTAAAATTGAACTGCGCATTGCCATCTGCACAAATCTTAAATGTGCGTATGTTGATGCATGCAATGCCTGCTTGTTGTTGTAAATCAAACCATAATAAACATACAAGATGACATATTATTGTAATTTTTCATATTTTAAATGTTAACAGTATAAAAAGAGTAAGTAATTGTGTTTATTATTGTCCGATTTGTACAACAAAGACAGCGGACTATATTTTGATGCAGCATACATTAGCATTCGTAATTGTTGTGCGCAGTTGGCGATGTACAGTTCAATTTTAGCATCAAGATATCAGGTGGCAATTGTAAGTAGCGGTAACAAGATGCATTATGGAAGAGAAATGAAGTTGTTTTTCAACATGCAAAAACTGGAATATAAGTTGGAATTACAAACAGGTAACAAACAATAATACTGGTATTTAATTTTTAGCCGAATACTGTAAAATATACGTACAATGCATGCTCTCACCACTGAGATAATATTTGTAAGATTATGTACGATGCTAATTTTTGAAAAAAAGTACTTTTTTCTAAAATTGTAATGTCGGCGGTTATGACGTTAGTTTGAATAGAAATATGTAAAACTTCATTTCCAACACATTGCGAAAAACTCCCATTGGCTAGAGCTTTTTCCCAGCGATTGTTTAATGCACTTACCGTATTTACTGCATATAAGTGAGGATTTTTGGACCAAATCTTTTATTTTAGTTGTTTATTTTTTTTAATACTTAAAATGGCTATTGACACGCGTATAAATCGAACCAAATAAAAATAAAATTTAGGGGGTTGATTTATACGCTTTTTGACCCGTGTTAAGTCAGGGTCGACTTATGCGCGGGTATATACAGTAATAAAATAATTTGAAAAATGACCATAAAAGGCCACAAACGACCATAAACGATCATAAACGAACAAGTGACTATAAAAACAACTATATGTGATAGTTTTTATACAAATTTATATACATTTGTATTAATGTGCAAGCAAACGCAGGCTCTAGACAATAAGAGTTTGTCACAATGTGTTGGAAATGAAGTTTCAGGGATTGTGTGGTGGAATACCCGAAAATGCTGTTTTTGATTAAGTTAAAGTTGAAGCCAAATTTTGAATTAAACTAAAATTATTCATCTTAGAAACACTAACTAAACAACAAACTGAGCAATGTGATAATCTAGAAAACTATCAAAGAAATTTGGCCACTGTGATAGTACAGCAAACAGTAAGTTTAAAATCAAAATATATAGTAGTGATTTTGGATCTGATTTCTTTTTTATAGATCAGTTAACTAAAGTTGTGGGTAAGAATCGTTTCGAATAACAGTTTTGAATTTAGGTACGGTATACCAACAAAACTAATGTGAAATTTTTGTTTCTGCTGAGGAAAAGAAAATGATGAGCGACAAGATAGGTAAAATTGAACTTGTCAATAATTTGTTTTCACTTTCACAGTTTAAACTCTATCTAACAATTCGCGCACGAAACTGAAAAGTGAACTATTTTGCATTGTACTGAAAGTATATATTGTGGTATATCAATAGATGGCGTTAGTCATCAGCCAAGTAAACTTGGCTAATTGACTATTATACTGGCATGAGCTAGGGTAGGCTGTGTTTTGTGAGATCTCGGCTACTACTGAACGGATTTGGGAACCGTGAAGTGCCACGGGTGCTCATGGATGTGTAGGGTGGCCACTACCACTTTGTTTTCTTCATTTCTTTTTGGTTACTTAGGAAATGAATTTAATATCTCATCTTGCTACAATGGAGTCATTGTGAGACAATATAAAATTTGTCCCTTGTTTGTTGCAAACACTGTTATATTTTAGTAGTTGTTGTTGTAATAACTGCCAGTAAGTGCAACAGATGTCTTTGGTGGTTGGCAACAATTGGGTTTGCAAATTAAATGTTAGGGGAAATTGAAAAAAGTTTTAGAGAAATTGATGAATTGCATTCCAAATTGTGCACTGTAAGAAAAGTAAGAATTAAAAGTGATTTAAATTGGATTCGTCATTTTATTCATTTTTTATCGTTTAATTTTCCGTGCAAGATAATTTTTAAAACGTTTCAATTTTTTTAAGGAAAAACGCAGCTCGGAATTTTCTCTTTACATCGATTTGTGTACTTTTACACATGTTTTGGTTGGGATTTAACACCGGCGACTCCCTACAACAAAAAACAAAAAGCGAACGGATCATCACAAAAGCAGCGCAACTGCCGAGGCCGCCAAGTAAACCGGCCGTCAAAGCGGGCAGATTGACAACGCAACGGCCAAGTAAAAACACACACTTCACTTTACTTGGCCCTTTCTGAAATCAAACACCGACACCAGGCATCCGACAAACGCAAGCCCAAGCCCACCCAGACGCACAATGACAACAGAAACGCACCAAAACCAAACCGAAACCCGCAAAAACATTAGCCGCAACCAACATGAAAACAACCACTAACCCAAATCACACACAGCGACCGCACAAAAAGCCAACCACAGCTTGCCAAACACGCCATTACTCCTCAAACCTCATAAATCCACCACACCCACCAGCCCCAACCACACGCGACACGTACCACACTAACATCAAGAAACACCCCAAAGATGAAAACAAAAATCCAACCCCCAGCCTATGTACACTATCACACATCCCACCCACCAAAAACAAAAACAGAAGCAAAGACCATTACACACATATCACAAACCAATACCAACTGCAGCCAACTGCAAAAAGCAAAAACCCACACCACCAAACACAAACCAAACCAACAGCAAAACCTAATGCACAACCTAACCACCAACAGCCACACAAATATCAGACGACAAGCCGAAAGAAACAATTAACACAGAAAACGCAACTGTATCCAACAGGCAGGAAAGGGCCACGTAAAGTGAAGTGTGTGGTTTTTGCCGGGATCTGTTTTTACTTGGCCGTTGCGTTGTCGATCTGCCCGCTTTAACGGCCGGTTTACTTGGCGGCCTCGGCAGTTGCGCTGCTTTTGTGATGATCTTACTTTAATCCTCTGGTCGAGCTGAGTCGAAAAATCATTGTTTCATAGACAAAAAATGTGTGCAACAATACAAAAACCCAAATGTAAATAATTTTTTAAAATATTTTACAAGCATTTTCGTTTGTTTTCAATGGCATGCACATTTTTCGACTACGAAGCAATGATTTTTCGACTCGGCTTGACCAGAGGATTAAAATAAGATTCCACAATATATACTTTCCGTACAATGCATAGGTCATTAACCAATGGGAGTTTTGTGCACGAATTGTTAGATAAAGTTTATTTTATTTTATTTTAAAAACTAGCATATGAAATTGCATTGAAAACGTTAATTTAATAATTGTTAATTTAATGTATTTATTCAAATACATGGATTGAAATATTAATATATGTATATTGCTACTATAATTTTAGATAAAATAGAATTGGAGTTAAGAAACCAACTGACATCGAAACATTCATCATTCCAATACATCTGGAAAGTTGAAAAATTTAAGCAACTTTGTATAAATGCCAGATCAGCCATTCATCCTAATGTGTGCTACGAGTACAGTGATAGTTTTTACAGCAGTGAATTTGGGTATAAAATGCGTCTTATGCTGTTCCCCAATGGCATTGGCATTGGAGAAGGAACTCATTTATCTATTGGTCTTCAAATGATGAAAGGTCCAAATGATGCAATACTTAATTGGCCCATACAGTATACAGAAAAAATTACCTTGTTAGATCAATTGAACCACAAAGCTCATCATTCTATGACAAAAGATTCTGATTAGGGTTTCTCTACCGGTATTTACTGGTACCGAAAAACCGGTTTTTTTTGGTTTTTTCCACTACCGGATACTGTTTTTTGGACGGTATTGGTACCGGTTTTGAAAAAATGCACAATGAACACCCCGATGGCAGCAAATTGCTGCCATTGGAGTGGACGCTGCCTGACGTGAAGCGCTTACGTTGCGCGTTTGCAACGTATGAGCGTTGCATCGGCTAAACAACTGCAGCACTAGTGTTTAAAGTAGACGTGTGCGCCGACCCTTTTTTGGCGGCGGCGGCTGTACTCGGCTGACTTGGCAACTGTACTCGGCTGGTTCGGCTGACAGTCACCAATTTGTTCGGCGGCTGGCGGCTTAGCCGGCTTAAACAATAACAAAATTTAACATGTTTATGATTTAAATTAGATCATAAACATGTTAAATGTAAAGTTTGTGTACGTTAAATCGATCGTATAGTCATATTTTTTTAAAAAAAAACCAATAAAAATTTTTTTTTTTTTTTTTGAAAAAAATGACTGTGTACAATCAATTTAACATACACATCGGCACATCAGTACAATTTAATTGGCTACAGCCGCCAGCCGGCTGAAAAAACTTGAAGCCACGGCGGCTGCGGCTGGCAACTTCTCACCAGATGGCGGCGGCAGCTAGATTTAGTACGATTCGGTATTTACGCATATGCAATGCATACATGACTTTAAACTTTAAAGTCATGTATGGATTGCATACCCGCAAATACCGAATCGTACCGGATCTAAAAATACCGAAATACCGGTTTTGTTCAATACCCGGTATTTGAGAAACCCTAATTCTGATATTGTTAATTCAAAAATTATGTTTGAGAGACCAATAAATGATGAACCAAAACGTGCAAACGGATTTCAACAATTTATTGCTTTCAGTGAAATTAAACCTGAACATTTAGTAGACGATACATTATTTTTTAAACTAGATTTAAATATTACTAGTTAAATAATTGTGCAGTCGGCAAATTCTTTTTAAATCTGTGGTAATCTTTTGTCAATATATTTTTCTGGTTATACAGTTCAAGTAGTCTTATTTCTCTCTGTGTTTCTTAATTGTTTCTTTTTAAAAACCATGTCTTGTGAAATGTAAAATTGCAATATCATAACTTAATTGTCTTCCATTAAGACACCTGTATATATAGTAAAAAAAAAATATCTGCAATGTATTTATTTGATCTTGTGGTTTATAGTTTACAAATAGCTTTTTAATTTTTTTTAAAATTTGGCATTTTAAACATAATAGAGATTTTGTGATTTCTCGTACGAAAAATTACGAAATTAAAACAAAAGAAATGTTTTTAATTATTTTGTTTAATTTTGTAATTGAATTTTGTATAACAGGTTGCGATTTGTCACGAAACGTATTATATACGACATTTAATCGGCGGCTGCAATTTTTAGCATAATCAAGCACCTTATCACAAATTAAGCCTAAGAATTTGGCTTGTGGTTTGTATAAGGTGTTTGACTTGTGACGATCCGATATGCGGGGAAATTACCAAGTGATAATAACCTCGAAATACCGACTAAATCACTAACAACTACACGAGATCGGGAAGTGATAACTCGGTGTGGAATTGTGCGGAAACTCAGGGAAATATACAATATAACTTATCAAAACATAACAATTAATGATTTATTTACATAACTCTGACAATAAATAACTATGACTATAAATTTTGAAGATCTCGCGAGGAGATAGATAGGCTAATCTATATTGCGGCGAGGGCGTTACGTCTACTGTATCACAGGAAGAAGAAGGAACGAGACGATGTTACGTGGAACAGGATTAGAAATAGCAAAGACGCTGCTGATTTTTGGAGGGTGGTCAACAGTTATCGGAAGGAAAAGATCGTAAGGGACAAGCAATCGCTCTGGATACATGGAAACATCATTTTATGACACTGCTGAATGGAACTGATTTAGTGAGCGATGATGTGAATTCGCATCAAGAAATTGATGATTTGTTGTTCAAGACAGTGGAATTGTTGGATCGGGAGTTTGAGGAGCAAGAGCTTAATAAAGCAATTAACAAACTGAAAAATGGGAAATCGCCAGAAATTGACATGATAATCAATGAGTTTTACAAGGCGATGTCAAAATCTGCGCGATTAATCGTATTGGAGATTTTGAATGTGATTTGGCGAACACAAGCTTGCCCAAGAGAGTGGAGAACTGGAGTTATTATACTGATTTATAAAGCCAGAGAAGAGGCTGACACTAATAACTACCGGGGTATCACCTTGTTAAACACGTTATACAAGATTATGACTACAATGATGGCGGCTAGAATCCAGGATTGGGCGGAACAGGAGGGAATAATCACGGAAAATCAAGCCGGTTTTCGGAAAGGATATAGGACTCGCGACAATTTGTTTACTTTGAATGCTTTAATTAATAGCAGGTTCAGAAAGAGAGGAGGGAAGCTTTTCGCTTGCTTTATTGATTTTAAGGCTGCTTTCGATAAGATCAGTAGAGGACGTTTGTTCGAAAAGTTATGGCAGATGGGGGTACGTGGGCGAATGTTTGCTATGTTAAAGTCAATTTATGGTGGGTCGGGGAATATTGTTATGACCGGTTTGGGCTCCTCGGACATTTTCTGGACCACAGGGGGTGCGACAGGGATGCCCCCTGAGTCCGATACTTTTTAGTCTTTATATCAACAATTTGGAGAAAAACTGGACTAAACGTAACATTGGTGGAGTTGTGATGGGGTAGAGCAAGATCTTTGCACTTAAATTTGCAGATGATATAGTGACCTTTGCTGTGGATAGGGAAGGACTTACCGAAATGCTACTGGATTTGGAACGATATACGCAGAAGAACTCCCTAGTGCTGAACATACAGAAATCGAAAATTATGATCTTCCGTCGGGGTGGCAGGCGAGCGGCAGCGGAGCACTGATCTTTTAGGGGTCAACCGATCGAGGTGGTTAACAAGTATAAATACCTTGGATTTTGGTTCTCGACAAAGAATGTGTTTAGGCATTTGGAGAAAGGCGCAAAAAATTGTTAATGCTTCTTGGAGTATTATACAAAGATCGGGGATGCGGACAATGAAACATAAGCTTTCATTGTTCCAATCATTGTTGCTTCCGGTGTTAATGTACAGTGTGGAAATTTGGGGAAATAGGAGACGAGAAGAAATCGAGATTGTGAATGGAAAGTATATGAAGATGATCCTTGGACTCAATTTTAACACTCCTGACTATCTGTGGGCAATGGAGTTGGGTCGGAACGATTTGGAGTGCGCAGCAATGAAGCGGGTTTTCAAGTATGTTCTGCACATTTTGGAAATGGATGAAAAACGATGGCCATTAATCTGCTTGAAAGAAATGATGAATCCGAACTGCAATCCGAAATTTATTTGGTGGGCAGATTTTGAGAGGATGGTGAATAACGTCGGTAGCTGTGAGCTGGTCGCCGCCATGAGACAGAACCAGGTTGAAAACATTGTTTTTTGGATGGAAGATGCGCTAAACAAGTTGATCGAGCAGGGACTTCAAAAGCGTTAACGTCAGATTGATGACTCCACCTTTTGCTCTTATTATCGAAGGATTAAGCGGAGGCGGAGTATTTGCGTGATCTGTGTATCTCTACCACGAACCGCGAGATGTGGACAAGAATACGATGCGGGAATGAGCATAGAGGGGAGAAGAAGTGGTTGGTGGAGAGAGAGCAACTCTGTCGGCTGTGTGGGAGAGAGGCGGAGACCTTAGATCATATTTTTGTGCGATGCCCACTCTTGAAGACAACGCGCGAGTTCTCAAATAAATGGCGTAATTGGGAGGTGTGCTTGGCGGGTAGTGTGGATGTAGAGCTTCTTGATCTGATGTTTACTTTTACGTTCCGGTGTGCGGCTAAGAGGGCCCGTGAGCCGTAATTGACTTTTGGATGAAACTAGGTTTTTTGTTGTTTTTTTGTTATGTTTTGATCGGTTGTTCACGATGTAATTGAGACCATTTGACCTGTTGCTGTTTATTTGTTATTTTTTCTCAGCCCCCTTTCCAAAGGGTATTATACATATATGGAATTAAATGATAATAATAATAATAACATAACTCTGACAAACGGGTACTTATATAAATGTGAAGCCAGGAATAATATATTATCGAACAGAGATATAATAATACTATCAGTGGGTGAGTCTGGACGGTATCTGAATCTGGATAATTGTAATTGAATCTGGATCGCTAGCTGTCATTCCTGGTTTCCTAAATAGGTTCTATCTTGGTAAGGAGAAGAGTCAATCCGACTAATGGTTGACTTTGGCTGTATTCGTCACAAGGTTTGGGCCAACATTCCCGATTGACAATGTGTCTCAGACTGATGACTAACGGGGCTCTGGCTACATGACCAGAGTACCGAATAACAAGACAATGTGATATCATAAATACCGTATACAAGAGTTGAGTGGGGTATCACGTGGGTCAAGTGGCCCACTTGGCCTTCATCCGTATAGTCCGGCACTCCGCATCGCGACAAACACGTTAGTAGATGATTATCCGACATAAATTAGAGTGGTCACGATAACTGGCATGTCCAGAATTCAACAACTACTGCTCTCCGATGTGTCACAACATCATGTCATCACTACATTTGCATTCGCGGTACATAGGCCTTCATAACATAAATGCTATTGCTCACTATGGTCTTTACGGTTGTTGCACCTGCCGGTTTGAGAGTCTTAAAAAGGCGTTCTGAAACCACGTCAACTAAGTAACTTTGAACTTAATATTAATATATCTTAAAGGGTAATTGTATCTGGAACCAAATAGAGCTCTGCGAGACCTTTTATAGTGGTCGCTCTCTTGGTGGTCAGCTTGTGTCCAATTGAACAGCAGTATGGCCATTAGAGGTGGGCACTAGAGACTTAGCAATGGCATACACGAAGTTGGGCCAATTGGTGCAACTTCCTGCCAGAGTCCAAGTGAACTCTGCTTGACCGGGATCAGGGGTCATCTTCCCAAACTAGGAAATAGGTCGCAGGTTCGACTAATCTCCAAACTACGCAAGAAAAGAGTAAGTCAGAGAGTAACGAAATCATATTAAAATTTCATTTTTTTTAATAATTTCGTATTTTAATTTTTTCGTACGATAAATCGCAAAGTCTTTAATCTAGACTAATAGAATATTCCCAAAGTCAATTCTTTAGTGACATAATCAAACTGGACTCTAGTTGTTTGGAACACTCTGGATGTTAACTCATTTACGCTGGGTGCAGACATGCAGCGATTTGCATTGCATTCCAAACGCATATCGATAATTAACAAGTAGGATAAGATATTTCTTAAATAACGTGTACTGTAAAACCCCGCAATAGCACCCAAAGGCTAATTGTCGAAAAACCGCCATTTTTGACCTTAAAAATGTCAAGCAGGCTGATTTTTAGCCCTGAGTTTAAATTGGCACATGGGCTTATATTCGCATATAAGCCCATTGGTTTTAGTGGGTTTTAATGGACTTATTTTAATCGAAAAAACACCATTTTTGACTTTAAAAAAAGTCAAGTGGGCCGATTTTTAGCCCTGGGCCACAGATTAGGGAAGGTTAGACAGATGCGACACTAGCCTCAAAGTCCTTTGTTCTGTTTGTAAGGGCTAAATCACAGATTAGGGGGCTAGATAAGCCGAGAGATAAACAGCGCACCAAGCGGGCAAGACGGGACAACTAACAATTTAACATTATAAGATATGCGAAATTAGTAAACACGGTAGTGTTTTTTAATTTTTTTAAACTCTTACATTTTTTTTTGAATTACTGCAATTACTTCCAGAGCAATTAGTTGTATGGTTATTTGGTGGTTTTTGGCAAACTAAAATTTATTTTGATTATTTATTTTTGGTTACGTGGATTGCTTACACTTGTTTTTACTGTTTTCCGTCATTATCGTACAAATTTTGTACAAAAAAATGCAAATTAGCGATTGTTTGCAACCGTATGGCTATGGACACAGCACAGTTGTCCGTCTCGCCCGCTTGATGGCGCACCTGTAACCGGAATCACTATCAATAAGGGCTAATGTCGCATCTGTCTAACCTCCCCTCATCTGTGCCCTGGGCTTAAATACGCACGTGGACTTGTATGCGGATATAATGGGTGCTAATGCGGGGTTTTACGGTAAATTGGATCATTATCTGGCCAAGACACATTGTTGAAGATACAACTAAACTCTATTTAACAATTTGTGCACGAAACTCCCATTGGTTAATGACTTATGCACTGAAAGTACAGTGTAATATTTTATTTTAATCCTCTAGTTGAGCTGAGTCGAAAAATCATTGCTTTTTTGTAGTCCAAAAATCTGGGTGCCATTGTTACCCAACGAAAATGCTTGCAAAATATTTTAAAAAATTATTTACATTTGGGTTTTTGTATTGTTGCGCACATTTTTTGCCTACGAAACAATGATTTTTCCACTCAGCTCGATTTTAGGATTAAAATAAGACTCCACAATATATATATATACACTTTCAGTATACAATGCAAAAAAAGTTCACTCTTTAGTTTCGTACACAAAT
Organism: Strigamia maritima; assembly: GCA_000239455.1. Lineage (NCBI taxonomy): Eukaryota > Metazoa > Arthropoda > Chilopoda > Geophilomorpha > Linotaeniidae > Strigamia > Strigamia maritima. The sequence continues at coordinate 29,872 of JH431724.1, read as the reverse complement.
TGTTGGATAGTTTACGGGCCAAAATATTGGAAACTACAATACAGTAAATTGCATTCAAACAATTTTTGCATCATTATCTCAATAATTGAGACTGTAGTTGTATAATGCTAGGTTCCCACTTGGCAGAAACTCAGACAGAAAATTTTCTGCTGCAGAATTTTGAGTGCAGAAAAGTATGTTTTTCTGTCGTTGGTTCCCACCTGTGGACTGAAAAGTGGGCAAAAAAGTGCAGTAAATGGATGCCAGCTAAGGAAGGCAATTTGTAAACACTGCTGCTTTCTACATTCAAAATTTTCTGCAGCAGAAAATTTTCTGTCGGAATTTCTGCTAAGTGGGAACCAAACATTAGGACCATAATAACAATCACAATTTATCCTTATTAACAATCAAAGTAACATTTGTTTAGTGAAACCAGGAGCAAATTTCTAATGATGGAATCGTACTGCACTATTTTTTTAGTCATTGTAGTGTCTGAATGCCTTGGTTAAAAGGCAGATAGTATGAACTTACCAGCAACACAAGCAGTTATAAAAGATGCAGCAAGACCAGCAAATAAGGAACGCACAATCATTGATGAAATTTCGCTTAACCGTGTGGGTACCACAATGGCTAAGCCACCAAGCATGACTCCCATACTGACAATATTGGCAAAACTGCAAAGGGCATATGTTGCAATCATTTCTGATCGATACTAAAAGTAGAAAATTAGTTTGGTATACTATGCATTGTAGTTGAGTCTTTGAGACCTTGCAGAGTTTCAATTTTATACATTGCCAAAGTTGACTAAAAATTTGATTTTGCAAGATCTTTATGTTTTTGGGGTAATTTACTGATAATTCTGCATTTTCACGTAAAGTTATCAGTTTTACAAATGCAACAAATCCATTCACAACTGTTTTGATTCCAAGAATTTCTCCAATAGCTGTGCATTCATTCCATTCCACTCCCATTAATAATGCCAATGGTGAAAACATGTAAGATAGCAGAAACTAAAAAATAATTAAAATATTTTAATTATTAATAAATCTCTGTTTGTAATGTAATTTGTTTACTTGAAAGGTTAACATATCAAGGCCAATTAAAGACCCAAGAGATTGCAATAGTATGTTAGCTATTTTTGTAGTAGTTACAACACAGATTAAATTTGCCAAAATGCTAATGTATATTTGTAGTCCTGCTTTGATTCCATTTAAAATAGCTTCTACTGCAGACTGTTCTGAGGTCCTGATTCCAGAAAGTAATTTGATTTTTATCACCGTATTCCCTCGGAAACAACGGCATGCTGGAAAAGGCGAGTTTGACCAGATTTTGAAAAGTAGACATTTTTACGGCATGCAATTTGAATTTTATGAAATTCGAATTGGTGCTGTTTAAAACTTTTCATTTAACACTAATTTAATTGTCAAAAACATGAATTTTTGACAATTAGAACTATAATTTAATTGTCAAAAACATAAAAGTTTATTAAAAGTTATTAAAGCAAATTTAATGGTCAAAAACACAATTAGAACGGCAGATCTAATTTTGTGACTATTTTGGACTCGTCATTATCTGGCATGCCATTGTTTCCGAGGGAATACAGCAGTTGATGGTTTCAATGAAAGGCATTTATTATTTTTTATTATGGTGTTTGAGTCTAATCTAATCCATTCAAACTTAAGGAGTCTGGACATGGACGAGCCTCAAAGTTGTGTCCGGTCCACAAAGTGCCACTTATGTGACCTGACCTATATTTAGACGTAAGTCAAAGTTGTGTCTAGATTGGACAGACGTCCAGTCCAGACACAATTTGGCTTACAGATGTCCAGTTGGTGCTATGTCTTGATCTTTTACAAGATTTTCAAGGTTTACAGGATTTGCAAGTTTCACAAGATTTTCAATTTCTCAAGATTCTCAAGGTACTCAAGATTCCAAAGACTCCTACAGATTCCAAAGACTCCTACAGATTCCAAAGACTCCTACAGATTCCAAAGACTCCTACAGATTCCAAAGACTCCTACAGATTCCAAAGACTCCTACAGATTCCAAAGACTCCTACAGATTCCAAAGACTCCTACAGATTCCAAAGACTCCTACAGATTCCAAAGACTCCTACAGATTCCAAAGACTCCTACAGATTCCCAAGAGTCCTTCAGATTCCCAAGAGTCCTTCAGATTCCCAAGAGTCCTTCAGATTCCCAAGATTCCTTCAGATTCCCAAGAGTCCTTCAGATTCCCAAGAGTCCTTCAGATTCCCAAGATTCCTTCAGATTCCCAAGAGACCTACAGATTTCCAAGAGTCTTACAGCTTCTCAAGACTCCTACAGATTTCTTAGAGACCTACAGATTCCCAAGAATCTACAGATTCCCAAGAATCTACAGATTCCCAAGAGTCTACAGATTCCCAAGAGTCTATAGATTCCCAAGAGTCCTACAGATTCCCAAGAGTTTTACAGACTCCCAAGAGTCCTACAGATTCCCAAGAGTCCTACAGTTTCCCAAGAGTCCTACAGATTCCCAAGATTGATTTCCATGATGCCTGGAGATTTCTAAGATGCCTTCAATGGTTCCGACAAAAGTGGTCATTTTGGCAGATGGTCGCTAGGACAAGTTTTACTGTATAGAAGGTTTTCAGTTTTTGGTTTTCCAAACGAAATATCACAAAGAGAAGATAGTGATTTTATGATCCATTGGAGATAAACAATAGTACTCAGCTAACCATTCTAATTTAGCAATATCCACTGATGTAGTTTTACTCTTTTCCGTTTCTGGATACACTAACTTTGAATAAGCCAAAGCCGAAGGTGATGACAATACAGATGCAACTATTAAATGAGTACTATTTGCCTTTAATAAATAAAAATCTTAATATTATTATTGGTTACATAAAATTAAAAAAGCTTAGCTTACTCCCATAGCAGCATAAGCAGCGAAAACAGTTCCTGACATTGTTGCAAATCCACTTGTCATGATTGATTGCATTTCAGCCTTTGTTAGTAAATTTAAATAAGGTTTGACACATAACGGTGCCTCTACCTAAAATATACAGTCATCTACCTTATTTCTTCAGAAGAAAAGAGATTTGTTTACCAATCCTAAAAATATGTTTGCAGTTGCAGTCATTGTTTCCACAGCGGTTGAGCCTATAATTTTATGCAACAACCAACCTAATTTGACAATTAACCACGGCAAAACTCCATAGTAAAACAAAACTGAACTGATCAGTGAAATAAATATTACTGCTGTAAAAGCCTGTAAATTTTCCAATTACCAATTATTGGAATTAAAAATTACTGGAAGAAATTTGGCCAGGTAGTTCACATTGGTGTTTACACCACTTTGTAACGCAATGCAAGATGACGACACCAATGCATTGTGGGTTTAAAATCACAGACGTAAACTTAAGGTCCTACTTCAAAATAAATTTTGAAAGTAGGAAGTAACTTAACTTAAAGGTTACAGGAAGAGAAAAATGATATTTCACTAAACTGTCATTTAGATCTTAAATAACACTTACAATATATTTGGAGTGGCAAAAAATACCAATGCGTAAAGTTTTTAGCATCTGAAGTTCAGGTTTGCTAACGTGAAAACGCGAAAAAAACAATGCAAAATGACGTAATGGCACCAACTACGTCATGCATTATTGTATATACTGCACTAAGTGTGACCATGCAGGACGTAGTTGGTGCCATAACGCCATTTTGCACCATTTCTCATTGTTTTTCTCGCGTTTTTCATGTTGGCAAACCTGAACTTCAGATGCTAAAAACTTTATGTGATGGTATTTTTTTCCACTCTAACAAGTAAATGTATTGTTATTGTTATTTTTGTGTTTATTGACAGTTTTAGTGAAATATCATTTTCTTTTTTCAATAATCTTTAAGAAATTACGACAAACAATGAGAAGACAGCTGCGTCTCGCATGAGAAATGAGATGGAATGAGAAATTGCGTGATTATGGTCGGTTTAAATTTTCTGTCTACAAACAGTGTGAACAAAATCATACGTTACTTTCCTTAACTTACGTTACATTTTTTAAGTTACGTTACGTTCAATGTGAACTAGCCGTTATGCTGTATACCTTAAATGCTAACACAGCCATTTGTTTTTCTGCTTGCATTTCAGTATTCTCAAACTCTAATGCTCCAGTTGCCAAATAACCAAATACGGCCATACTTCCACTATCTGTATATGTGATAAATTGAAGTACTTTACTACTGAGACATTGCACAAAACTTTGACCAGCTGACCACCGTAATAACATGTAGGCAAGTAAAAATTGCACTACATGTCCCCAAACCACAAGATTCCAGTTAACCTAAATGTTTACATGTTTACATTATGTTTATGCAATATCAAATTCAAAAATTCAATAGGTGCATTCAGGAACTAAAACATTTCCATGTTTTAGTCGTTTCCCTCGTTTCGTTTCCAGAAATGTGTCGTCATTTCCGGAAACGTTTAAGTTTTAAGCCAAGAAATGCGCATGCACGCGCGTTTTAGGAAACGCTACAATTCCAGCGTTTTACGAGACACGAGTTGGGTCTTACAATTGCGCACTCGTCTGCGCAGCATCTATTCTACTGTTGTAGAGTTAGATCGGCGCCATTTGTTTTAAACGTCACATGACTGCTTCAAGTCATGTGATAGAAGGTAAAACGAAGCTAAAACTTCCCTAAAACTTACCTAAAACGTGCCTCAGATTTTCACACTCAGAATTATACACAAAACATACACAAAACACACACAAAACTAACCACTCTCAAAACTCGTTTTTGACGAGTTTTAGTTCCTGAATGCACCTATTGTGTAATAACTTACTTTCCCGTGATATTTGGAAAATATGTAGCCCAATAGGAGAAAAACCAAAAGACCAAAAATAGAAGTACATCTTAAAATTACTTTTCTGCTGTTGACTAAAACTGATGTTGTGATTCCTAGGCATATAATACATCCAAAAACACTAATAAAATTTAAGTTGTGGTTATTGGCAGATGTAATTATATACTTACATTTTGAATTTGGATGTGAATGCATATGGAATTAGTTGTTTCATCTTATTTATGATGCCAATCAAAATTGTTTCAATTATTTGACCAAATAGTGGCTTGATAGCCAAAAAGTAAATCAAAAATGGAAGAACTGCAAGGGATGTAAAAGTTAGTAGTTTCACTCCTTCACAAACATCTTTGGTTTGATGCCATTTCCAACTGATTACAGTGTACATGTATGTATTGTACAATGCAAATAAAATTATGCAATAAAGAATTTTAATTGCAATTATAAGCAAATTAAAGGATTTTTTTCTGAAGAAAACATGACAAATATTGTTGAGATTATTTGTAGATGATGTTATCAGATGAACATCTAATCCTTCCTTTCTTTTTCTGATCCTTGGAATGTTGCTATTGCAGCTAGTTTTACAATCCTGCAAATGAATTGTAGAAATTTCAATTTCCATAAATTCATAATTTATACACCAAAAAACTTACATTGGGAGTGTATCTCTTTCTAATGTTCTCAACGAAACTATTTTCACTTGACATTGATGCCGATCCACCATTACACAATGTTATTAAACACAAGGAAATGGCAAATAATGAGTCATCATTTATTGTTGTTGATTAATTTTAGTGCCACCAGATGGCACTTTAGTTCCTTATTGCTTACTCGAGTCAAAACCAGTAGCCAGTACGATTTTCAGTTTCTATGAATCCAGATACTGTCACATGTTCTATGTAAGAAATCTTTCTTTTGATTTTTTTTTTATCTGTAATTAACATGAGACATATTTGTGTGTCGAAAAATATTCAGCAACAAATTTGTTACATCAGCTAGACATCCGGTTAGAATGGCAAAACTAATCCATCATTTGTAGAATGGTAGATATTGTAGTAACACGTTTTTGTTTATATATTTTTGATTTTAGAGTAATTATGGTTTCTATATACACTTGATAAATGAATTTTCTGGCTCTTAGAACTCATGTTTATTCACAAACTTTATTTTTTTATTTATAGATGTGGTTTGAAGAACATTGTCGGAATAGATCAAATTCCTGGTCTCACCTATTGCCAGAGATGTGGTGTTAAAATGGATGTAAGTAGTAAAAACAATATTTTGAAATATTTTCAAACAAGTATGTGTATGCTGACTTTATAGGATAAAACTGGTAGTGAGTTACTACCACGGAATGAAGTCTGTAGTCATTGCAGTAGTTCAGTTGAGGTGGACAAGATGAAGGTATAAAGTTTTAAAGACATAATTTGGTTCCTTCTATCCAACATTCTATAATTAATGGTTAGTTAGTTCACATTGGTGTAACCCACGATGGCAGTGCAATGCATTGTGGGTTTAAAATTACAGATGTAAACTGAATTTTCTATTTCAAATTTTATTTTGAAGTAGGAAGTAAGTAACTTAGGAAATTACGACTGCTTCTCCCATGAAAAACGAGATGGAAGAAGAAATCGCATGATTACATTTTCTAGGCGGGTTCGAAAATGATTTTACACTGAAAGACTAGTGCAACTGATCATGCCAAGTTGCATGACTGACTTTTTGAGTTAAAAAGTTGAATAAGCAATTACACTTGAATTTACACATAATTCACACACACATGGCTGCCGTAATAAATAAACAAGCTGTACTTGAGCAATATACATAGAGCAGATGTTTCTTAGCAAGTACATCATTCTTGCTTGCTTTCCTATTTCAACAAAAGTACCTAACATTAGGTAGTAACAATTCTGAGGATCATGCACGTTGTTACTACTTACATTTGAACCGAGGATTCAAGATGGGGCAAATAGAACTCTTTACATGTCAATTTCCGTTGCACGTGCATTTGCACAGTGAAAATGGGGCATTTCTGTTTAACATGGTCGAAGGACATTTACACGAATTAATTTGTGTAGGCAACGTACAAATTGAAATTTGAACAAGTATAAAAATGGTTGCACTGTTTAAATGATTTTTAGAACCCGCCTAGTGTCTACAAACAGGGTGAACAAAGCCATACGTGACTTTCCTTAAGTTACGTTAAATTTTTGTAAGTTGCTTTATGTTATGTTTAATGTTTACAATGTCTACAATGTTTAAACTAACCAGTGATCAGCAAATTTGTGATATAATTTACTCATTTGCAAAAAGTACTTTTTTTCCATATTGTATACTAATGACTTTTATTTGGTAGGATCATCATGAAATTTGTGAGATGTATCCAATCATTTGCAACTTTTGTAATAAAAAAATTAGTCGTCGTGAGGTAAGTCTAAAAATAATCAAAAATTATTTTTGGTTAAAATAATAGTAAACTTTTATACATTTTCTTTAGATGGTAGCTCATGTTCAAGATTGCCCTCGCAATTTAGTTTGGTGCAAATTTTCTCCAATTGGATGTCAATTTCAGGTGCATGTTTTTATTGCAAGAATAAATTTAAAATATTTTTACAATGAAAATATTGCATCATAGGGATCTCAAATTGAAATTGAACAACATGAAGGTGGTAATGTTCACATTGACTTATTGATGAATTTATTCTTAGTTCTTCAATCTGAGGTGAATGTGTTTATTGGCAATTAACAGAAATTCTGTAATAAATTATTTCTGTTTTAGCAATCAGGCAATTCATCCATGTTAGCACGTTCATTTAATGAACTCCTCTCACTCAAGAATGTCATTACTCAGTTATCTGTAAAAGGAAACATTTTATTTACAATATTGCGATGTATTATTTGTATACATTTTTTTTTTGGTTTACATTAGTCAAAAGTTAGTAACACTAGTAACACTGAAGAGAAAAAACAAACAACATCGGTAACATCAGTTGAAGGTGATTTTTAAAAATTCAAATAGGTACAGTTGAACCTCGTTAACTCCAAATCTTTAGTCTGTCCGTGTAACTTTATAGTCCATATTGGATTGGCTGGGACCTTTTTACACGTGCAACTTTGCAGCACAAAATATTTTGGGATCCAAAATACATACTTTGTGACCAATCTCATCTAATAATGGGAACAGACAAAATTAGACGCCATTTGGTTAACGCCTTTTTGATGTTGTCATATTCATGTTTTGCCATTTGCTGATGAGATCATGTGACCCAGCTTTGGGATACATTGTTGCTTGAAAAGTTCCCAGCCAATTCGATATGGACTATAGAGTTACGCAGACAGACTATAAATTGATGGTTCTGGAGTGAAATAGATGGGAACGTTACAATTTTGATGTATTGGAATATGTGTAACCAAAAATACATTAGGTTGACAGAGTGATCAACCGTAGCACTTCTAATGCTAAGACATATGTGTTCCGATGTTGGTAAATTGGCAGAAATTGGAACTAAACTCTATCTAGCAATTCGTGCACGAATCTGAAAAGTGAACTTTTTTGTCTTGTACTGAAAGTTTATATTGTGATATCTTATTTTAATCCTAAAATTGAGCTGAGTGGAAAAATCATTGTTTCGTAGCCAAAAAATGTGCGCAACAATACAAAAACCCAAATGTAAGTAATTTTTTAAAATATTTTGCAAGCATTTTCGTTTGTTAACAATGGCATGCACATTTTTGGACTACGAAGCAATGATTTTTCAACTCAGCTCAACTAGAGGATTAAAATAAGATAACACAATATATACTTTCAGTATGCATAGGTTATTAACCAATGGGAGTTTTGTGCACGAATTGATAAATAGAGTTTAGATTATCACTATTCTGGATAGTAACAACAGGGATCTGAAATCCAGATCGCCAATTTTTATTGCCATTGGACAGAAAAGTGCGTAGTATCAGTTTTAGCACAATGGTGCTGCTACGGTGCCGAACATCTTCGCATTGGAAGTGTTATGGTTGTTCATTCAGCCACCCTAAGATATTCTTAGTGTAACTGCCCCTACAATCAGTGTTTTGTAGTTTGCTATAATGAGGATAGACTGTATAAGAGTTTTCGATTTTCCAATATATTCTAATGAGGTTTTTAACATAGGTGAACTGAATCAAAATCTGCAAGAAATGAAAGTAACACAAGGTAAACTATACAAGAATGGTATTTTAAACTTTGTTATTTAAATTTGTATTTCTATACAGATGATCTGAAGAAAACTATCGAAAAGCTGGAGGTTGAAATTGATTCATGTAATCAGTGGATAATTGACCTTGAATTTGAACATGGCAAGAAGATTGAGGAAATGAAACTAGATTATGGTATTTACTGTATACTGCATTCAATTAAAACCGATTTAACAGATTTCACCGATTTTCCCATTTTCAAAAACCAGATGTAGGCGCTTATGGTGTCATATTTTGCAAATTGGTTTTTCTGAAAATCGATTTCATGAAATCGATGTTTTGATCGATTTTTATGCATTGAAATCAATTTACAAATAGTTTTCAAAATTGACTTTTTAATTGAATGCACGTACCATATTATCCTGATAACAGGGGCGTACCGGATAAAATGAGTTTGACCAGATTGGAAAAATTGTCTGTCTGGTACTTTTTCTGGCATGTCTGAAATTTTGAACATACCGGAAATTTATAAAAAAAAAACTTAGAAGACGCAGCACTAACGTTCCATTCAAACATTAGTGTTCTAAGTTCTTTTTAGGTTAAGCTGCCCGAAGCGACGCGCATACAGTGCCATGATAAGAGCAGAACAGAATATTAGGCAGTATCAAAGTTCATGTAAAACTGAGACCGTCATAGAAGTCAGGCAAATATAGTGAACCAAAACAGCATGCATTTTATTTAGACATGAACATATACATGTACCTCCATCTTGGAGGTTTAGATAGGAAGAGAGTGAGCAGAGATTAACCACCCAATTCACCTAAATAATTCCAATAACTAATAATAGATGATGCTGTGCTGCAAGAACAGGAAAACTGTATAACCACTATCAGCACAGCTTTCTAACAAATTACAAATAAATAATTTGATTCAGAGTGTCGTGATCTGACTTATTAGAAAGATAATTGCTTATTCTTAGTGGAGGGAATGCACATAACAGCGAGGGTTCTCCCCCACTGTGCGCACCCTGATATTTTAATACAATATATATTTATTTATTTATATTTATTTATTAAAACAATTCCTAGGCACTACAAGAGTCTAAATACTATACAAAAATAATACGTACGACTACTATTCTTAATAGCCTAAACGTTCAACTGTTGTTGGTGTGGCTGCTGCACTGCATCACTGCTGTGACAGGGTTTTTTGACCCGTTTATCCGGCATTTCAGGATAAATTTCAATATTAATATTAATGTGCAGTTTTAAGTTATTTAAAATAAATTTTATTTTCAGAAAATGTTAGTAAGAGTAAGTATTGCCAATTGTATTGAGGTGTTGTCACAATGGAAGATTGATGTTTTTTGTTTTTGAAGCAAACGAAGAACTAAAAATAAAAATAACGGAGCTAGAGAAATGTATGGCAACCCAAACCGAAACATTAGGTATAATATCTTTTTCTGTAGTTTTATGTCTGATATGATAGAGAATACAACTCATCATTCATCGATAATCAATGGAGAAACAAGAGATGAACTGTTAATAATTTAATCTAAAAGTTAACATTTTTTAGAAACAGTATGTAAAAAACAGCATAGTGAGCAACTTGATGCAAAGATGACCAGTGAAAATACAATGGCCATTCTACAAACTTCAAACAGTAAGTTTTTGCAATTTCAGAATACAGTAGACAGAAACATCTTGTAGTGAAAAAACACTATAGGTTTCTGTACGATTTGAGCTATCACTTTCTAGAATAAGATCCAATAGCCAAACTGATCCAGGATGAAGCAGAAATACTGTTCTCTTCAAATATATTTGAAGAGAACAGTATTTAATACTGATTGAATGGACAATTTTATCAACAAAATCTAATTTTTATTCCACAGTTGAAACAATAAAATTACAAATGAAAAGGAAAATGCATGAACAATTTAAGTGTGTTCATTGAGAAGTGACTTTTTCGTAAGGCAGATAAGGAGAAGTGACACTTTCCTTTTCAGGATTGAACGCAGGATTGAGTTTTACGGTTTTAAAGGTAGAAATCGGATAACGTTGTTACAAATAACCTAGATCCCTTTTAACGACACTACTTGAATTGCCATGGCAATTTACTTATGCGGTATACATAGTTAAAATACTTTTCTAAGTATTTAAGTATTTTAAGAAATATATATTTCTTAAATATTTTCAATCCTGAAAAGGAAAAGTCACTTCTCCTTATCTGCCTTATGGAAAACTCACTTCTCAATGAACACACTTAAATTGTTCATGCATTTTCCTTTTCATTTGTAATTTTATTGTTTCAACTGTGGAATAAAAATTAGATTTTGTTGATAAAATTGTCCATTCCATCTTGGCTCTCTGCTAGAAAATAGATAGAATTTGTGAAAAATGACGACAAATCGGGTACGAACATGACTGAACATTGTGGCCGACGTAGGTGCACGTTCCGCGGCCACGATGTTCGGTGATGTCCGTACCCGATTTTCGCAACTCTTACCTATTTTCATGCTGATTTCTCAAAGGATCGTTAGGATGCTGTTGAATGAAGTCCCCACTTACAAAATTATCAGAATTTATTTGCTAAAACTTCAGTTTGGAGTTGAGAAACATCAACGATCTAATCGTTTCTAAGATGGATGCCACTAAAGCTATTTTTTGTGACCACTGCGCGTGTGCAGTAAAAAGAAGTGACTTCTACAGTGCATGCCAAAACTTTTGCCGAGAGGGTAAAAACCCTATAATAAAAAAACTATGCAGGGAATCACCTCCCTAATTTTTTTAAGGGTTTATTTATTTAAATAAACATCAAAAATAAAAAATTACAGTGCTTGCTTGCCTGCATCACAACAAAACGTTCAAAACAATATAAATAGGTGCGACACAATCTTTGGCTGAGTGTCAAAAATAATAAAATAAATAGATCTGGTGGTAATTTAATAATTAATTGACTTGCCACCACGTCGTATGACCTCAATGCAACGCTTATGCATTGAATCTATTAAGTTTTTGCATGCATCTTGAGAATTAAGTCCCAGCATGATTGAATTGCACGTTTCAGTTCCTCAACAGAGTTATATTGTTTACCATCAGCGTAAACAAGTCTAACTAATTGCCCCCAGAGGTTTTCAATTGGATTGAGGTCAGGGGACAAAGCAGGCCAGTCCAACAACTTGATCTTTTTTTGCTTAAACCACTCCTGAGTTGACCTTGCATTGTGGATACTTGCATTATCCTGTTGAAAGGTCCAATTTCGCCTAGCCATTCCACATCCTTTTTTCCATAAATGGTTACACAAGACATCTTGGTACATTACTGCATTTTGACGTCCATTTAGAAACACAATTTCACTTTTCTTCTTGTACCCAAATGCCCCCCACACCATCATAGATCCTCCACCAAAATTACGGCTCATTACAGTCAGCTCATCTTTTCTTAAGTCATGCCAGTAATTTTGTAGGCCATCTGGGCCATCCAAATTAAATTTTTTTTCATTACTAAATATAATTTTTCCCACTCATTTGTCCATGAAACATATTTTTCAGCCCAGGCTACTCTCGCTTGGATGTGGTTTGACTTTAAGGCTGGTTTCCTTCTTGGTTTGGTGTATTTTAAGTGAGGTGTATTTTTTAACTCACGCTGTATGGTCCTAAGACTGCAGTCAAGGCCCAATTCTAACTGTAAAGCGCGGGCCGATGTGCATTTGTTGCTTGCTTTATGAATTAAGCGACGACGGGCACGAGCAGTTGTACATTTTGGGCGCCTTCCAGGGTTTTTTAGTCCATAATTTGCACCCAATTTTAGGTAATTTCGTATAACTTTCTCTGAACGTCTAATCTTTTTCCCAATTTCGACATTTGAAAGCCCTAATTCTTTATAAGCATCAATTTTGCCTTTTTCATGATCATTTAGTCTTTTTCCAGACCCCATCTTGAATATGCAAATTAGTTTACATGACTTTATGTTTGCATTAATTGAATACAACCTAAGGTTAAAATATATCACTAGATGGAGATTTATTCTTTTATTTTTGTATGAACAATCCACCTCGGCCAAAGTTTGTGTCACGCTCATTTATGTGATTGTTAGAGGTTTGTAGTGTTGCAGGCAAGCTCGCTGACTCTATTTTTTTTTTAGTTTAGTGCAGACTAAATAAACCCCTAAAAAAATTAGGGATGTGATTCCCTGCATAGTTTTTTTATTATAGGGTTTTTACCCTCTCGGCCAAAGTTTTGGCATGCACTGTATAAGGCAAAGAAGTGAGTTGTGTTTGCCTTTTCTCTAAAGTCACTTCTATAAGGCAAATATGACGTAAATTATGTCATATTTGCCTTTTAAAAGTTATTTCAGGCAAATAAGTGATTCTTCTTTTCAGGATTGAACGCACCTACTGTATTAGTACCCCAGGCAACATCAAATGTTGCTGCAACATTGCAATGTCGCTGCATTGTTCCAAATGACACTTCTTCTAACATTGCTGCACTGGCTATAGTGCTGCACTGTTGGCAATATTGCTGCACTGCTGGCAACATTTCTGCACTGTTTGCAACAGTGCAGCAATGTTAGAAGAAGTGTCATTTGGAACAATGCAGCAACATTGCAAATGTTTGGTGTTACCTGGGACAGTAACGCAATGAAAATCTTTGCATCTAACCAATCACAAGCTACTTCTATTCTATTCTTGCGTTGGGTTACGTCTAGTGTGAAATGCAGTGTGAACCTAGCTTAAAGAAATAGAACAAAATTTTCAAACCGGAAAGTTGTAGAGAATGTCTTACAATCATCATCAGTTACTGGTACATTTCATCATGTGATTGCTTTGTCAGTACCCCTTACGTACAATACTACAATGCAAGCTAAACGTGATTATAAACCAAAAAAATCTTTATTATATTCACATAATACATAGAAAATGTTTTAAGAGTTGTAAATAATGCAAATAAAAATACAAAGATAAACTAAATTAAACTCTTGTTACAGCTGAAGAGAAAAAAATATTATGTGATAAAATTGATAAAATTGATGAACAGAGAAAAATGTTAAGTTATAAAATTGATAAAATTGATGAAGAGAGAAAAATGTTAAGTGGCATAATTGATGAAGAGAGAAAAATGTTAAGCGACAAAATTGATAAAGTAAATAATTTATTATGTGATAAAATTGTCGAAAAGGAAAAAATGTTCAGCGATAAAATTCAAGAAGTTCAAAAATCCTGCTTAGAAAGCAACCAAACCTTAGGTAAAATTTGTTACAAAATTAGTTTTCTTCTATAATAGAACATTAAATTTTATGACCAATAATAATTTCAGACACTGAGCAAAGAAAACATTGTAACTTGTTGAAAGATTTTACAAAGGAAAAAAGTAAGTTTATATTTTTAATTTTTATTCAATGATTAAAATGATGAATCTGTAATAAATTAATATTAATTAATATTCTCTTTTGCAAATGTGAAGTTATTGTTCTAGTCATAGTGCTTGAGAAAACTTAATAGTGAGAATTTTTGGAGTCCAAAGTCTTGCGTGTAACGACGAGGGGGAAATCATTCGCCCAAATCCCGTCTCTCGTGATATTTGAGATTTACAAATCTCAACAAATTCATCAAATCCAATAAATCCACCAAATCCACACGAATCCAATAAATCCACATTCAAATCCAAAACTCTTCTCCAAATCCTGGGAAAAAGGCACTAAATACGGTATAAATACACACCAAATCCACGAATTCCAATGCAAATACGTAAATCCACTACAAATCCACCAAACTCAGCTGAAATCAATGAATCCGGCTTGGACGTACAAATGTCAAAAAAGCAGATTTGATGATCTTTTTTTTTTTTTGCTTATGCACCCCACTTCCGGACAAGATTTCGTTCAGAACCCCCACTTCCAGCGCGCGAATACGCCCAAAATTAATACAAATCCACTTCAGATCCCACAAATCCGCCAAATCTACATCAGATTTTTGGGATTTACAAATCTCGTCCCGAATTTTTGCGAATGATTACCCCCTCGTGTAACGAGACATTATTGGTCGAGACACTCAATTGTTGGTTTGCTTATAGTGAGAAGCTTCCTTGACGCATGCACGTTGTAGTGTTTCTCGTTAGGTTTAGGACTCAAAAAATTCTTGTCCCTAATACTCCTCGAGCATGGAAGATTTATCTCTGGGCACTCGTGATCTTACCAAAAAAACTCGTACTCTTATGATGAGAATCTCCCAAGCTCTTGGGATATTACACATGAGAATAGTTAATTACTTGTAAACTCTATTCAACAATTTGTGCACGAAACTCTCATTGGTTAATGACCTATGCATTGTACTGAAAGTATATATTGTGATATCTTATTTTAATCCTCTAGTTAAGCTGAGTTGAAAAATCATTGCATTATAGTCCAAAAATGTGCATGCCATTGTTAAAAAAAAACATTGTTTACATTTGCGTTTTTGTATTGTTGCGCACATTTTTTGGTTATGAAACAATGATTTTTCGCCTTAGCTCGACTAGAGGATTAAAATAAGATATCATAATATATACATTCAGTACAATGCAAAAAAGTTTACATTTCAGTTTCGTGCACGAATTGTTGGATAGAGTTTAGAACGGTTTCCTATTTAATCTGTATTTGTATTCATCTAGAGAAATTGGAAAAACTTTATTCCCAACAAAAGCAAGAATTAATTGACTTGATACATCAACTACCGATGAAAACTCCCTCCTTCGAATATATCTGGAAAGTTAACAAATTTGCACATCTTCAAAAACGTGCAAAATCAGACTATCAGTATGTGATTCACAGTGAACCTTTTTATAGCTCAGAGTATGGTTACAAAATGCGACTAGAGTTGTATCCAAATGGTTACGGTGATGTAGAGGGCACGCATTTATCTCTTGGAATTCAAGTGATGAGAGGTGATAATGATGCAATTCTTAAATGGCCAGTGGAGTATCGAGCAGAACTCAGCATATTGGATCAATTGAATCACATCGCTCATTATTCAGACACTGTAGAATCTGATATTCTCAAGTTTAAAGAATGTTTTAATAGACCACTCAATAAGCATAACAGTGGATATGGATTTCCAAAGTTTATTTCTATAAATGGAATTCAACCTGTACACTTAATAGATGATATAATATTTTTTAAACTAAATATAAATATTACATGTTAAAATAAATTTTAGATTGAAATATTTTAATGGAATTATTCTATACAGACATTTTTTATAATATTAATGTTAGATTTTAATAAGTTAAATTTTTAGAGTTTGAGTAGAATAACTTGAAGAGAGAATTGAAACGAACTGTGTTTATTAAAAAGTAGAAGACAATAGGTGCGTTCAATTTTTAAAAACGGTTTTTCATGTAAAACTGTTTTTGCGTGCAAATAGGCGGCAAATCAAGTGGTAAGAGTTATTTTTAGGGATGCACTGGATATCCGGATTCGGTTTAGGTGTCCGGTGATCCAGCTGAAAATCGGTATTCGGATATTTGGAAATTTCAATGTTCTAGTTCCGAATATCCGGTTCAGAATTGTTCAAAATTTCGAACAAATACCGAATTGGTGAATTTTGCCTAATTTTTGTTTTTTAGATTTTTTAAAAAACAAAAATTAGGCAAAATTTGGTATTTGGTCAAAATTTAGTTGTATAAGAATATCAATATTATAAATAAAGTGTCTTTTAATAATGATTTTATTATTTTATAATTTTTTTAAATTTATTTTTTTATTTTTTAAAATTTGGTTTTGGGATCCGGTGTAAATCCGGTGTTCGGAATTTTCAGATGAAATAATCCGGTATTTGACCGGTATTCGGAATTTAAATAAGTTCAAAATTTTGTAAAATTCGGTATCCAGAATCCGGTGATTTTTGGATCCAGTGCATCCCTAGTTATTTTGTTGAAAATAGTTTTTACATGCTGAGTAGCACAGCGCATTGACATGGTCACATCGGTGGCGCAACAGCATTGCAAC
This sequence comes from Strigamia maritima, assembly GCA_000239455.1. NCBI lineage: Eukaryota > Metazoa > Arthropoda > Chilopoda > Geophilomorpha > Linotaeniidae > Strigamia > Strigamia maritima. The sequence continues at coordinate 12,896 of JH431724.1, read as the reverse complement.
ATTTTAAACTTCCATTGGTTAGTGATCTATGCATTGTACTGAAAGTATATATTGTAATATCTTATTTTAATTCTCTAGTTGAGCTGAGTCAAAAAATAGTCCAAAAATGTGCATGCCATTGTTAACAATCGAAAATATTGAAAGAAAAATATTAAAGAAAATTATTTTTTATTTGGGTTTTTGTATTGTTACATTTTTTGACTAAGAAACAATGATTTTCGACTCAGCTCGACTAGAGAATTAAAATAAAATACCACAATGGGTCGTATGAATAAAATTTTAGTATTTACTTGAAGCAAAAAGTAAAAGCAATTGCTTGAAGTAGAAGCAACTAGTAAAAGCAAATGCTCAATTTCATATGAATAAACATTTGCTTTCACTCAGTAGCAAAAGCTCTTTTCAGTGAAGGTTTTGCTTCATCCTAACCTACATTTCTATTGTTAGTTTATTGCATAATATGAATAAAGTGAAGTTTATGCTTTTACTTCATAATTTCCAAAAAATCACTGAGAAAATAATTTGTAATCTATTCCACTGTATAATTCACGGTAGTCCTCATCTCGAGTTTCTGTAAGTGATTTGTAGTGCTTTTTGGCTTTGAAAACTGAATTAAATAGCAGGGCTATGGGACTGAAGTATACTTGGGAGCTGACTTCAAATTTTTGAAGCATTTGCTAAAAATAAGAGCATTTCCTTCTGTTTATTCATACAAATTTTAAGTGAAAAAAGTAAATGCTTTTACTTAAAGTAAAAACTACTAGCACGAAGTAAATACTATTTTGCTTCAAAGTCAAAGCATTTACTTAAAATTTTATTCTTAAAAATGAAAGTATTTGCTTCAAAATTATGAAGTAAACTTCACTTTATTCATACGACCCAATATATACTTTCGGTACAATGCAAAAAAGTTCACTTCTCAGTTTCGTGCACGAATTGTCCAACAATTTAGTTTAGTGCAAAGAATCACGCTTTATGACAAATGGCATGAGAACCAGGCTTTACATTTGTACTTTGGAATTAGGCTAGTTCACAAGTTTTTTCATACTAGACACAAAGTCTGTTGGTAGAGGATTGTTTTGATTGGCTAGCAACTTGTGTCGCTACTTCAAATCCAAGTTGAATTATAGGTTGCATATTTTGGTTACAAGTGTGAACCAGCCTTAAAATCCAGCCTTAAAAAACGGTCTTTTATTACAAAATATGATCAAAAAGACTAAAACAAAGCAACAGAAGTGAATGAAGAGCAAAAAAGAGCAGAAGGAGGAGGGGAGACAACTGCAGCTGAAAAACAAAAAGCTACAGTGGTATTCCCAGGGGAAACCATGAATTAAATTACATCCATAAATATAGTTGATATTTGATAAATAGTAAATAAATAAAACTGATTTTTTAATTTTGTCAGCATTTCATCATTTGTTCTAAATTTAATCAACAGATTTACTTATTAATCTGATATTTTATTTTATTTTAGAAAATTTTTAATGGAATCAGCAATACTGTAAACTGAATGCAGTAATTGCAAACACGAGAGAACTGAGATCCCAAGAAAAAATCCTAAAATTGATCCGACATCATTAATGAATTTTGTAAATGGCATAACAAATGTTTGTTTAAATACTTCGTTTATGTTGCTTTTAAACTGAAACACAGTAGTTATTATTTCGAAAAAGTCATACGCACGAACGTATTCATAAAATGTAGTGTAAACTGTCTGGTTGCATGCAGGATGGCAGTTGCAGTCTCGGATTACATCAAGGTTGGTATAAACGTTTAAGAAGGATTTTCTCACCAATTTAGCTGAAATCGATGAATTGCAACGAGGTAAAGTTGAATTCATGAATGGTAAGCTATTTTAGTTAAAATCAAGTAAAACATGACAGAATATTGCTGAATGTAGAATTGCTTACCTGCATTTCATGTTTTCTTTAGATAACTTATTGTAAAGACATTCAGTTTCACATTTTTCAAGTTGGTTTGTAGTCACACATGGACTAATTGATGAGTCAAGTCTTTGAATCTGATACATAGCGTTTTATGTAGTGTTACACAGAGTGGATAAGAAGTCTTTTCCAGGCCATTATGATACAAATGAGTGAGTGTTGGAGTAAATAGGAAGTTGGATTTGGGTCATCCAATACTGACGTCCATTGATTAGGTGTATTCAGGAAATAAAACTCGTCAAAAACGAGTTTTGTGTGTGGTTAGTTTTATGTTTTTGTGTATAATTCTGAGTGTGAAAATCTGAGGCACGTTTTAGCTAACTTTTAGGTATGATTTAGCTACCTTTTCGCTTTGTCTTAGCTTCTATCACATGACTTGAAGCAGTCATGTGACTTCTAAAACAAATGGTGCCAATCTAATCTTCAACAGAAGCGGTAGATCTGCGCAAACGAGTGTGCAATTGTAAGACACAACTCGTGTTTTCTAAAACGGGCGTGCACCCGCTATTCTTGGCTTAAACCTAAACGTTTCCGGAAATGACGACAAATTTCAGGAAACGAAATGAGGGAAACGACTAAAACATGAAAATGTTTTAGTTCCTGAATGCATCTAGTGTTTATGTTTGTTTACGTTCGTTTACGTTCGTTTACGTTCGTTTACGTTCGTTTACGTTCGTTTACGTTCGTTTACGTTCGTTTACGTTCGTTTACGTTCGTTTACGTTCGTTTACGTTCGTTTACGTTCGTTTACGTCCGCTTACGTCCGCTTACGTCCGCTTACGTCCGCTTACGTCCGCTTACGTCCGTTTTACGTTCGTTTACGTTTGTTTACATGGCAGATATTAACATTATTTTGAAGCACCACTATAATTGGCCGTTGAAAATTAGTGTCTTCTACAGCCATTGGAAGCCAGTTCAAATGCTTGGTGCCACATGCTATATTATCATTCTTGTATTTCAGAACGATCATCTCTATTCTTTGGAAGCTAATCATAAGGTCAATTTACTTCCAACAGCACATTTATGAAATTTCTATATTTGCAAAATAAAGGCTGGGTAAAGGACTTTTTATCCACCCTGGATATACTGTAACTCACGGTTTGTTTAAAAAATTCAACAAACATCCATAAGTCGTGAGGTTGTTTTGCAAAAGATTTTATATTGCTGCTTTTGAGTGTTTGCATTAGAAACATCTGAAGACAAATATAATAAAGTAAATATATATACATATTAATATCTTGTGAAACACCCTGTATATAATATAGTCTGTGTAAGTGTATAAACTCATGGTGCTGACATATGGTATATTTTATGGGTGCTTAAAATGTTTCAGGCCTTTCAACTTAAAGGATCTATGTCATCAAACATTTTATACCTGAATAATTTTTGCCATTCCGCCTGAAACGCAATGTTAAATCTGTGGTCGATGCGTGTCCTCTCAATCTTTTGCGAACCTTATAAGCGACTGTGATTAGCTGTTAGGTGTTGTCTGTAGCTTAAGACACTAAACATTTTCAGGGTTGGGCGCGCTACTGTAGAAAATAGCGCTGCTACAAATTTACCAAATAGTGAACTGCCATTGCGCTACCACTACTTTGAAAAATTTGTAGTGGTGCGACACGCTGCTTGCTGAAAATGAAGCGAATGTAGCGAATATGATGCACTACTTTTCCGCTATTTGCAAACTACTTTTTCGCTATTTCCATACAAACGTCATTCAAATGGCATTTATGTACGATATGCCGTTGCCAGAGTTAATGGAACGTTCCATTACTCTGTCAACGGTATATCGTACATAAATGCCATTTGAATGACGTTTGTATGGAAATAGCGAAAAAGTAGTTTGACTTGCACTACTTTTTTGCTATTTAGGGCATAAAATGCAATTGGCGCTACTTTCCGACTTAGCGATAGAAAGTAGCGAAATTTCAGCGACGTTACAGTAGCGGCAGCACTGCCACAGTAGTGATATAGCGCGATAGCGTTTTTTCCCTTAACCCTAACATTTGTATCTACATCAGATAATCAAGACTGTTTCAACAATAAGTAAAGTTATAATTTAATTACTATTTTGATTTTCTACCACTAATTTTATTAAATTTGAACTTGTATGTATAGTTTTATATTGATTTTACCGTTTGTTGAAAATTAGCAATAGTCACGTCGCAATCACATTTCATATTGCTAGCAACTATTGTTTTATAAAGCTTTTTTAACATGTGTTTAAAATTGTACAAAAAATCAAAAATATCATATTGAAGTAATCGATATAATGTTTACATTCTATTAAAAGATCACAGTCTATGGTCATGAATTGTGGTCTTTGATTCTACTGTATATTGCCATAGTCAATATCAAATTTGATATATTTTAAACTAATCATTTTTATAATGAGAGCAGGGTTTCATTGAATGTAAATCCCACGTCCTACAAAAAAGAAAATGTCTTGGGATATATATATATATGCATATTAAATGTCCCCTAAGGTTGAGTTGTGGATTGAGGATAAATAAATGTCTCCTGAGATTGAGTTAGGCTTGAGGATAGAATGTGAGCACCACACCACGATTTCCACTCCAAATCCAGAATGAACAAAATGAAAATTTAAAGAAAAATCCTTTTAAAGGACTACATTTATTGCCCCTTTTTTAACTGCTTTTATCCTTTAAATAACTGACCAACCCCCTACTTTTTAACTTCCGGAAATAACTTCCCACTCTTATTTCTACTGTTTAGCCCTTTTTTTAAACTCAAACAGTGAGTGTTCTTTTTCCTGAGATGGCAAGGTACATTCACTATCAACATTCTTGGTACCAGAATTATTGAACTTTTTTCAAACGGCACATTATCAGGTGCTAGATACTTACAACTTTTTTAGACAGAAGTACTGAATGTATTGAAAGATTTGCCATTGGCAGAGTATCTAGTGTGGTTTTCCAACAAGATTATCAGGGCAATGTACGTAACTGGCTGACTGATGTTTTTGGAGAACATTGGATTGGACGTGGTGGTCCAATTGCATGGTCACCACGTTCGCCAGATCTTACAGCATGTGTTAATTTTTTGGGGGTTTTTAACTGACATTGTTTACAGCACTCTGCCATGTACTAGAGAAATTCTTCAAAACAGAATTGTGGCTGCTTGTGCAGCAATAACTCCACAGATCTTACATAATGTTATGCAGAACCTGTCGCGTTAACTTTTTAAATTATTTATTCAATCACAAATATACAATATTACAGCGAAATTACAATTAAATGTAACACGAAGTACACTGATGATTGGTGTTTCTCACAAAGTATCGCTCTCGGGTTCGGCGGAACATGATCGACGATGCAACTTCGGTCTTCTACGTTGTTTTTACAGCTTGCGGTCCAGGTAAACCGGCCGATGGTAATGATCAAGCGGGAATTTCCCAGCAGACAACCTCACTCGCAACAGCAAATGGGCTGACGGTACTCAGGAAAAGCTTGACCACACACACAAGATATGTAAGCGCTAACAAACAAACACTAACAATTAGATGTACTAACTGTTAATAAATACCATACCAATAAGATACTACTTATCAGCAAGCGTGAGCGAATCCCCCTTGACAATGCCGTTGACAATGCCTTCGATCACACAAATACGATTCGGTATAAGTTTGACCCAAGAAAAATTGTTAGTTGTTCGGAAGTAAGACTGTGACTGAAACCTTCAGTGAGGGAGCGAGGCTGAGCTAACTCCCGGGCAATGTTGTTGTTGCGCGCCAAAGCTGCGCAATGAGCTCAACTGAGTGCAATTAGGATGAGTCATCCCATTCCCCCTATCAAGTGGGCGGAGACTAGTTACCCTAGTTGGGGTAAACAACTCAGGCAATGTAAGATTACGCAATAAGACACTAATATTATTTATCCCTAAATAATATTATGAATGCAAGTGAATTATTGACATAACCCTGTATAATAAAGATAATTAATAAATTATAATCAATTTATTTACACTCATTAGATAATAATTACATTTCAAGACATGTTAAATTGGTACACACATATGCACACAATTCAAACACGCTTGAACTTGCTCACAACATGGAAAAAGTCCATGGTACCCATTCGGGTCACCACAAATCAATAGGATTAATTTGATGATTTAATGATTGTAGTGATTAATTTTTTTCATAGGAAATGTTAATTTTGAATTTTTTTACATCACATTTTGAAAATCTAAAATTGTTGTTTTTCTTTATTTTTTTTCCAATTAACCATAATTTATTTTCTGTTTAGACTAATTAGATGATTCTGTAAAACTTTCGAATTGAAAATTTTTGTCTAACTTCAACGGTTTTTAAGATACAGTGTTAAAGTCATTCTTGCAGTCATTTGATGATTGTTTTGATTGAAAATCGCATCAAGCAATTACTATTCAACTGCATTAGCAGAACTTTGATATCTTTATCCATTTGGGAAATTTTTGACCTTGTCAATAATTCATGGGACACCCTGTATATGTATATGCAACATATGTACACATTAAATGAAAATCACATGAACGATAATCACTTAAAAAATCACATGAATGAAAATCATATATTAAGGGTATCAAAAGTAGTTTTTAATGTAAAAAAGTAGTAGGAGACATTTTTATTAAAACAGGGGTGTCAAGAAGTTATTTTTGGGGCCAAAATGCAATAGGGGCTGTTCAGTTAATTAAAGGGAGAAAGCAGATAAAAGAAGGAGCAAATAATTTGATCCTAAGAAAAATTAAAGAAAAAAACATTGAAACATCTTTTTGATATTGTAATCGATTATTTAATCGATATTTAATTGATATTTTATGTCCTGCCAGGTTATTTTCGAATTCTGGCAACCCACATTTGTGACACTATTGTTTCCCTGCGAAGGACAGTATACTTTCTTCATCCTTATCATTACTATTTTGTATCTCAATAATGTAAAATTGCTACATGCATGTAATTAGTAATCATTTTTTTATCCAAAGTGATGAGGCAAAAGTCTGTTTATTGACCCAAGATATTACCAATCTGTTTATGCTACTACATAAGAAGTTGGGTAGGGGCAATCCAATTCTGACTTCAAATTTGGCCTTGAAGGTTGTTTTCAAGTCATTCACTGTGAATTGTGAAATTTCTAAACGACAATAAAGTCGATTTACCTATAAGTTTGTAGTAACTCGGATTGGTTGTGGCAACTAACCGTTAAATGGTGTTGCACTTAACAAAGTAGTTCTAAACCCGTCAAAACCGGTTGTCAAATGTTCGACCGGGCCATCTATTTATCCAAGATGTCGGTTTTGGGCGGTTCGACTGGGCTAACTGAAAAAATATCAATTAGAAACTTGTAGAAAATCGTCTATTTATACCCTAAAACTGTAAATCATAAGCATTACTTTAACTCATAAAACTTTTTCTTGTGTTTTGACACCACGTGGTACTGGAATGCTCAAAAACAAATAAAAATCATGGATTTTTATGATTTAGTAATAAGCTCAATCGAATTTAATGAAAGTTTGGGATGAGTTTACAAACATGACAGATTTTGATAATGTAACAGCCATTCATTGTAGAAACAATAATCATAATCTGGAAAAATTAAATTTCTTTCTAAATAAAATTCTCATTATTTCTGAGCATTTCGGTTGAATTCTCCTTGATCAAAACTGATGTCAAACTTTTATCAAATTTTCTCGTTCATCGCCACCGGTTTGGTATTTTATTTAATTCTATGATCATCGGATTCAGACGGTGTGATCGAATGCGGTTAAACCGACTTCTATCCTTGGTGTTGTCTATGGGTTAGGGACTTAGGATTGTGTGTTACTGTAAATCCTCCAATAATGGCCCGGGCGCCTATTTAAATTAGCCACAGAAGGAATGGATGGGAATTAGAGAGGGGCTGCTATTCATACATTAATTTCTCTCAGCAAAGACAACAAGTTTTATGTCAAATATTAACATAAAATACAATATCATTTGAATAGAAATATTAAACCAGGGGTTGCCTGGTTGCCTACTTTCTATGTACTCCCATTGACAGATTGATAATATTTTAGGTCAGGGTGTTTCAGGACTTTTGCCTCTTCCTGTACACAGTACTTAAGATATTGTAATCATACATGAGAGTGAGAGTTGCATTGTAATTCCTGAGTTTGATAATTTAGGAATATCGCATTTTCTCGTGGACTGTATTTAATAGTATCTGAAAGTTTTTTTAATTTATTTTTATTTTAATTACAAATATGTACATAAAGTCATGAAGACTAAAATATTCAACAAACCTGATGTTAAGTGAAGACATTTTCCAAATACTGTGGATTCATAGGACCATTTTGAAAATGAACCAAAATTCAATACTGAAATTTCATCAACAATTGGTCTCACTATAAGCTTTATATTTAAAAAAAAGAGGTTAGAAAGAGTATGGCTGATGTAAAATAAGTTTAAGAATGATTAAGCTTCAAAATGTTCAAAAATTTGCACCAATATCTTATTTTCTTAAAGTTTAAACAATAAATAACTGCGGACAAAAAAATGAAATATGTCAAATGGTGTGACTCAAAAATGGAATATTCCAAGTAACTGACCAAAACAATTTTTATTTTGATAATGACATAATGAAATCTTAATATTTGGTTGGCCAACCATTTGCTCGAATAACTGCTTGAATTTTGAAAGGCATAGAACTACTCAACTTGGCTGGCTTGGAGATGTATGAGCGCTGATCCCATAATATTAAGGTTTTACCATGGCCAGCTAATCTGCCTGACTTAAATCCCGCCGAGAGTTTATGGGACATTATGAAAAAGAAGTTGACTGAAGAGAAACCAACAAAAAAGAGGAGTTGAAAGCTAAACTGAAGTTGGTATGGTCACAAGTTACCTAAAAGGGAATGCACCAAGTTGAGTAGTTCTATGTCTCTCAGAATTCAAGCAGCTATTTGAGCAAAGAGTTTGTGGTGACTAGTGTTATTAATGATTAATAAAGTGTAATTGATTAATCTCCCCGCTTGATGCGCTGCTTACCTCCCGGCTTATCTAGCCCCCTAATCTGTGATTTAGCTCTCACGCACAGAAGAAAGGACTTTGAGGCTAATGTCGCATCTGTCTAAACTCCCCTAATCTGTGGCCACGACAACAGCACAGGCGTGTTTAAACAATACGTGACTTTTTCAGTCACTTCTATAAGTCATTTTGGTGAAGTCAATTCGACTTCTCGACATTGAACCCAGCTAATATATTTACATTGAAGACGCTTATTGAAAACCGAAAGAAAATAAGAAAACTTTTTGTACTTTTTCTAGATCTAAAAGCGGCCTTTGATAAGGTAAGTAGAAGGAATCTGATGGAAAAGCTCTGGGTTTGAGGAGACTCAGGTCACCAGTGAATAGGTAAATAATATAAAAATATTATTACCTGTTTTACTCCTATCGTATGAGGGTTGACCTTCTCCACCAAGGCAAAGGGAAGGGAAATAACCCCATCTCATTGTGAGTGACTCTCTAAGTTGGTAGGTGACCTACTTCATAACCATTTTCGGGCAAAGGGTATAAATAGAGCGCCTCAACCCCAAACATCAGATTTTCTCTCAGTTTTCAGCAGACAAGGTACCCAGCAGCATCAACTATGCCTTGCCAGATCAGGCCATCAGTAACACACAAATTTATTATTGAGGACCGATGCCAGGGACAACACCCTAACTGCTCACCAGATTAATGAGATATAACTATTGTATACCGTATTCCCTCGCAAACAACGAAATGCCAGTAATTACGAGTCTGACCAGTTTTTGACAAGTAGACAACTAGTCAATTAATAATCAAATAATCAAAATAACTGAAAATTTGAATTATTCCGCAGCCTAGTCTGACTCGCCATTATCTGGCATGACGTTTTTTCCGAGGAAATATGGTACTTAGAACGGCTAAACCCATTCTGAGTTATATTCAAAACCAGGCCAACACGAATCAAAAAAATTCCTTTGAGCAACACAAACGTGTATAAGGTCTCGCACAGGATAGCTAACACAGGGCGGCTAACTCTTGTGTCTTTTAGGGACACCTTTCCCATTATCATAAAAATTATCTACCAGACATAGTTTTATGTGCATTCCGAATCTACAATCCGTTTTTGTCGGAAATGCGCGGAAATGCTTTTTACAGACCTCTAAAGTAGCGGCTTGGCGTCTGTTCTGCCATTAATCCTGCCAGTTTAGGACCGGTTGTTCAACGGTATCCACATTAATGTGTTGTTTTGCATATTAAACTTTATATTTATAGGAACCAAAGAAAGTTCATGAAAATGACAATGAAATGAATAAAAATTGTCTACATTATTTATCCATGATAGAAACGGCAGCAAATGAGATTACTGAACATGTCATGTGTTTGTAGAATGAAAGAAGGGTTGGTGAAGCACGTGTTCCTGTGTCCGGAGATCAGAGTTGTAGAGAATTTACAGTTTGGAGAAGGAGAATAAGAAAGGGAGATTTGAAAGTTACTGGGAGTGGTTAAAGGAAATGTTGGATGTTGAATTAGTAGAAAATGTGCTTAAATTCCAAGTGCTGGATCAGGAACAAGAGAAAGACAAAGAAAACATGTGAATTGTATGTGGATTGTGTTTATTTTGGATTGAAATGGTTGAAATTTACTATATTCCCTCGGAAAGAACGGCATGTCGGATAATGGCAAGTCAGATCTGCCGGATAATTCGAATTTCCCGGCATTTTGTCCATTTGATTATTAATTTACCAGTTGTCTACTTGTCAAAAACTGGTCAGACTCGTAATTACCAGCATGCCATTGTTTCTGAGGGAATACGGTATAAGTATCGTATTACCCCGCAATGGCCGACAGTGTCTGATAAAGTGAGGTCGTGGAGGGTGCCGGATATTCTGAATTTTCCTACGCTGTCGAAAAAGTGAACAAAAAGTACCTTCACTTGTTCCGACATGTTGTAACTAAAATATGTTGGTAACATCAGCAACTGAAATCTGCTCAACTTCACATGGCGACCATTGCAAGGTGATATGGTAGATTAATGTTTAGAGTTCTCCTGCCTTTGTAAATGTAAATGTAAGGTACTCTGGTTTCTCTCATCAACTAACAAAACTCGGTCATGTTAGGGATTTGCTGAGGGACCCTTGAATTGAGGATGGCAACATTAAAACGCGCCTTGCATTAGAATATACCCATGCTGGACATACAGGGCCATACGATTTGGGAAATAATTTGTTTGTTGGTTGAAGTGGGTACCCGGGGCAAAACTTTGCTAAGCAGTAGTCCTTGTTAGCAAATAAAGTGTATTATTTTATTATTATTATTTACGTAGATTGACTTATGGCAAATTCTTATGATATGCGTGTCATAACAATACGCTATTGCATACCAAAACAACTGAAGTAAGAAATTGCTTGAATAAACCACTAACTATGTAAGTTCAAAATATTCTCATGGCATGCTATAGCTTGTATAGCATGCCATGAGAATATTTTGAGAAAATTCATACAATCAATTTCTTATACTTCATAACAATGTCATTAACAATAAGCTATTACACACCAAAACAACTAAAGTAAGAAATTGCTTGCACAAAACACTATCTGTGTAAGTTCAAAGTATTCCCATGCAGGGTTGGGCGCGCTACTGAAGAAAGTAGCGCTGCTAATGTTGAGCTACAAATTTATCAAATAGTGAACCGCCATTGCGCTACCACTACTTTGAAAAATTTGTAGCGACGTGGCGCTAGTTGCTGAAAAAGAAGCGAATGTGATGCACTACTTTTCCGCTATTGCAACGTCAGAGTAATGGAACGTTCCATTTACTCTGGCGACGGTATATCGTACATAAATGCCATTTGAATGACGTTTGTGTGACGTTTTCCCTAGGTTTGGAAATAGCGAAAAAGTAGTTCGACTTGCACTACTTTTTCGCTATTTAGGGCATAAATACAATTGGCGCTACTTTCTGACTTAGCGATAGAAAGTAGCCAAATATCAGTGCCGCTACAGTAGCGGCAGCGCCGCCACAGTATTGATAGCGCGACAGTGCTTTTTCGCCAACCCTGTTCTCATGGCATGCTACAGTTTGTAGCATGCTATGAGAATATTTTGAACTGACATAGTTAGTGTTTTATACAAGTGATTTCTTACGTCAGTTAATTTATAGTTGTCCATATCTTGAGTTTGCTGCCAAGAGAAAGTCCACATTGCCAGCAAATATTGATGGTTCATCTAGTAAGTCCAAAATATCAATATCTTCGACACAAGTGTCATTGAGTTGGTTTTTCACTTTAATTTTTTCTTTTTCAACATTTATTTCGTCAGGTAAAGTGCAAACAACAACAGAAGGCATTTGAATATATTCTTCCTGTTCAAGTTCAATTGTCTCATATGTGGAATATGCTTTGTACGCTATGAGTTTTTCATAAATGAAATAGCAACAAAGACTCCACAAAGCTAAAATCAACATCATCTTCAATTTTTTGATATAAGCCAGCTGTTTTACTACTAGGTTTAGTTAGTGTTTGTTGATTCATTAATTTCTGAGCCTTAGAAATCACTTTGCTTTCTAAGTAGTTTTTTTCTTGAAGTAAAATCTAAGTAGTTTTCTTTGTTTACGAATGTTGTTGATCATTTGGTCTATAATTGACAAACACGATATTCCGGCATAAAAACATAGACAACCACCAATATCACACATCAGAGCAATTAAATCATAGAAAAAATATTCCGTCAAATTACGAATGGAGTTGCTAAATGAGTAAACTTCTAAGATCTTATCTCGTTTGTCAGTAAAAAAATAATGTGAATTGACTATGCTTTTTTCACATTCCATTGGACAATTACAGTCAAACCGTGGAACTATAGTTTTTGTTATATTACTTAGTTCTTCAAGGTAATCACATGCTTGTTGGTTTGCTAAACAATCTGGTTTATCTTCTGGTTCCCAAAATGGTAAG
>JH431723.1:130349-285538 GCA_000239455.1 Strigamia maritima | reverse complement strand
CTCCTTTCGGTTCAGGTGTAAATATCCACCTGTAGCATCATTTTCCTTTCGTGTAAATCAAGTTAAGCCTATTTTCCCAAGAGGGCAGCAAATTTTCCAATCTCCCCTTGCCAATTTTCTCCAACTACCTGAACTACAGTCTACACCCCTCCGGTGCTGTACGGTACCCTCACCTCAAGGGCGCCATCATCTCCTCGAGGCTCCCCCACTGCGCGGCGCATGCGCAATAATTAGTCTGTATGTCTCCACCTGCAAATGCCAGCCGCATGTTCGCTGATAAGCCTAATGGTTCGGCGAGATAAAGATTTCATTTTATCTCTAATTTATTTACCTTTTTATATTTTTAAATTTTTTAAATTTTTTAAATTTTATTTTTAGGGAGGAATTAGCAATGAGGGTCGATCTCACAGAAGCCAGAGTACAGGTAAGAAAAAGTCGAAATAAAATGTAGAATTAAGAAACAACAATCCGTGTTTTATGACTATAATTTGCGAAAATGTATTTGTAGTTTCGAAACAAAACATATCTTGCAAATTACTATTCTTAATGACTTTGATTGAAGGGCACATGTGCCCCTAAGCATCGCAGGAAATGTGATATAAGGAATTTATTTTTAGTATTTGAAAAATATAAAAATAAATTTTATTCTTGCCAAGAAATGTCTCTTGGGTACTAAAATTGTATAACAATAGTTGTGTGTGACAACAATTGTTGTTTCAATTGGATTCATCTGAATCGTTTAAACGAGTGTCAAGCGTAAACAATTGGCAATAAAAGAAATAGAAGAGGGTTTTACATAGAATAAACAATTAGTAATCGTGTAATGGTGGCGGATACTGATATGTATAATAGAGTAGACTTCTGGCATATTTCGTCACGGTTAATTATACGCATCTTCAACCGTGTTTTATTAGGCTAAGCTAGCAAGCTGAAAGACTTGCGTTAATGTCTTGTGGATATACCTTAATGGTAGTAGTAGGTGTGCATTTAAAATGAAGAGGTAGAAACCACTTCTCCTTATTTGCCTTATGGAATAGTGATTTCTCATTGATCATACATCAGTTATAAGTTTACTGAGCATGTGCACACAGCCAAATCTCGCCTGGCAAGAAAGCGACTGTCAATCTAATGGTTAGTTCACATTGTAATGTGAACTAATGAGAATGTAATGCAAGATGGCTGCGCAGTGCATTGAGGATTTAAAATCACAGACGTATACTTAAGTCAAAATTGATTTTGAAATAGGAAGTAACATAACTTAAGAAATTACGGCAACCAATGGGACAATTACGACAACTGCTTTTTGCATAAAAAACGAGATGGAATGAGAAATTGTGTGATTGGTCGGTTTACATTTACATGTCTACAAACAAAACCACATGTTATTAAGTTAAGTTAAATTTCCGTTCTATGTGAACTAACCATAAGAAAGTCATTTCAATTTTTTTGCAAGTGTAAAGGTAGGTTCACACTGCAGTTCACGCTAGACATAACGCAATGCAGCGCAACGTAAGAATTAAAGTACAAACATTTGCCTTGTATTACTGCGCTAAATCAAACTTACTCGATTTGATTTAGTGCAGTAACGAAATGAAAGGCGTCCAGCCAATCACAAGCTACTTTCTATCCTTGCGTTGCGTTATGTCTAGTGTGAACCTACCTTAAGGTCAGTTGGAAATGAAATGTTTGCTTTCATACTGAGCATGTATACAGTACAGTGTTGAAAAGTGATTTACAGCCCACAATCAAGCAGACTGCAAGTATGTGCAAGATGTTGATGTTCCCAGCATATCTAAAGAGTTTACAAACTAAAGTTACAGCTAAAATGATGAATTTCATTGTTGTGCATGAGTTGGAACAATGGAAGTTTTTGCTTGAATGTTAAATACGCGTACGGAATGTAGAAAAATAAGGCCAATCGCACCAGTAACTATAGATATTTCAAAAACCCCACTTCTTGCCTAAGAAATCTTAAAATCAGACACGGATGACACCCATCCAAGTACTCATCGGCTTAATGCTTTAACTTATGACCCGATGAGAAGAGGATACAGATGACAGCAAGCAGTTCCTCTTACTTTGTAATAATTAGTTTATACATTTTAAAGAAAATGTTAGGTTCTTGTAAAAACTCTTTGGCAAACATAATTTGCATCCAGAATGATGGAACTCCCCGGCATAAATGCCATTTAAAGGCAATTAAACATGACTAAATATAGCAATTATGCATTCAAATTCATATTTAAAAATGCAACAAAAAATTTCGCTCGCTGTGTTGAAATGTTCCAATAAAACAATCTGCATGAATCCGCTGTCCCACATCATATTTTCCCCTTCACCATATAATAATTCTATTCTATATGTTTTGTTTTAGATAAACGCTAACAATAGGGTTTAGAACCTATAATTATACAATTAAACCCCCGCTTAACATAACCTGTTTGCAACAATTCCTGGAATTCAAAAAAAATTAAAAATTTCTTGATAAACAAACAAAGCACCTTCTTTCCGAGATAAAAGCTTAAAACAAGCATCAAGAATGCTGCATCTTATCACCTATCCGATTCATGCACATTCTACCAGTCGACGACAAAGATGCCTAATTGAGGGCCAACTTCCGTTTGCCCTTGCAACCTGCCATTAGGCCCCGGTGGAGGCCTCAAGCAGCGCCGTTTCGTAAGCAACTGTATAATTAAAGCTAATGACACGCTATTGCTGCACATTGGATTAGAGTGAAAACAAAAACCCCATTAGTCGACATTTGCAACAAAAGAACATCAGACTCGGGCCTATCATTTGACTTAATGTCCAGCTCGCGGGCCTTCGACGACCATCACAGCCCAGAGTGCAATTTCAATTCATGTCTTTTGTTACCCTTAAATATCGCCCACTCATCAGACGGGTCACATTGTTTCCTATTATTATCTCTCTTTTTTTTAAATTATTGTTTTTGTCAAGGATACCGAGCGAGTCATTTATATTTGGTTTCACGCATGCCGAATTCACTTGATTGTATGGTATTTAACTTTTTAATTTTAATATTTTGACGATTTGCAATATTAATCTAATGGGAGTATTACGAAGGAAAGAAAGCACGAACGAATTAGTCACGCTTTAGACAATTTCCAAATTAAATAAAGCTGTAAAGTGTATGAAAGAAAGAAAGGAGGGATGACTATATTTGCGTAATAATATGTTTTTAACATTATAAAAGTGAAAAAAATTAAATTTTCGAGGAAGTGATAAGATTGCGACTGGTGAGCGCCATTTTTGTGTATAGGGAATTCGAAATGGAGGCCAATGGGAGTGGGATTCATATTAAATAAGAGGCGGCGACTCATTTCACGTGTTGTTGGCCGTTTAATCGTGTCTAGGGGCTAGTCACACGTCTTTTTCCCTTTAGTACGTTGTTCATCATTAATTTGAGGTGGACCGAACGGTCACTTAAGCCTCCACTCCTTCGTCTTGCATTCCTCGGTTGTGATACTAGCAGAGAACTCAATCCCGATTTTGCCTTTGTCAAACTCACCTTTCTCTCTGTCTACCTCTGTGTATATTTTGTAGAATATTAATTTAAACTTGCCGTGACCACCGTGAAGCAACAACCTTTGGGTACGGCAGGTTGCATTGACCTCCCATTCACTTTGTTGTGGAATGAAATCAGTTTCTTTCTCTATATTTACATATGCATGTGAATATATACTGTATGTCAATTTTGACACTAAGCTAAAGTTCTACATACAGTCAATGGCCAGAATCTTGTTATCATGGTCAAACAGTTAATTGTATCCGCAAAAGGGAATGTAAACAGTTTGAATTTGTCATTAAGATACCGTCGCAAACCGTTAATAGTGTTCTTATCTCTCTCTGTAGATTTGAAACTATAGTATATGCAAGGTCGAAAACATACTTTTTTTTACTTATAGTTTTATCAGCTAATCAACTTAATTAAAGATCTAATTTATGATACATGCCGTTTGGCATGTGTAGTAACCAATTTATAATATAATCTTTATTTTCATTCAAGAACCTTGAACGTTCTACGAAATAGAAATTTCGAAAAGTGTTTCAAAATCCAATTAGTTGATAATTCATAAATCATTACCAAAACGGTCAGATTCCTTTTGTCAGTTAATGGCGTGTATGGCCATAGTAGCCGCTTACGACGGTAAACCCTATTTTCTCTCTCTCTCATTACCAAAACAAAATGAAAATCAAATAATTTACTTTCTTCTTCTTAATATAGGTCTGGTTCCAAAACCGACGAGCCAAATGGAGGAAACAAGAAAAAGTAGGACCTCAATCCCATCCATACACCCACTTCAGTACCACTGAACTGACTCTCCCAACCAACCCATCACGGAACAACGCAGCAATACCATCACCATTCGGCGCACTCACCTACCTCCAACGAAAACCGCCCTACGAAGCCACATTACCCCCATCAGTGACCTTCCTACCGCCAGCACGGAGCCTACCACCAACACACACATTTCTACCGGTACCACCCGCACATTTCCTCACCCCCTTCCAGTTGCGGGACCCCAGAGTTCCTCTGATGCCCACAGTTCTACCCCCACTCAGTGTAGGAATCGGAACCTATCCGGCCAACACGTTCCAGACATTATTAGCATCGTTGGGTTCGAGGCCCAAATTGCCCACCCCAACGAGCGAAAGCGCCCCAAGCGTGCCAACCGTGACCCCATCGAACGGCTCCGAAGACCGGAGAAGCAGCAGCATAGCGGCGCTGCGGATGAAGGCGAGGGAACACGAACTCAGAATGGAAATGATTAGAAACAATGACGTGTTAAGTTGAGAAACTTAAAAAAAACAAAAAAAAAAAAACAATGTGGTGCCTTAAAATACAAAGAAATGGGCAGTGCCTTTCTTCGACTGGACAATCATCAGTGCAATGTGTATCAAATAAAATATTCAACTCGAATATATTGACTTTTTCTTTATTTATTTTATTTATTATTATTTTAATTTTATAATATTATAAATTATAAATATTATAATTCCCCCTCGCTCAGTCTATTTGAAAAAGCGTTGTTAATTGACCTCCGATGGCCCGCATCATCTTCGCCTACTATATTCTATTCCTCACTCAGTCTGATTTATCTCGTGAGGCCAACACAGTGCGCGCACACTCGACTAAATTGGCCTCCTACAGTTCGGCTATTTAAACGCAGACAAACCGACGGGACCCTGAAGCGACGCGAACGGATCCCCGTCGACCCGCAGCTGGTTTCAGTGCCCAACCCTCGCGCCACACTCCGGCGCGCGTGGGGTCGTCGGACGGGGCCCTGTCATCACTTCAATATACAAATAACAGTCACGCGACGACACTGCTAACCAAAACCACATAAACACTTGTTGCCCACTAGAATCAAGGACCTCCATAGTTTTCCACTAGAAACGAAACAATGAACATTTCACTTGAATTCTACTCATGGCAACCACAGTAGGAATGGTACAATGTTTTGTTTTTAATCACCTGCGCTTTAGATAATAGAAACTTCCTGCGAATACAACTAGCAATTGGAACTTAGCGAGCGAGTCAACTATAATTAGCATTTTTCATCCGTTGTCAGTTTAATAATTATCTTGGATAGCGATCTTCCATCTTTCTTTTTTTTTACTTATATGCGACATTACTAATTGAAATTACGCCAACAAATTAATCACCAACTTCGGGACAGGTGGAAAAATTAGCTCGCCGGAAACGGGCTCTGTAATTTTCAACACCCTTCCCATAAACGGGAGACTTATTTTATAGTTTGAATTAAGGATGGAAAAATCGAGGAAGGAGGAAAAATAAAAAAAGTTTCACACCACTTGATGTCGGACTTCCGGTGAATTAAGTTTAAATCAATGTCACGCCCATATGTCACATATACTTTGTTATATGTTTATGTGATAAATGAATTGCGGGAAAGGTACTACTTAGTATTCAAAGCTCGTTCTACTTATTTTTCCTATATAATTATAAATTCATTTCAATAAAAACGAGGCAAAAAAAGGCCTTAATGTAAACATCTTCCCACACTTAGATTCTTTTTTTGTTTTGTTTATTATCTTATATTTTTATAGTTTTTATAGTTTTTCAATAATGTTTGCAATTTGCGCAGCGAACTTCCGTTTTCAAACTGAGAAAATTGCAAAGTAAACAATTTCTCGAGCGGCTAAAAGTGTCGAAAAAAATCGAATTGGTAAATAAAAATGAATTTTGAATGTCAACAAAACAACACTCGCTGCGTGACATATAAACAACACACAAATTAATTGAATTTTACAGTTGAAGAAGCAAAAACTTGTACTAAATGACGTAAATGATCGACTAAGTGCACGTAAACTTGACATCATTCTGTGAATCCAATGTTGGGCTCTTAATTACACATCAAGCGTTGGCAAGACGTCTTATTAAATAAACAGACATCATCCACTTTGACTTTTGATATTGGGACCATCTCTATCATTCATTTGGCTTTGATTGGTCTGTTTCCTGCAGGTGGGGGTCACCAGCCCAGCGATGATTACAGGTTGTCAAACTGAGACGACGATCAGACCGCCTATGACGTGACCGTGACACTCGCCATGCTTGAAAAGAGAAAGAGAGGTTTTATAGACGTCAATTTTCCCTTTTCTGCGCGGACTGCGAGGAATTAAAGTCATTAGAGGTTTTATCTCGTGTTAACCGATCCCATTTCACTTCTCACATAATTCAAACGTGCACAATACGCCGCCTGGCGGCCTGGCGGCCTGGCGGGTGACAAATGAATTACGGAGCATGTTACATCGGACTCGCTTTGTAATTCCCACTAACTCCTTTATCTTTGTGAGAAATTTCGCTTCAATTAGTATCTAATCTTTTTTCCTTCAATTGTATTTACACATTAAATTCACTAAACCACGCCATCAATTCCGTCACGTGCGGCTGAACTTCAACTCGCAAGAATTTCTTATCGCGAGTAAAATTATTTTCTGCTCAACAAATTAGAGCGAGGATAATTAATACTTAAAAGCAAACAGTCATCAATTTTTTTTTGCGATCATTTCAGGTCAAACTAATGAGAAATGGTCACAAAATTCAATTTTTTTTTAGAGGTTTCCGCAATTCTTGGTGATTTTTATCGTTTCTTACGTAATTTTAGCTTCAGGGGCGCCGATGTCAAATATCCAAAAAAACATTGAACTTCTGACTTCATTCAAGTCGGTTTTAGTCGTCACTGCCAAAAATTCATTTGTTGTGGCTGCCAAATTCAAATTCAAACGTAAAACCTAAAAAAATAAAAATAAAAATAAATAAATAAATATAATTTTTTTAATATAATTTTTCCCTTCAAAACAAAACTAATTTCATCTCCTCATAAAAAAAATAATTTAGCACCCAGAATGACGCCATATTGTCTATATCCTCGACAATTCGCAAGAAACGGTAGGCGCGTCCCCTAAATTTATTACCCCCAACTGGGTGCGGTTCACAATTACGGACTAAGAGAGAGAGCGCTTGCACCCAATTCACGGACCCTAGTCACGTGGTTGTTCGCCATGATGAATGATCCCCGCTCCACCCACCCCTCACCAACCCTTTGACAACCGCATCATCAAGTCACTGGTTAATAACCTTGAAATATGCCCGCGACCTTGGCAAAGATGCGCCTTTCACACTCATCAATGACGTCATGCACTCAAGATTTATACTAATAACTTTTTAGATGGGATGGGGGAAAAAAATCACGACGTCTCGTTCATACACTTCGGGCTCGGTCGGGGGTCCACTTGGAGTAACCCGTCGCCAGAGGGCGCCCTCGTCGGGGTCTTTTTCTCCTTTAATTTGCATAATTTTCAATTTAATTTCTGAATTGGTGATTCGAGATGTAACTCATCGTGTTCGGTCTGGCACAAAAGTGGGCGGGGTACCGGCAAAGTCACGCTCAAATGTAAACCTCCACTGAAAGTCGGTAATAAATTGTTATCTGAAATACGAGCGAACCAAAACGAGGCGAATTTAATTCGGACGGGCAGGTGGCGAAAGGAAATTGGCAGAAATGACTTCAACGTTTCGTTTTCCTCTTCTGTTTTTTTCTTCTTTTTACAGTCTAGTTCAAGTTGTAAATGATTATTTTCACGCTATAGTGAATGGAAAAGGCACAAACGCTCGGGGAGTCATTTGTTGTGTGTCTATTCC
Source organism: Strigamia maritima (assembly GCA_000239455.1). Lineage (NCBI taxonomy): Eukaryota > Metazoa > Arthropoda > Chilopoda > Geophilomorpha > Linotaeniidae > Strigamia > Strigamia maritima. The sequence continues at coordinate 277,347 of JH431723.1, read as the reverse complement.
TTTAATTAAATTTCCCAACCCACCACAAAAGGGGGCAGTTCGTTTTCCACTTTTGCCATCATCAATCCTAGCTCTACTTTTGAACTTCGCCGCCATTTTGTTACCGTATCATCCTGCGAAGTGAAAAAAGAAAAAAAATATAAATATTTTTAAACCTTTTACCTTTTAGAAATTAAATTACCGTATAATTTGCTCATTCAATCATGTAAACACCACTTTTTCCAATTTTTTTTATTATTATATTGTAAATTATTAAAACCGTAATGCAATTTTGTTTGCTGGATGAATTAAAAAGACTTGGGAGGTGAATGGAGAGGGTGTTTGTTTGATGGTTTCTTTGGCTAAGGGTGCACTAAAATCCCCGAGTGTCCATTTTCTCTTCATATAATCTAATTAACTTTACGTGTCTCCATTTTCTGTGTCGCGGTCGGCCAGTTTTTTCTCAAAGGAGGTGCCTGCGGGCTTTAAACCTGTCCGGCACACAGCATTGCAATTGGCGCAACCCTCCACTTCCCCTCGTCTAACTTTGGTGATGAATACTTGTTAAGTATTCACTTAATACTTATTCATTTGTGTTGCGGGTCTCAAACTAAAAAAAATCTTAAGTGGTGTTAACGATAAAAAAAATTTCATACAGCATCGTAAACTCACCAAATTTTTCCCCATTAATATCATTCTGTACTTAAATCCACAATAAACCGTCAATAAACATCGATTTATTTACATCGTGTCATTTCGTCGTCGCCATCTTACTGTTAGTAAATGGCGGCTGGTATACGACGCTCTTAAAATTAAAAACATTTTCATCCATAAACAAATTTACGATAATTTTTTTTCCCCATTTTAAACCAATTTAGTAATTTATTATCCATAATATAAATTTATAAATATAAATATAAATTTTACAAGTCTCAATGTTACAAAAGTAAACCAAAGTAAACACTGCCGACAAAATTTTGAAATAAAGTTTAGCTACCGACTTAAAAAATAAAAAAATATAAAAATATAAATAAAAGTTCACTTGTTTTATTAGTAGCAATTACAGAAGTTAAATCAAAGTAACTTTTCCTGTATAGGTGTATATGTTAGAGCAACAAGGAATGATGAAGTGTTTCAATAAGTTTGGTCACAGGAGGCTGGCGCCTAATAATAAGCGGACATTTGGTGTTGCTGCGTCTAACTATAAATTTGATGAAGCCAGTGCTTACTTCAGCTGATTGTGGTCCAATATATTTTATGGCTTCTAAGTACAGGCCTATAGTCGAGGTGGCACCAAATTGCAGAGACATTCACAAATTACAGTTTTACATTTTCACCTTCATTAAAAATTCACATTTATTTCATTTTTATACGCGAGAAAAAGCAAAAACATTCTTTTCTATTTAATTTACATTTTTTTGTCGATAGGGGGAATTGCAATAAAAAAAATTAACTTCCTCAAATCACACCTGTCCTTTCCTTTTATTAAATTTATTTTTTCTTCTTTTTTTTTTAAATGATTGCGTTTTGGTTCCTATAATTTAAGATAATCTAAAAATTGAGATGAAGCAAAATTGAATGGTAGAAAGAAATAAAAACAATAAACAAAAAAAATTTTTTTTTACATCTAAATTCAATGAAAATGTTTAATTCTCACTTGCATAATTTTTTTGCTCATCCTTTTCTGAGAAATTGTAAAGTGCAAATCAGAGCACGAGTAGATATTTACCCAATTATCTATGAGGGTGGCTTTCTAATTTTCTTGTCAGACAGACTTGAAGCGCCGTTGTCAGACCTGCTGAATCATCAAGTCGATTAGTTGTATCTTGGACTCCCATCAGCCATTTTCTTTTTACTCTTAATTTTCAGGTGGCTGATGGCAGACAATTGGCGCCAATCGAAAGTTTTCAATAAAATTTGATTCATTTACGTAGTCCCTTAACGTAATCATCAAAATAAACAAATTGGGTAAGTTGATGTATGTTTACGATTACATCAAATTAATCTAATTAGTCCATATAATCATTAATCAATTGATTAGACAGAAAATTTCAATGATTTTGGTGGACATTTTATTAGAACTTGAGGTACGGAAAATTAATTTTATTTCGGCCGTGCAAGACGAGATTCTGTCGGCAGATCAGAAATCAAATTTCCGTACTCTTGATAATTTCTTTCGTTTTTTATAACAAAAACACAATTAGCATATTAATTTGAATTTAAATTGTCTAAATAAAAAAAATTTACGCAAAAATCAAGAAAAACGACCATGCAGCGAGGATTATCGATAATAACAACTGAAATTTTAATTTTTTTTACGTCACTCAAAATCAGCAAAATATGAAATAATTTAATTCCTCCAATTAAAAAATTAAAAAATCAACAAAATTATACATTTATTGCTATGAATAAAAATATAATTATTCTTTTTCCTTAAATTACATAACAAAATTATTCAATTTCCTTGATAAATTTGTCACTTTAAAAAAAAAACCAAGAAACCTGTAATTAAAAAAAAAGAATTAAAGTGCTGGTTGTAATGGAAGTCAAAAGATAAAAAAAAAATCCATTTAGAGAGGCCATTTAGTGTGCTCATTGGCCGATCTAGGCACGTGCAGTTTTCCTCAAACAACAAACTCACATTTACAGGATATGACAGAAACATGACCCAGTCGCCATTAAGATCTCGAACGACAAGAGCGGCCTCTCTGTCGGCTACGACTAATTCCCTGTGCGTGATCCGAGATCAACATTTTTAAGTCGACAATCTTAGATCCTAATGAAGCCATTGGCAGGCAAGTTAAGTAGCGAGACGAGTGGCAAAAAAAGAGAATTACATCAAATGGAGGAAAGTTGAGATGTCATTTATACTGACAACTCACATAGAAAATGTATAAAGTGGATTTAAAATGCATTAACAAATCGTGAAATGGTTTAGAATACAACAATATTTTCTAATATTTCAATTTCACTTTTTTTTATTCGGCACATTGAAAGAACTTGATGTTGTAAACCTGTCAAAACAAGGAAAAATATTTTATATATATAAAAAATTGATATTTATTAAAACATGAAAAAAAATTATACAAAATGTTTAAATGTGCATAATCGTATTAGAAATTAAAAAAAAAAAAATAATCAAAATAAAAGTTGTAAATCGACAAAATTATACGCATTCAACGCCATGTATTCCTCAGCGGTTTTCTTCAAAAATAACAAAGACCTTCGATCATCCTTGGACAAAAGCGTCTGAGCAAACCCTAAAAAAAAAAAAAAAAAAAAAAAAAAAATTAAAGCACCAAATCCAACAAGTTGTATATTTGTTTATCCAAATCGACCACACGAGGTCGCCTTATTAATGAAACTGAATGGTTGAATGGCTAAGTAAATTAACTTTTCCTTTGGCAAATAATTTATGGGCCTCGGTGTGGATGGGCGGATGCTTCAAGAAGGGGTTAATTCCCACCTGACCTAGCACTCTGGTAACTCCCACCCACACTTGAGTGTAAATTAATAGCATCTTAGAACTCAAAAACTCAAAACCTGCCATTTTGTTTTATAGTTTTATTGACACCACATAAACATTTTTATTTAATTAAAAAAAAAAATCCAAAATTTTAATTTCCCACCTTGTGCAACAAACAAGAAGAAGAAAAAAAGATTAAATTACACATCTTGTCAGACTAAATAATTGACATTCATCCAGTCAAACTGCCAATTTCGACCATATTAAATTGGAACTATTTCTTCCAACCACATTTTCACCATTCCCTGATTACTATCCTTTAACTCCATTATTTTTTTTATTATTTAATTTTAAACATTTAATTGCAATTTTAATTCCCCATTTTTTTGCCCCCTCCTCAGAAAAAAAAAAAAAAAAAAAAAAATAGAAAAAAAAATGCCTCCCTCGTGGCAATCTTGCGAAATTCGCCCTCCACCTTCAACGTCTCTAAGACAAATGTACAGACGACATAAGAATTATGGGGTCAGCCAAAAGACATAAATAATGGTTAATTTAACATGCGGAAATAAGCAAAACGCATTATTATTATTCCCATGATAAATAAAAATATATTTAAATTAAATTCATTCTATTTAAAAAATTTATTTAAAAAAAAAAAAAAAAAAAAAAAAATTCCGTATCCTAAAGTAGGTAAATGTTGAAAAGGGGAAAGTAGAGGAGGAGGGATGCAATGGGGTTACCCGAGGCAAAGGGCGTGTCTGGTTGGTCCCTCCCAATTTGTAATGTGTTGGCTTATCTCTGGAGGCATCTCGATGTAATTAACTCAATTAATTGCTAATGAAATGTCTAGCATGCTTGGTAATTATCTCATGTTGTAAATGCACTTATTTGGCACCAGGTGGCACTCGCGCACATGTCCAACATGGGTCCCGAGAGAGAATGAGAAGGATTTAAGAGTCGCTATAAATGAGAGTATAAAATGTGGGAAAACATTCGGTAATTAACTGTCAAAGCAAATGGTAATGAAATTTTTTTTCTTCAATGTTTTCAGAAATTTTTTTTATTTTTTATTTAAGGTCAAGTGATGCAGAGATTGGTGCGTTTTGGCATCTAAAATTAAATATGATTATTAAAAATGCAAAATGGAGCATTAACCTTGGAGTCTTTTGTATTTCATTCGCTTTTTTTTATTCCCACAATCCAATCAAAAAGGTAATTAAACAATTACGTAGCTAGGGGGGTCTCAGTTGGACATGTGACAGCTAATTATCTCCATGGCAACGCACTAAAAGTTATGCTTTCAAATTTTTTAATTGCACATTCAGGTAATTTGTCCTGACCAAATCTAATCCTCAGGCACGAAATTACCCTCGAATTATCTCAATTTTTTAAAATTTACTTTAATAAATATAAACTGAATTCGCTATTTAATTTGTGTTTATTGACAAAATAAACCCATTAATCCACTTCATTTGTATTTGAAAGAGATTTGAGCCCCAACTTGTCTCGCAGATATTTTATTAGAAAAAATTAGAAATGATTTATGGCTTACTGATTAGATCGTTTAACATGGGGCTAATTTCTAGAACCATTCATTTCCAACTTGTATTTTCTAATAAAAAAATAATTCCCTGCAAGAATGATCATTTAATCAAATTAAACGAAATAAAAAAAGTTTAATTTATTTGTTTAAATGTAATTTTTTAAAAAGATTAAAATAATAAATCTTTAAAAAAAATGAAATTATTTTTTTCATTTTTTTCACGCAGCTGTAGCATTAAATAGAACTTAATCTGATGATCAATAACATTCCCAAAGTCAAACCGAATTAAGGGAATAAAAAAAATAAAAATTCCCAGTCAATTTGTCAATGAGCAGAAAGTGATACGAACTGATACAAACAGACAAGAGCTATTACACCATGCCATTTAATTCACCTCGATTTGACTTTTTTTTCAGTGTCGAGTCAACTCATGGATTGGAATGAAGATGGGCGGAATTTAGTTTTCCCTTTATATATTATATAAAAAAAAAAAAAAAAAAAAAAAAAAACCTAAACATAAATAATGAGTTTAATTAGTGAGGGGGTGCTAATCGTGGGCTCTGCCAACTTCAATCGCCTATTTTTCATTTTCCCCCCTCCCATCAACATTATTATCAGCGTCCAGCGTTTATCACTTTCAAGAACAAGTGAATGAAGCCCGAAAAAATAATTATTAAAAATATTTTGAACTTTTCCTAATTTTTTTACGAAAAATTGATATTAAACAGTTTGAATAAAATTGACATAACTGATGAACTGAAGAGGAAATTCCATCGAGAATGAAATGCAGGTTGAAATTGAAGTTGGGTGTGAGTGATGATTGTGGGCGTATATGGATGAGTGTGTTGGGTGTTATTTAATTTATTGGCTCATCTGTGTGTAAACTAAATGGTGAATTAGGCACACTGGAATTCCAATTGGCATCTTCCAGCCCCCTGCTAGCACCTGGAACGGGATTCCGAGCCAATTCTAATCAAGCGGGGGCAATGTGATTTATTCCCTTTACAAAAAAAACCTAAAACGCTACCAAAAAAAAAAAACTTTTTTTTAAATATTTTTAAAAATAATTTCCTCCCAAAAATTGATAAAGGCAAATGAGAAACGGCCGCTCTGTTTACATACAGAACAAGTGCAATGTATCATGGATCGGTTATCTGTGTGATTATAATTCCAGAGCGAGACAATTGATGATCGTTCGGCAGCTGACCTCTGCGTCCACCTCAATTGGCCTCCAATTAGATGAGAAGAGGGAGGTGGTGGAGACCTTTTTTAAGATGGCGCCCACTTTTTGATGGATAACTTGTCGATCATGGACCAGATAGGAAGGAGGATGGAAAATCAACATTGACTCAACTATATAATTAAAATAATAGAGGCCAAGATCAAAATTTTACTCATAGGGGGACAGGTGGATGAGACCTTAATTTTAAATGGGATAGTCCGCGCCGAGTCTCGGCATGGGTGGGCCCAATAAGAAAGAATTAAGTCAAAATGCCCAATACAACCTCAAATTATTTCATTATTAGCATACGTTTTCATTCGTAATTAAAGTCCAAAAAAATTTTTTATTTTTTATTTATTTATTTATTTATTTTTTTTTTTTACAAATAAATTGCAGGTGCAATAAGAATCAAATAATGAATGACACGACGAATCGAGAAGAGAAAAAAATGAAATGAGAAATTGCGATGATGAAGTGAAAAAAAAGTGTAATTATCTTGTCTACAACTAATTGGGAATAATTATATAAACAAGTTGGGGCAACGCCGATTCAAACTTGATATACATTATTTTTATTCCACAAATCTACAAATTTCATGTCGAAAAACGTTGGAAAAATCAAAGATAAAAATCACAAAAATCCTATTTTACAACGTCTTTAATTAAGAAAACCACAGGGAGCGGAAACCAAAGCTTAAAAAATGCTATTATTCATTTACGCAAGATGGGAAAATCCATTAAAAAAGCAAAATATTTCTTTTTTATTTATAATTCCATCAACCCCTCCTATTTAAAACTAAAAGTACCCGTATTCCGAGTCCGTAAACACACCCTACACTTTGTTGTAACCAAACAAATGTTTTGTTATGCCCAATTCTTTGTAAACCCTATATTTTACCTCTTTTGCTTGCCCCCCCCCAACGTTTTTTTCCTCTCCCTCGCCGAAATAGACACATAATAGCATCTTTTTTCATTGATACTAACCCTAAGTGCAGTGGTTAAACGTGTATCAGCTCATCACTGTCCCGTCCTAACTTCTCTACCATGTTGTTATTTTAATCACCGATTCCACCTCTTCATGCAGGCTCCATTCATTTCCCGCAGATATAATTTTAGGCCCATGATGAAGACACGCTGCCTATAATTGCACTCAACTGCCAATTTCAACTTGCTCCACAAAGAATCTTAATTTTATTACTCCTCACTGATAATTTTTTATTTTTTTTATGAAAAAAAAAAAAATTCTTTAGAATATTATTTTTTTGTATTATTATTATTATTATTAAATAATTCAGTGGGTACTCCAATTTCTGAGTACTAATTTCCCTCAATGTTATGCAAATTATATCCTTTTAATTTGCTACCCAGAGAAGAAAATTAATTTGATTTTCCCTATCGTCAATTGAGGTCAATTTAGATTCAATTCAATGCAAATTATCATTTTTTCCATTAACTCAATTAATAACATGTTGGGAGCTTTAATTTAAGCGAGCTGACAGAGGCTGAACCTTCGCTTCACAAATATTCGAGCTCACCTTGGGCAACAAACGTGACCGAAGGAATTTTTCAACGCAGGTTGTCATTAGTCCCTATTTGCTATCATTTGATTGAACTGCACCAACATTTCCAGGTCACTAAATGCCCTTACGTAATTGTGAGGGCTCAAATATTTAATTTGTTTCTGGTTTTTTGTGCTATCCTCTTTTGTTAATACTTATAATTTTGCTTTTCTCTTTCAATCCTCAAGTGGAATTCAAAATGAAATGCAGTATTTTCAACTCCTGCAGTTGAAATGCTAAATATAGAGAAAAAAAAACTGACCAAGCTGTTAATGGATGTTTCTTTAGCACGTTATCATTAGTTTTGCACCGCCAGATGATTTATGAGTGCAAAATTCAGATTTTTTTGCCTCCAAAAGACCAAACTGCCTCAAAAGATCAAAAATTTCATATTTTTCTGCCTCCGAAAAACCAAAATTCATATTTTTTGCCTCCAAAAACCAAAATTCAGGGTTTTATGTCTCCAAAAGACCAAAATTAAGATTTTTCTGCTTCCAAAAAACCAAAATGCATATTTTTCTGCATCCAAAAAACTAAAATTCCTCCATAAAACCAAATTTCAGCTTTTCTACCTCCAAAAAACCAATATTCAGAATTTTTGCCTTCAATAGACCAAAATTCTGATCAAAAGACTAAAATTCAGATTTTTCTACCTCTAAAAAACCAAAATTAGATTTTTCTGCCTCTAAAAGCATATTTTTTGCTCCAAAAGACCAAAATGCAGATTCCCCCCCCCTCCCCACTAAAAAACCAAAACCGAAACATTTGCCCTTTTTCACTATTATTTTTGTAAAACTCGAGCACGTTTTAAAATAAAAAAATAGAAAACCTGCATTTAACTCCATTATCATTCACTCAAACTGTATTTCAGTAACTTCACAGTAACTCCCCATCACTCAAATCAAACGCAATCCTGTTTTCGTAAATAACGAGCGAGAGCGAGAGGCCTTGATGCATTCGAACGAGGCCCGTTAGCCACATAAAAGGAATATGAGAGAAGAAAAATGTGTCCGGCACTCAAAAGTCTGAAGTAAATGAGTGCCTTTCACTTGATTGTCCGTCAAGTGGAGTGAGCAAGCTATCATTAACCCCGAGCCTGGCATTTGTTTACATTTCGTTTTGGCCAAAGCCAAATTCCAACTGACAGGTCACCATCACGGGGCCTCTATTACCGCATTACGTCCATGACAACAAAACGTTTGCAACAAGCCACGCTTAATTTAATAAGGCCCGTACCGAGTGACCACCCACGATGCCCAAACATCAAAAGGAAAGAAATCTCGTCAGATTAGGTACAACTAAACACGTACGATTGACAGTTGCGTTTCACCGCACAAAATTAACCAATAAAAGTGATCAAATTGTCCAATTAAAATGGAAAATTAACCAAATTGACTAATAAAAATTGCAAAATCAACCAATATAAATAGAAAATTGACCACCGAATTGACCAAAAAAATGGAATATTGACAAAATTGGCCAGTAAAAATAAAATATTGACCAAATTAACTAATAGAAATAAAAAATTGACCAAATTTTCACTTCCTCCTTCTGAAAATCACTTAAACAAAATTGACCCATTTCTTGACTAAAAACAATATGTCTGCTTTGATAACAGCAATAATTCTTACAATTTTCAGACTTTTATGACTCTAAATTAGGCAATGAATTTTCATGCTTGTTAAATCGCAAGTAATTAGATGAAAGATTATGCAGATTTGCTTTCCTCACATGTAAACACAGTTATTACGCTGTGAAAATGCATTAAATGATATAATACTGATGAGCAAAATTGATAATTTCGAATTTTTAATACTTCCAAGAGGTAATTTACTAAATGTCAAAAAAAAGCAAAACATAAAAATGGCTGTTAATCCCTTTCTTTTTTATTACATTATTTCCACTCAAAATAATGAGTCATAATTTTTTAATCTTCTAATCTTTTCCTTTACGTGTTAAGGTGAAGTACCAACTAAGCTTAGCACACATTAATTCTTAATGTCACATTATATTCTTTTTTCTTCCCCCTTATATCACTTGATTCTAATTGCAGGAGGAAAAAAAATTAAAACAATAAATAAATAAAAAGCACACAACAAAAACACATTTAATTACATCGCTGCTCATTCTCACATTTCCTCAGTCGTTAGGTGTATTAAATGATGATCACACAGGTCTAAGCTCATTTCCGGTTATACAAGTGCCTCTTTTTCCTTTTAATTGACACTCATAAACATGACATAATCGCATTTTCCTCAACTTTTTTCGCACTCGCAGCTAATGCAATTGTCGTATACGCCATTTTTAGGCCTAAAAATATTTGAGATTATATAAATTTTGTGTTATTTTTATCAAGTTAATAATATTTTTTTTATCACGTCTTTATGCCCGTGTTTATCATCTTTTATGGCTTTATTTATATCGTATAATTAATTTTTTTTCCTCATTTTAATACATTTTCCTATTTAATTATAGTGTTTCAATTGATACTTTAAAAAGACAAAATGTTTAAATTTTTCAAGTGTAATATTTACTTCCCAGGCTTGTATTTAATTAAAAATAAATAGAAAAAAAAATTAAATGAATAAAAATGATTTAATTAAAGAGTGTTGTTCATCTTCCCACAATTTGACTGCATAAATTTGATCTAAAAAATTAATAAATCATAATCACAGATACAATTAGAGGCTATTACTTATTTCATTTTAAAAATTTATTTTTATAAACTCATAAAATTAAATTAATAATAAAAAAAAAAAAAAAAATTTACTTATACGGAGTTTCAAACTCAATGCCGCAGCAAGTCCACCTCGTCCCGCATAAAACACAAACACCGTAGTCACAAAAAAAAATAATTCAATTTTCTTTTTATTATTTTCGATTTGATGTCCTGATTTTGCATCCTCGACTTAACATAATAATCAGCGCCATAAAACGTCAATTGCAGGTTATTGTCACATATCAATAAAATGAAAACAGGCACACGGAAGTTGATCGATCGAGAAAATAATAAATCAAGCGGCAATAAAACTTGCCTGCAACTTATTGTCTTTCGTCAACTTTCAACTTTGCTTTTATCCACACAGGAAATATAAAACGGCGATAATAATAATAATAATGATTATAATAATGTTCTCTAACTCCTTTTGACAGATCTGAGAAAATTATTCTCAACTGGGATTTGCTTCTTTTGTTTGTACATGTCAAATTTAATCCCATTTACTTCCCCCGTGACAAGAAGAGTAGAAAATTGGAAAACGAAACACTGCATAAAATTACCATCAAAACACCAAGTGTCAGCGACCTCTGTGAAGAAAATTACAAAAAAAAAATGTAAAAAAAATTTCAATTTTCCCGCTTATTTAAATAGTTTAGTTTCATAAATTATCAATGGCGGGCGCTATCAACACACTGGACAATTATTATTTTTTGTGTGTTTTGCCCACAATTGGCTTATGTTTCAGTGCACATGAAAACCGCAGATAACCAACCAAAAAAAAAAGTACAATAGGCTCACAAAAATATGTTGATAAACGATGAGTGCAGTGAGATAATCAAGTTACATTAAACACAGGAAATTATAGGAGATCACGCGATTCAAACAGCAGAAAATGCCATCATACATTCTATAATTGAGCAATTAAAATCACACCAAATAAAAATGTCAAACTCGCATCAATTAACACCACTTTCTCTATCTGATTTATAATATAAATATTATATAAATTCTCTCTAACGATGTTTCTCACATAAATTTCTACATTAAACGCACAACAAATGGTCCTAAAACGCTCGGCTTAAGCGGAATAATTCGCACATCCTGTCTTTTTCCTCCTATTTTTTTTTTCTTTTTGGTTTTCTGGTTTTGTTAATTTTTATTCTGATTCATAATGTTATTATTGTTAAATTGGGTATAAAAACAGGGTAAAATTATTATTTTTTAACTTTTCGGTTGTAAATTAATGGATGACCGAGTCAAAAATGAGTCGAGATTTCGGTATAATTACGTGTAATTACGAATAAAATGTGCTGCATCAACACACTTCATTTACACCTGCAAAACGACAAGATAACACGCAAAACAACATTTAAACCTCAAAACTAAGTAAAGAAGGCTACATTTCTCACCAGTTAATTATATTACAACACAAATTACATCATTTTAATTAATTCCAAGTGAAAATACTAAAAATTCAACAAAAAAAATTAATTCCTGATTTCCGAATGCACCTAGAGTAGGCCTACATTCAAAAACTGCGCATTCGGACATTCGGTCACACATCCCTTGAAAAAAAACTCACTTCCTTCCTTTTCCCTTCCACAATTGTCAATATCCTAACAATCCAAGAATCTCACCTGACTGTGGAAATGATGAGTAGAAGATTTCTCTTCCTCACAACCCTAGTAACCAAAATAGTCTTCTCAACCCCATTCGGATGTTACAGCTGTAATATCCTCATACAAGATTTTTGTTGCAAATTGGCTTCACCAAACTGCTGCAGGAGTAAGTGTACATATGATTTTCTTAATTCATTTTTTCAATTAATTTTTAATAAAATAAAATTAGATAAGCCGGGGTATTGTCCTATACCGATTCCCATGATCCCACCTACAGGGATGAAGGCGGCTCTGTGTTATGGAGACCAATTTTGTCCATCGAATCAAAAATGTTGCCCAATTCGACAATTCAGCACCGGGATTATCTTCAATATTTGTAGTGAAATAAATCTATTACCGATAATTCCTCAACCTGTAATCGCACCTTGGCCTATAATTTGATTTGTGAACATTATGGTATTTAACATGTTCTCATATAACCTTATAATCATTTGTCCTCGAATTTGTTTAGGAAAACGTGTTAAAAGCCATAAATCACAACAAATAAATTAGGAAAAAAATGTAGAAAAAATATCATTTTTTGTATTTTTTCTCATTTTTTTTTTATGTTTCTAAAAGAAATATTAAAAAATTCTATTTTTTTAATACTAATTGTCGTAATAACACACAGGATAGCAAAGAAATCCTCTAACGGAAGCGAGGAAATTGTAACCAAACCCCTAAAATTGTACCCCTAAAATTGTCCTCAAATTTCTTCGCCACTTAAATTCCACTTTCATCTCACCAGATGACTCTGCACCTAATAAAGATAGGGTCTACGGACTCTGATAAAAGCATATATTTTCAATGACATTACCTTTTTTTAGTATAAAAAAAAATTACAGGACCCCACACCGGGTCGAATTTCCAGACTGCGCAAATAACTTCATTAAATAAATTCCACCCCATTCTGGACATCTTTAACCAGTGATTTGGTTTTTTTTTTTTTTTTTTTTTTTAAATATATAAACAACAATTATTTTTTTTCTTCTTTTTTTTCCCTCCAATTTGAAAAAGTGACTTTGCCATTTTATTTTTCTTTTGGTCAAAAAAAAATTTAAAGAAACAAAAGAGATTGCACATGGCCCTGCACGTTACGCTTAATTGAATGCACTTCCGCTGAGTGAATTTACTCAATTTAAGGCAAAAAATGTTCATACTTCAAAGACTTTTGTCATAGTTGTTTTGTCACAAAAAAATAATTACCAAAAAAAAAAAAAAAAAAATATTGTAATAAAATCGAATATTGTTTCCTACCTTTAACGGCGGGTGTTGATTTTTGAAGCACTCGGTCAAAGTCGAAAAGATAAATGTAATACGAGAGTTGCTTGTGAAGTTTGGATGCTGGAAACTGAATAAATACACACACAAAAAAAAGTTAAAATTCAAAATATTAATTTTACAAAATATAATTTTTAACCTCTTGTTTTAATCGTCCCTTTTCGCAAACCGGACACCGATATTTCCTTTCAGTAAAAGCCAATGAAATAGTCGTCGAACGATAACCGCATCCAGCAGAATCGCAGCTCATGTATCCACGGTAATATTGTTGAACAAATAAACGTAATGTTTTAATCAGTTTTTCATATAAAATCCGATAAATTGCAGCTGATGTTACTTTGCAAACAAAGTTATTGCATCGATTGATTTTTAATTTCATTTCCAAATCCTTTTTTTTTTAATAGAAAAAGAAAAAGAATTAAAATTCTAAATAAGAAAAATAATAATAATAATAATAAACAAAAATACATACATTTCCGTTAAAAATCCCTTCAACCGTCACATCTTGTTTACACGCAGGACAAGAGTAAACTAATCGCGTGCAATCTTTGAATCTCTCTTCATCCGTCATTTGAGTCCACCCACCAAGAGTCGAATCCGCATTTTCATCATTATCAAATAAAGCTTTCGATTTATAACTGCTCGCATCTAAACCCAAGCTTGCAGCTATCCTAGCAGCGTCTAATTCTTCAATAGGACTACAGATTCGAGAAATCACCGGGTGAATTTGATTCGCCAAATAATAAACAGTATCTAGAATATAACTAATATTAATATACATAATTTCTTCGAATTAAAAAAATATATATATATCACCAATTTTTAATTTATCGTTCATTTTCAGCTCTTCTGGGTGGTATGCTCTTTGCGTAGCGGCCAAAGTACTTCCATCCTTGAATTAAAACCAGAACATTCAATTTTTGTCATATTTAAAAATGTTAAAAGTTTTACCTGGCAAATTAAGTACGGCACTGTATCGCCTTGCCTCAGTTTTTTTCCGCGCTTTGAGTTCAAACGAAGTGCAACATTTACATGAGGTAATCCTTTTTTATCGGAATAATCTTCGGGATTCTTCGTTAATTGCTGCGTGAAATGTGAAATTCTTAAGATATTTCTTCTTTTTTTATAGTGTTTTTGGCCAAATTTACCTTCATTATAGCCAAACCTTCGAGAGAAATTTCATTATTGTTGATTTTCGCAGCTACTTCTTCTAAATGTGCAATTATAAGCTCAATTTTCTCCTCTCGTGATTTCCCGCTTAAAAGTTCATCGATAACAAATCTATAAACAATTTAAAATTTTAAAATACGAGTCGTAAGGCACACCAACGCCATCTATAGCGATAAAATGCACCAAATAAACAAAAAAACCTTTTTTTAAATTTTAAATTTTAAATTAATAAATAAGTTCAGCAAAAAAAATTCTATCCAAGAAAACAATGCAAAAAATAAATAACAATTGTAATGGAATTAAAGTAATTACAGTCGTTAACCTTTAACTATAATCACTCGGATACGCAATGAGAACCAAACCATAAAATAATAAAAGTCGTTCAGTTCATGCATTTAAATAATCCATAATCTGTCAGCGTAAAAAAAGATTTACATTCCGCTTTAAAATTTAAAGACGCAATTATTCTGATGAATTATGTCACATGACACCGGCAATTACTATGATCACGAGAGCTAACAAGCCTGGATGAATTTACCGTTGATTGTGATGCATTTTCACGAACTCGAGCGCTATAAACACATCAACCGCGCGGCAATTTCACATATTAAATTACCAATACATAAATTTCAATTCATTCTATATCTACTTTCGTCGTTCTCACAAACATTTTGTGACTTAACTCATTTTTTTTTGTTTTATGGCATTTTAATTCTATGAAATTAAATATATTTATTTCATTTTGATTATTTTCTGTTCATGCAACTTCCGGTCGTTTGAGCAATAAATTTTAAAAAAAGGGTAAACAAACTCATAAATTCACGTCTAATGAAATATTGAACTTACTTTCCTGTTTCGCTGGCCAGTTTTGCCCAATCTCTTCGGACTACGTCCAATCCCTTGATTTCTGGACAGACTCCACCATTTTCTGATGTTATTTTAAGAGCTGCGTATTTTTTTTTTTTAATAATAGAAGCGATTTGAATATCGCATCCGTGTCGATTTCGAGACATCGATAAAGTTTATTCACTTCAATTTTAATCTGTAAATCATTAAACAAAATTAGTCGTTTAAATTGTTACGGCAAATTAACTCTCATGTGAGCTTACTTTTGATCCAATTTTAATAACAGAATTGTAATCGCAACAGTTGGTGTTTATCATGAGTGAATCTGTGTCTCCATAAAGAACTTCAAAATTCATTTGCTGTAATAAAAAAATAATAATAATTAAAACAAACAATAAAGTCTTAAGTTTTTCTTGGAAAATACATTTTCAACTAAATCTTTAGTCTGCATCAAAATCTTTCTTCCGTATCCAGTGACCATGGCAGCCAAGTGTTTAGCGTAAAACCGTGCGTTTGAAAAGCCCAAACAACCGTACATGCTGTTGGCCATTAACTTGAGAGCTTTTTGTCTGATTTCGTACTGCAGTTTCAATTCATTAGATAAGTTTGGCGTTTTGAGCAATTTTTTCACTTCGCGCCTGCTGTCTACTAATTTCTTGATTTCGGTTGGTAGAACACCCGGATCACTGTTCGGATTAGGCAGAAGTAAATTGAAATCATCAATATCTTCTTCAGGATTCTGGAAAAAATTAAAACTTAACTTTGTTTTATACAGAAAGAAAAAGTAATAAAAATAAATTTACGGTAGGAGTTGGAACTGTTGTAAAGCAAATATTATATTCTTGAATAATCGATGGATACAAACTATTAAAATCCATTAAAAGTACAAATTTGTCGTAAAAACCTGTCAAAAAAAAAAATTCAATAAAAGATAAATCAAAAATAAATTAAAAGATTTACCTTTTTTAGGGTCTAAAACTAATCCACCGACATAGGCACTTTTTTTACGATCGGAATTTTTCTTCGAATCATCATTTTCACCAGTCTTATTTTGCTTCGATTTCTTTGAAAATTTATCCGGTACTATATAATTCTTTTCCGTAAAAGCATGAAGTAATAAAAATTCATTTCTCTCTGACCGTCCTCCTAGTAAAGTGCGAGACTAAAAAAAAAATTTTTTTAAATTACGGTAATTGAATACTGCGCCAAAATACTCACTAGAACATTCCCAGCAATATTTGTTATTTGTGTAGCTAAGGGTAAAATGTTCAACTCGGACAACAACTCCAAATTCAAAAGTGCAGTTTTTAAATTGTAATGAATTAACGAAATCAGCTGTTGACTTTGACTGTAAACAAAACACAAAAATTACTACAAATGTATAAATTAGAGAATTCGTCAATTTGTACTTGAAAGCCAATTTGATTTGTTCTCCATTTACGTTCATGTGTGGTTTTTTCAAAATCACTTCAGATAAGTCGTTCAAATCATAACTTTTAGTCTGAATAAATTCTTTAGCAGATAATTTTAGATCGCACAACAGTCGGCCACAGACTGCTTGATGTATTCTTCCAGCACCGCTTTGTTGTGGTAAAAGTGACCTTCGAAGGCGGCCAATTCGTGACCAATTTGGCACTTTATTCGTCGATATTCGATGCAATAAAACATCCATATCGAACGAAGATATATCGTGACCCTAAATAAATACAATATTAATTACTAAACGTGATAAATTCATCTTTTTCTATCAATTTTACCACAATAATATCAGGATCCAATTTGTAAATTTTTGTGATGGCTAAACTTATGAGAGCTCGTTCATTTTCAGCAAGATCGACTTTCAATTTCTTCAAAAAAAATCAAATTAGTATAAATGTTAATTCCATGTGTGTAATATCTTACTACTGCTGTTATTTTATCTCTAAAATCGAATGGAAAAACGGCGTCGCTTGGTTTCGTTACAACTAAATAAATTTAAAGTAAATAAAATATGTTTGAAGACAATTTTTCAAAACAAAATACGGAAATTTACCACAAAATTGAGTTTGATAAAGAGGTTTAGGAGCTGCCTTCTCCAAATGATATTTATTATGACTTAATCCAACACACGATACAATCTGAAATAAAACAATAATGCGATTATTAACTCAACACATTTTTTTTATACTTATTTATTGATTTATACCTCAGTCTGGTGATTCCGAGGATTCATTACGGTCAAAAGTGAAAGCGATAAAACAGTTATGGGTGGAATCGGTTGGAAATTACGAAGTGGTTCGAGAAACTCCATTTTCTGAACAACAGCCTGACATGAAAAAAAGATGCAATTACAAAAAAATAAAAATAAAAAATAAAAATATGAATTAATACCTCCAATTTACACCAACTAACAGGTGGTACAATGCACTCAAGATTTTTAATCTGGATCCAGCACGGACCCCTGATCTTCCGACTAAGCAAAAGCAATTCCAAACTACTAGTGGTTGATCCAAATACGTGGCTAAATGTTTCACCAGATAAATTCGATGGTAATTCAGGATAATTTGAGGAATATTTAAGTTCCAGGTATTCGGATTCACTCGGTATATCCAAATTGCCAAATGAGTACTTCTTTTTAATTGGCTGTTAAAAAAAAAAATAATTAAATACTGTATATTTCTTTAATCTATTTTTTCGTACTCTTGATTTGAATTCTTGAATTTTGAATCTATTTGCAATAATTTGATCAACTTCAGTGTACACGTCGTTCATCGTAATTAACTGATCCGTCAATTCTTCCGATTTCTTATTCAAACGCTGCAATTATTCAATTTTATAGTAATTTGTATGTAAACAACAAAATAATTCATTTAATACCTTTTCTCTAGGTAAGATGTAGACTTGCCGACCTATATTTTTAACTATAACGCAGCAACTAACAAAAACACCTGGAGTCTCGAGTTGTACTTTTCCAAATAAATAAACGGTTCCAGGCTGCTTAAACGGGTCTTCGAACGCATCAAGCCAATAAAAATACAGAACATCTTCACCGTTATCATTCTTTTTCAAAGGCAGACCGTCAGTGGGCACTGTCACACACGACACTTCTTGACTTGGTACGTTAAATAGTTCGTGATTATTGTCAAGTTCCCTAAAAAAAATTAGAAACAAATTAAGTAAACAAAAATTTTAAGCAAAAAATCATTTAAACGAATAAAACAATAATTTATGCTCGTTTAAGTGACTAAAATGACTGCCTGCTTACAAATCAGTTAAAACCTTTTCGTCGTATGAAATTTTCTTCTCTGGTAATTCTACAACTTGTGGCTCTTGAATTGTCATTTTTACATCAGTTTTAACTTCCGTCTCAATTTGTTCAGCATCCATGGCTTGAGATAGTAACATACTGTCGGATATTCCTCCATCATCGAATTCATCCATAAAAGATTGGTCTCTTTCATCCTCCACATCTTGTTCAATTTTCAAGGCTCTTTCAAGATCATTTGCTTTTGAAGTTGGGGACGCCAATGATGTCATAATAGTTCGTGGATAAACCAATTTATTAGCTCGATTTCTTGTTGGAGTCGTTAAAGGTGTGCTAAATTTAAAAAATAAATAAAAATTACAATCGGATATTATGCGTGGTGTTGATTATTTACTTTGGAGTTGTAAATAAAGGTGGTGTGGCCATAGATAAATATTTTCTCTTCTTCTTCGTTGTATTTCTCGTCAGCTGTGGAGTGATCGGAGCAACTGGCTGGTTGTTTAAATCAGCTAAAATTGCATCTAAACACGAATCGCCTTCCAATTTGACGTCTTTTTCGGATTTTACTTTCTTTTTCATCGGAATATTTTGAAACATCCTCTTAATGCTGTTTGAATTTGATTTCGAAGTTGATGCTTTCACTTCGACCTTGTCCCTTCTAGTTTTCAATTCATTTTTTCCTTTTTTCACATTTTTTGGGTCTTCGTTCATGTCGTCATCAAATATTTCTCTCCCGTCCTCGACGTATCCGGATCCGTCTGATAGGAAACAATTCAATTCATTTTTTTGTATTAATTTTTTTTATTAATTATTAATATAAATTGTATTAAAATTTAAATTTTCGTTCTTACCATCGTCCACGATCCAATCGTCATCTTGTCTTTCTCGCACACGTTTTGAATATTCGACTTCATCGACTTCTTCCCACACTCGATCCACTTCATCGTTGACTTTGTATTTATTCTTGGAACCTTTAAGGCCTTTCAACTTCTCTATAGCAGCAAGACGACCATGTTTATCCCCTTTTTGACGACGACTACGCGTCGAAGCTAACGATTCAGAGCCTGAAAAATGTTATAGTTAATTTAAAGCATAAAAATCATTGAGATTTCATAATAAAAACTTACCCGTCGACATAATGAATGCCTTAGTTGCCTTAGATAAAACTGGCGCTCAATGTACTTGGCAAATGTAGTCGTAATCGTGACGATTGGAGTATCACGTGGTAGTAACCAGACTTTAAAACGATCATATTTTGCTAAACCTTGCCTTCTTTTCATCACAAAAAAATCGTGTTAAATTTGTTTTTGATTCTAATTAGTCAACATTCTTAGTCAAAATGATGGAAGTAGATGAAGTTCTTCCAAAAAGCGTGATGGCATCGTCGGGAACAGTAGGAAGTGTTTCCGTATCGTTGCATCCACTCGTTATAATGAACATCTCCGAACACTGGACGAGAATTCGTGCCCAGGAAGGAAAATCTGAGCAAGGTATTTTTTACGACAGACTAAAAAAATAATTTTCTAACTCTAAAAATTATATTTTATTTAGTTTTGGGAGCGCTAATCGGCAAACAAAAAGGAAGAAACATCGAAATAATGAATTCATTCGAATTACTATTTGATCGAATTGAACAAGACATCGTTATTGACCGCGATTATTACAACACAAAAGAAGAGCAATGTAAGATTTAGGGTACCTACTTGATTAAAAATAATTATATATTTATTAATTGTATTTTCTTATAGTTAAACAAGTTTTCAGCGATTTGGATTTCCTCGGATGGTACACAACGGGCGAATCAGCAACCGAATCCGACATCAAAGTGCACAAACAAATCTGCGAGATTAACGAAAGTCCACTTTTTCTTAAACTTAACCCACAAGCAAGGCACAATGAAGTAACCATCAAAAAACGACTCGTCTTGAGAGATTTTAACCTCTTATTTATTTATTTAGTTACCTGTCAATTTGTTCGAATCGGTAATTGATTTAGTGAATGGCCAAGCAACGATGTTATTGGTAGAACTTACCTATACCTTAGCTACGGAAGAAGCTGAGCGAATTGGTTTGGATCACGTGGCTCGTATGACCAGCAATGAAACGGGCGAAAGTTCGCTGGTTGCGGAGCATCTTCAAGCGCAACATAACGCGATTAAAATGTTACACAGTCGCGTTAAGTTAATTTTAGAATACATTAAAGCTATTCAATCTGGTATGAAAACTTATATATTTATTTTTAATTCAATTTAGATAATTGTTTTAATTCAATTTTCAGGACAAATTGCCACAAATCATGAAATTTTGCGCGAAACTCATAGTTTGGTTCATCGCTTACCTGTTTTGAATACGTGTAAATTCAAAGGCGATTTCTATACTCAATGCAACGATGTTGGGCTGATGACTTACCTCGGTACAATCACTAAAGGATGTAACTCAATTAACCAGGTGATACAAATATTTAATTAAAACTAAAAGATAAAAAATTACTAATGGATTTTTATTTTTACAGTTTGTCAATAAGTTCAACATACTTTACGATCGGCAAGGAATGGGTCGACGAATGCGCGGTTTATTCTTTTAAATTGACATCCCCTTTGAAATTAAACGGTTTTTTTTATATTTTCATGTGAATTACAAAAGAATAAACATTTTCTTTTCATTTAAAGCAACTTATAGTAAAATAAAATGATGTTTTATTGCAAAAAACAATTTAAACATCTATTTATCCCAAAATATTGTTCATTTCCTTCATAAACTGCGCATAAGCAGCATCCGACGTTGGTAAAGGAGGAACCAACGGTTTCCTGGATCCAACAGTCATTAACATTAACGGATCTTTCAATCCCGTGGTCGACATCGATTTCATCGGTTCTTTTCTCCTTTTTTCTTCTCGTTTTACCACCAATGAAGTCGGCATGAATCGAGTCGCATTAGCAACTAAATTCTTGATTTGCGGTTTAGCCTGAATAGTAGTAACTACTTTCTTTTTCTTCTCCTGCGATGCAGGACGACTAATCAAACTCGGAGGTGCACTTAAAACACTCGACATTGAATTCATCGGTAATCCCGGTGGCCCCATCACATTAGTCACAGACTGAGGAGGCGGAATGTGCAATAATGGACCGGAAATATGAAATGGTACACATCGAGGTGGTCCACTAATTCCCGGCGGTAATCCGGGAGGTGGACCGGGTGGGCCACCAGGTCTCGCTACAATACGTTCCCACGGATTAATCACGTTTAATAGTTGCTTTTGTTTGGTTGGTCCATGTTGTGTAATATTTTCTAAAACTTCCATCGTTTCAACATCGTCCTCGCTATCACTAAAGTCCGGAGGAGGACCCGGGGGTACCCCAGGAGCTTTATTACGATACAATTGTGGTTTTTTTGAAATTGATTGAATAACGGGTGGTGGTGGGGGAATCGGGATACTCGGAATTGGTATACGAGAACAATCAGTAAATGGCAAATCAGGGAGCGGTATATCATCGATTTGCACTTGTTGAGCGTGTTTGACCGATTCAAAGAATTGTTTGAGTTCTCCTCGTCGTCTGTTATAGTCCATTTCCATTCGTTTCAATTCTGTCCATTGAGAGCGATCTTCCTTTTCATAATATCTCAACACTCGGCGAAAACTTTCGTATAATTTTCTTCTCTTTTCGTCTAGAACGTTCCCGTTGAGTTGTGGAGGTTTATTCACGTCAAATTCCATTTGGTCGATTTTTTCCATTTCAGATATCACTTGTTTCGCGTCGGTTCCTTTCAATGCAGCAACGCGTACCAATTGTCGTTTGTTTTTGTTCTTTTTCAGTTCCTTTTTCCGTGCTTCTTTGCGGGCTCGGTCAGTCGGATTCATAAATTTCCCACCTTTAGTCGTGTTGCTAGATCGCTTCCCCATTTTTCAAACGTTAGGAATCCTTACAACCACAAGTTACTTATGTCATAAAACTTTACAACCGGTACGTGTATATAGGTAGCAGTCACACCACGTAGCCTTTTGTGACCCCACGTGGTTCCCCGGTTGCCCTAATCCCTCCTCCAGGGGAAAAGGGGACATTTTTGAAATTTTCGCGCCACAAAAATAAATAGAAAAAGAGATCAAATTTTCATTTTAGATCATTTATTGTCAAATAAATAACATTCCATAAAAATATTATAAAAAGAGAAAACAGGAAAAATGTATATGATTGGATGAGAATATTAATAATTGGTTATCAAAAATGTAATGTCTAAAATATAAATTAATAAATGTATATTAGTAATTCTCTCGTGGTAAGATGACATCAAATAGTGATGTTGTAATAGAATTTTCTAATTTGTCTTTACAATACTTTAGCAACACTTTCATCAATGTACCCACAGTCCAATGCCTGTCCAGTAGGACTCTGTTTACTATATCCAACTGAAATACGTTATTAAAAAAACAAAAAATCATTGTATGAAAATTATATGAAAATGTTTATAAAATAAATAAATGCCAACCTTTACAACTTGCTGATTCCTTTGAGTAAAATACACCACATACGGAAGCTCCGCTTGACTAGCAGCCAGCCATTGAATGGCAGCTTTAAGCTGAGGATCTCCTTTAAACCTTCCACATCCCCAATTGCCCGTTGCAACTGGTTTAAAACCGTCTGCACTTATTGGAATTTCAATCTTGGATTCCTAATATCAAAAACAATTATTTTATTAGATTTTACTTCATATTTTGATAATTTTACAAACAAAAGTTGACGAGAATGTGATTATTAGTGTATAAAATTAGTGATAAACATGCAAAATAAAAACAATACTTACATCAATTAATCATTAATATCTAGAAAAAGGTGGATGTGACAAAAGAGGCAAAAATCGACATTTTTCACCATTTCTATTAAGCAACTTGACAGAGAAACTTAACGAACAAAATTGCAGGGTTTGCTAATGTTTCTTACCATGTGTGTTGTCTTGCAAACATCTTTTCTAACAACTAAACCCTCCTGTTTGCTAAAATTAAAGCCCGATAAAACATCATCTTGCGGCGCTTCATCGATTACTTGAAGCAGCGAAACAAGTTCGACTGGCTGAGAGCATGACATCATCGAATGGCGGTCTTCTCGCCCCGAACTCTGTTTGGAAGCGAATACACAACTGAACCGAATCTGACTAATCGCAGCGAATAAATCAATATCTAAAATTCCACCACACGGAAATCTGCGAAAATCTAAATAAAGTTTCTACAAATTCTGTCTCGGTCTCTCGTTGCAGGCGCCATTTAATTTTAATTTCTGCTCTATAATTATACTCACCAAATTGGCACTCAGTTTCCTCTTGCCAGATTTTTCCGTGGCCCCATCGCCGCAAGAATCCATCATTTTCCCCAGCTGCAGATCCGTTTTTTCCTGCGTCACGTGATCGGCTAAACTCAGCGACCGCGGCATCATTTCCCCGACAGAGTGGCGTGTGGCCGTGAGACTGTCGCTTAAAGTCCGCTTGAGGAGTCCGCCCGAATACTTGGCCACCGCCGGGTCTTCGGAAACGGGTCCCTTGGCCATCATTTCCTCAAAATGTTCGTAAATTTCATCGAGATCGGAACTGAAATCCGAACTGAAACTGTACCGGGAAGAATTTCGTCGTGATATGCCTGATACTGATCGGGACATTGACCGATTTCGAAATTGGCGCAACCATTCTTGTTCCACTTGCAAACCGTCGCCCACGAAGAAGTCGTCCTCGCTTAACAGAAAACCGGTGGACGATGAACGGCGGAGAGAATTGTCGACGTTTACGAGTTCATCGCCTTCGGATTGCGACGACGACGAGCGTTTCACTGTTGGGATTGGGTTCTTTAGAAGTGTCAAACGACCCGTTGACGCAACAGGACCTTCAGAGTGCGGAGTAGGAGGCTCTAAAAACAAAATAATTTTTTAAAAAAATGAAAATTTGTATAAATCATGTAAATTACCACTTTGTTCTTCCTCTTCGCAACTCTCGTATTCCTCTTCGTCCGACAGCAAACTATCAGCCGACGGATTACTCAGTTTCTTGTGTATTTTGCTGCTACTTTTAAGGTTATTAGTAGTTTGAGCTTTAGAAATCTAATTAAAATAATTATTTATTAATTAATTAGAATTTTTTAACTCCAAAAAATACCTCGGATGATAAATTCCTCGAATGTTCCAACGGTGTGAGCCAGATTTCATTTTCGTCGCTTTTCTGTTTCTCCCACGGATAAGACACTGCATCTTGGTACTCGGATTCCTGCGAAACTAATTTCCTTTTGGTTGGCGAAATCAAATTCTTCGTTTCGCCCAAACTCGTGAATGACTGACCAATCAGTGTGGGTCGTTGAAGCTTGATCGGTTCTGCATTATTTTCTAAAGTACCACAAACCGAATACCACATTTCCGGCGGAGGAGTACCGCAGCTTTCACCTAACGGCGACAAACGTCGTGGTACTTTAGGTTGGCAAAACCCTAAATTACATTTCAATAATTCTCTTAAAACGTTCTTCTCTTCGAATTGCGAAACACTATGGTTGCTGTAATCGTCGGCGTCCAGTAAACACATGTGAGAACCGCATGTGTCGAATGGTTTATCTAAACTTGTAAATTTTCTTCCATCTTGGATTAATCCGACCCTCATACAGTTTTGACTCAACAATGTTTCGTTTCTTTCTAAACTCTCGACGCATAAGAGACAGACGAGTAATTCCGGACAAGTGGCAAAAGTTATTTCTTCCTGAAATAAATTACATTTTATTAGTATTTGTTGTTTATTTCGTGTTTAAATGATCGAACCTGATCACAACCATCAATTAATACGGTTCCACCAAGTTGGGGACTCGAAAAACACGTTTTAAACACGTCGTCGTTTTTCATGTCTTCTATTAATCCTTCGTGATGGACAACTAACGGGCAAAGTGGAAGATTTGATGCTAACCATGGATCACTCAGAGATTGGGATTTCCAATCCAAATTAACCTTAAAAAATGTCACATTTTGTTTAATATTTAGAAGTTATTCCACAAAATTTGGAATTACTTTTCTGTTAAATATAATACTTCCGTTGTATTCTTCATTTTCCGTAATTTCAAAATAGCGAAAAAATGATCGCAGTTTGGCCTGTTGAGATATACTGTATAAATAATAAAAAAATTGCATTTTAAACAATTGTTTTTAAAGAAAAAATTAATATTTTACCTATCTAAATGAGTAAAAAACTCGGAGAAGTTGAAATTCTGCAAAGTAGGATGAGTTTTTGATGTTCGTTTAGGAAATGTTGATAAAAATGCATGAGCTAATAATGATCGAACTAGTTTTCGATCCAGCGAAAACTCTTCCGCTAATAAAAACAATTAATTGAATATTAAAAATATTTTAATGATAATAATTTAAAATAGAACCTTGTTGTTGTAGACTAAAATGAATCCCATTTGGCGGTTTCAACGATTTTAATTGCAAAGCAGAGTCAACTATGCCGGGCAAAATGATTTCAAAAAATTTACTTCTATCGTCATCTATCAATACTGAATCTAAAAAATATTGGAAGACACAAAATCGATTTGAATCCGTCGTACTATCCTCGTCAGAATCCAAACTGATACTAAAAACAAAACAAAAAATTATTAAACCAACAAAAAACATTTTTTAAAAAATTATTTCCATATACCAGCAAAGATTGTGCAGCTTTAGCATGCCATCAATAACAATTTCTGATGTTTGAGCCTCTTTTAACTCGGTCAAATATCTCTGCACCCTCGGCCATGTGGGTAAATCGCAAGGCAACAACACCAGAGCCATTTTGCATAAAAATCTCACATTCAACCTAAAAATAAACAAAAGAAAAAATCAAATTAAAATTATAGTCAATCAATTACCAACACTTATTAAATCCATTAGTAGAGTCGTAAATTGAACGCAGCAAAACACTAATGAACTCGTTACTTAAAATAACCCAACAACTAAAGTCTTTCACTTTTCGCACTACGAAAACTTTAAAAACAAACAAATCACTTTTGATGATAAACGAATAGAAATTTATCTAAAAATACCTGTTACATTATTATTTTTGAAGAGATACAACTCGAAAGATTTTTACCTAATTTTTCAGCAATTTGTTTCATTTTGTACGCTTCGTGAGGTGCATCATCTTGAATTTTCTTCTCTAAAATCTATACAAAATATGATGACACTGAATGAGATTGTGCAGGGAAGCTTCTCGGGCTGTGAGTGGATGCCCCACTTTCTTCGTCCGGCCTTCGATTCATTCCCCAATTTTCATCGTTTGCTCGCTGGATTTTATGCGTGAACATTCTCATGCCACTGGAAAACTAATTTTATCCTCGAAAGGGCTAAATAACAATTTTTGGCACGCTTTGTGAGCTCAAAATACCGGCACAGGCACATCGTGCCAACAAATCAGGCTGCGGTTGAGCAGAGATGTTTGGTCACGCTACCGTGTGACAAAATGTTGAAATAAGAATTTAATCGCACCGTGTTCAAACCGATTTTAAATTCATTTGTTTTATAAAAGAATGAATTTCTGAAAATAAAAAACTTTAAGTTTTGCACAAAATATTGTTAAATAAAATAATGACCTAAAAACCAAAACCATGAATTCGCTGTATAGACACTTATCTATCATTTGCCCATTATTCGCACTGCCTTCATACAACAATCACTAAAGATAATGATAATCATTATCAAAAAACTAGATTGATAAATCTATTCTATTACAAATCACTAATTTAGTAAACCTCAGTAGAAATTGTCTAGTAGGTATGTATGTTTAATGTGAATGTGTGCAATACATAGTTCAATGGAATAGAACAATTTATTGCAATTTAGATGATTTCAAAATAAAAAGAAATATGAGTGGAATGATTGACAAGATACGGGCATGTACATCTCGAGACACTAGCTCTGAAACTAGCATTGACTTTATAGACTCTAACATACAAGTAAGCTTTCATTTTCCAGGTTAATTTTTCTTTTTTTTGAAATTAATTGTACAAATGCATCTTTTTCAGATTATTGACAATGGTCAAATAACAACCTTGACATTAGAGAGATGTAGACAAATGATTTTATCCAGATATCACAAACTTCTCATTTTTGTAGATAATATTGATAATTTAAAAAAAAAAATAATAATAATAATAAAATTACAATTATTTTTAATTTTTAATTCTAGATAGCATGGAAACCATTTGCACAAAAAAAAATGATCTTACATCCCCGTACCTGGAAGTGTTTAAATATACTTTATATAACGTTTGTGACGCTCAATATTATTTACTCAAACGTGTATGAAACAGTGTTTTGCGAAGGACAAGTAGCGACCTACACGCAAGCTGTTCCACTAAAAGTAAGAATTCAATTACTTGAATTCTTTATTTATTTTAATGGGCTTTAATTTTCAGACCACGACTACTAATGACAAACCGACTACTGTACACAGCAACAATGGCGACGACTGGTGGCCTCACCATTATGACCTAACTACGGCAACACTCGATGCTGACCAACCTAAAAAAACCGTAGCATTGTGTCATGAATTGACAATTTATGCTATACCCAATACACTCCACGTTTTAGCATTTATTATTGGTTTTTGGTATTTTCGTATTAAGGAGAATGAGGAACTAGACGCCCTAATGGAAACAGTACAAAACTCAAAATTGAGTTCAATAAATAAATTAAACTGAAAATTTAAATTCTTAGATTTTTTTACAAGCACATTACATGTTTGGAGCCCAAGAAAAACTTATACGAAATTCTAAGTAAAGTATTTTTGTTTTTTTTAAATACAATTATTATAATAATGATTTATTACTTTTTATTCTTAGGTTGTTCTTGTGTGCTGGTATGGTTTGGATTGCATTAATATTGATAGTAAGTGGTCTGTCCATAGCTGCGTATGGAATTCCTGAACTTATCTTCCAGAAATTCAATATTCGTCTTTCGGGGCTGATTATATCATTAGCAAGCATTCAATTTTTGGGAAAAGTTTACGTTTCCTGCACTTATATTGCACTGATTGTCAACTACAGCATACAATGCGAATTTATCACATGGGCTATCAAGTCTATTTGTCTACAATTGCACGAGAGAAATCTTAATCTGAAAGATTTGATGCACGTAAGTCCATTCCTCAAACTACACAACTGTCATTAAGTTGTTTGTATTTTCTAAAGGAAATCTTAAGACTCAAACAACTTATAAGCAAAGTCAACGGGTCTTTGAGCAAGTTGGCTTCACTGTGCGTCACAAATTTTGCCTTGAAAGTTATAATAGGTACGTTCTATCCTTAATCATAAAACACAAAGTATTATTAATTAAGTTGGAAATTAATTTTTTTTTTAGGTTTCAGTATATTAATTACAACTGATCAAGAATGCGCTTTTGGTTGGATATATCGCATCATGTTTCCATTAGTTTGGGCTCCTGTAATGATGTTTCCATTAATCCAGGTATTAATTTTAATAGAATTCTTAATTCAAACGTAAACTATTAATGTAATTAAATTGAAGGCTGCTCGTGTAACAAAAACTGGTGAAAAATTACGACAAATTGCGTGCGAACTCAGAGTTTTTGGTTACAAGGACAGTGATTTATGCGATTTGGACTCACTCATCTTGTTCGTCAGCAGTGCAAAACTCAGAGTAAAAATGAGAATATTAAATGTTTTGTAAAAATATTATTTTAATTTTTTTTTTCTAGGCGAAATTATTCAGTATGCCAATTAAACCTTCATATTTAATTAGCACTTTCGCTGTTATATCTTTCGTACTTCTGCTATTATTCCAAACTAATGTTATACGCACAACATTGTAACTACATAAATAACTTAGAATAATATTAATTAAAAAATACATGTTTATTGATGTGGAGAATTTTCATTGTTATTATTAATTATATTTTACAAAACAAAAAATAAATATTTGAGTAATTTCAAAGATTCAATTCCCCGAGAACAAAAATAACGAGGACACAAACAGCGAGTCCTAAGGTGATAACACCGCCATTTACAGGAATATGAAATAACTTAATCTAAAAATTTTTTTAAAAAATTACATTTTATTCGAAATTGTATAAAAAATTAAATACCTTTGTTTTAAGTGTTGATGTGTAAAGCAAAAATGAATCCAGTTCATCTCTTCGAGCATTTTGATAACCGAAAGGTCGACACCTAACATGAATACCGATTTCTTTGATGACATTATAAGCACTTGATAACCGGCCAGCCTATAAAAAAAAAATATACAATTTAATATTTTCATATTAATTATTTTTTTGTTTTAAAAATATATTAATACCTGTACAATCGGAAATACAAACGCACTCATCCAAATGACAATAGAAAGAATAACAGCTTCACTTTTTGCATCAAAATCTTTAGGTTTCATGAGATAAATAAATCCCAACACCGATAGAATTGCCGAGTACAAAGTCAAAATAGCAACAGGAATTGACATTTCTTCATTTAAATATTTAACAAATTTGTTGCATTCTTCAATTTCCTAAAAAAAAAAAAAAAAAAAAAAAAAAAAATAATTAAAAACATAAAAACAACAAATAAGCTCGAAATAATGCATCACTTTGATTGCGCCTTGGATATTCATCTTGTTTCTTATTCTCTCACAAACGTTCTTCATAAGAGAGATTAAAAGATCACATTGAATACCATACGACCAGAAAACCGCCATGCATGTTATATCGTGAAACAATGTCGTCGCTAGCATTCCAATCACTAGAAATTTCCGCCATGCTTTCCTGCAGTACAAGAAAAATTCGAATTAAAATGTAGGCAAATTATTTGAATTAAACGATTTTACGTGAGTTTAAAACTGTTTTCGAAGCAAGAGCATTGAATTTCTCGTTCTAGATAGAACTGTGCATGCATGCCTTGAGTGACGCAAGAAACTATAATCCATAAAATGCATCCGAAGAGAAATACCCTGAAATACGAAATAAATATAAATTATTTTAAATTTTGCTAATAGTACCACGTACCAAATAATTCTGCATAGTTTTGGTTTGGTGGTAAAGAAAGTAGAAGATCGATGTGTTTGAATAAATGCCTAAAATCAATTATTTTTATAATAAATATTAAAATTTTTATCGTTAAAAAAATTGGTTACTTTTTCCATCAAAATGTGCAGATGCTCATACTCAGAAAAACGGAATAAATAAAGTGTGTAAAGAAATGCACCCATTGGTAATATATTAAGAAATATTATGTAAAAACCAATATAATTATTATCACAATTAGGTTCATTTGGAGGATTAAATATAAGTGATCTCCAAGAGTTGGTTGCTGTTGGTAAATGATTCTTTCCCTAAATTTGAAAAAATCAAAAATTCGTAAATTAAAAATTTATTTTAAATTTTGAATTTTTTTTTTGTCAATATTTACCCGATACATTACATCCAAGCAATCTCTCCGGTAACAAAGTATCCCTTGTATCACAAATCCTGATATTGTAACTATGATTACAAAGATTAAATAAACAACATTTAAAACTTTTAAAGTTATATTATCCTCGGCACATGTGGATAATGGTCGCCAACCCAACTACAAAAAAAAATAAAACCTGTTAAGTATTTTTTTTTGGGATAAATTTTCGTCTTTTTACAGAGATTAAGAAATAATGATAAGGCTTAAGAATTGCTCTGGAGCAATATTCCAGAATAGCAGAAGTGGAATGAATGTCATCTGTTGGCGATTCATTTTCTATATTTGCAATCTACAAACGGACAGATATTAACTTTGTTTTTTAATTTTTTAGTTTTATAAATCTTTATTTGTTACGTCCGGAAACTCGAAATCAGTAATGGTTGATGGTCCTGGAGATGAAGAACTTCGAACAGTTGAAGGCGCCGTAGTAAAACTCACATATTCACGATAAGGAGATTCCGCTCGATTTTCAACATTATCATACTGCTAATGAAAAGAAAAATGTAATATAAATTAATATTTAAAAAAAAATTAAAAACAATACGAATGTACATTTATTTACCATTATACTTCAAATAAATTACGTTGTAGAAAAGTTTTCCGACTTTGTCCTCATGCATCCATAACATTTAGTAAAATGATCTTATTTCTAACTCCATCTCACGTCCAAGTGCAAAAAACCTTGAATTTATCTTATCACTTATTTTTTTAAATCTTCTGATGTATATGCAAATATTTTATCTAATTTAAATTTAAATATTTTTTAAATTGACTCTAACTTAAGAAATAATACCTATTCAACATATTAATAACAATAGATTGTTTATAATAGCGATATATTGTTACCCGATGTTACGTGGTACTATGAATAGCTTCTTCCATAGTTTAGGATCAAAGTTCAAAACACAATTGAATATGATACAACGACCAACAACGATAAAAAGAAAATGAGTAGTAAAGCTTTTATTTTCCTATTGAAATCAGTAAATCACCTTTTTACATTACCATTTGATTTAACTGCTCAGATTAATAGCACAGACTAAATGGAAGTCGAAATTCGAGCAGCAAAACCTGAAGACTGTAAAAACCTTTTGCTTCTAATCAAGGTAAGCAGTTAATTAACCGATTTGACCTTTTAAGTTTAACTTTCTAACGCGACAGTTCATTGCAGGAATTAGCGGATTATGAAGGATTCGGTGACCGGCCTAAAATCGACGAAAAGGGCAAGAAATCAAAAAGTAATACACTAGTTTATAAGTCATTTTTTATTTTTTTTTTTAGTGTTGATCGAAGATGGCTTTGGCGACTCCCCTTTTTACCACAGTTTTGTTGCGGAATTGAATGATAAAGAAAAGGCGATCGTTGGATTCTGTTTATATTTTTACACGTATTCAACTTGGGAAGGTCGGGCTGTGTATATGGAGGATTTATACGTTAAAAAAGAATTTCGGAAACGAGGAATCGGTTTCAAGTTATGGAAGACGTTAGCTCAGGTAAATTCAGTTTTGGATGCAAAATAAAAAAACTCTAAGGAGAATTTATTGTCATTTAATAGGAAGCTGTTTTGAAAAACTGTAAACGAATGGATTTTGCAGTTTTAAATTGGAATCAACCGTCTATCCACTTTTATGAGAAAATGGGCGCCATGAATCAAACGAAAGAAGAAGGTTGGAATTTGTTCCGCTTGGGTGAAACCGCGCTTGAGCGGTTAGCGTGCGAAATCAAGAATGATGAAGAGATATCAAAAAAGTTAAATTAAGTTGTAAAGTAATAAAACGTTTATAAAATCAATACTAATGTTTGCTTCTTTAAAAAAAACACACAAACATCAACACGGCAATAAAATTTTATTAACAATTTTTTTTTAAATAAAAAAATGGCACGACACGATAAATTTTTTAAACACAAAACTCTAAAAATCCGAATAAAAATAAACAGAACATGATTCCAAACAATCTTGAATTGAAAAAAATAGAAACAAACTGAGACTATGAATAAAAAGTACCTATTTACATTGGCTCATCTTCCATCATCACTATGTACACTTAACCCTAACAAATTTATCAATGAATAACATGCACTTCTAAATAAATATATCTACATACAAATACTGTCTAGGTAAGATTATATTTATAAATTTTTAAATACTTCATTTAACCTACCAAAACTGAAAAAATACCAAAGATATTTACAAAATATCAACATAGAAGACGTGAAAAGAGTTTATATACAATAAATAAATAGACATTCCATGTCCTGGAAGCACTATGTATGTACAAGTTGGACCACATTAGTCAAACATGGAAACTACGAACCAAAAACAATTTCTATGCGTGTTTGAAATGATAATTATGTGATACCATGATCAGAAAAAGTTATATAACAATATAATAATCTTAGAAATTGTTGCACAAATATTATGTCTGAAATTATATCATATACACTCCGATCCCCAATAATACTGTAACAAGAATTCGTCATCGTTCATTGAAAAAGCCTTTAAAAAATCGCTCAAGCTGCCTAATCGTCATCCTGCGAAATGTTTTCTAACTCGATCCAGAGAGTGGTGCCTCATCCATTAGCATCTCCTTGCGAAGTGATACTAATGCTGCTCGTCACACTTGATTTACTGGTCGTAGGTTTCATCCCATTACTCGATTCTAACATAAAAAGAAAATAAGCAAATAAATAAATGATAATCAAATTTAACATGTAAGCTCAACCTTGACTGCTAACAGACGGTGACGACTTAGAATTTCGCTTCGTGATACGCTCCAAATAACTACTCGGAGCCCATCCTTCTGTTGTTGTGCCAACCACTCGCACAAACCACCATCCGGCACAACCAACTTTCAGCAATTCGACTATATCGCCTTCGTGTAACTCCACTTCCCCATCGTCACTTATTAAATAATCGGCTAAAGCGACAAAACGACTCATCAACTGTAAATTATAAATTATAAATTCAAAATTCAAATAATAATTATAATTTATGGGAAAGAAATTAATTACATCAGAATTTTCTCCAAATGGATCAATCACGTCATCATCTTCTGACGAGTAGTCACTTGACCATGCCTCTTCTTGTTCGTTGTCGTAAAACATTTCGGAACCATGAACCGGTTCGCTGGCAGGTCTAGTTGACTGTCTGCGCGGTGTTTCGGCGTGTCCATTTCTGCCCTCGTTTTCTAGTTCAGATTTAACATTTGAATCCCAACTGGTAGTTTGTCGCAAAGGTCTGTGAACAGGAGGAGCCATCCTGACACCATTCACTGAATTAATCTTCTGAATTTTGGCTGAATATTGTTTGATCTTTTCTCCTAAAAATTTCATTTTATAAATTTTTTTGTTTTTAAATTTTAAATTTAATTTTTCTGACCTTTTAGGTGTTCAAACTGCGCTAACAGAACTCTCTTAATTTCCGTGACCCACGTGCTCTTCACATCCATGTTAGGTGCTTGAATTATGTACACTTCAGCTCTGCCTTGCAACCAAAGCTCGAATTTCTTTTGTTCGCCTTTCGATCCTCTCACGGTTTCTGTTAAGCCAACTTCCGACATCTGATTATAATTATAATAAAAATAAAAATCCAATTATTATTGTTTAACATTAATTTTTCGCAATTTATCACCCACTTTAAGGCAAAGTTTGAAATTATAGGTAACCCTGTCTTGCTCTTTGCCACTTCTTTTACAAAAAAGAACCGCTTTCTCGTGAAGAAAAATGTGTCTCTGCATTGGTTTCAGCCTTAAATCGCGCAATCTATCGTTTTTGTGTTCGGTCCATACACGAAAAGACCCCTGCATGAGTAGTTTTCCTAATTCAGTGAGATTGCCCTGAGAAAATATTAAAGTTAGCCTCAATTTAATTATTATTTATTATTATTATTATTATTATTATTTACTGGATATCCAGTTATAGCAACTTGGTGCATACTGTCGTTTACATATCTCAAAACTTTTAACATCGATGCCAAAGCTTCTTCCAGTTCGCGACATTCTCGCCCTTCGTTACATTTCACTAAATCTTTGAGCAGCAATTGGTATTTCGTTATCCGTTGCACCGGTTTCAATAGATATGCACCCAGAGGAAGTCTGTGATTGAGTTTCCTCTGACAGTCCTTGAAGAAAATGTTATCATCGCCGACATCCCTCCTCAGAGCTTCTGATTGCGGTTTATTTAAACAATATTCGCTGTATAATTTATGAAATATATCTTGCTGCATAAAAATAGTTTTTTTTTTTTAGAAAATGTTATTAATTTCAGAAATTTTAAGTTATTTACTCTATGGACAAAACAAAGTCCAATAAGCTCTGGCGTGCCGATACAATTTTCTAAATCTTTCAGAAATGTACTGAAAATTAAAGATAAATAATTGTATTTGTGAATTAAGTCATTCATTGATGCATACTCATTATGAAATTGCCATATTTCTTCAATATTTCCAAACAAAATATCTGCTTTATCTTTGAGCAACTCGGGAATTAAATCTTGAATATCTGAGTTTTGCATTTCATCTTTGTAACCCTAGAACAAATCATTGCAATAAATAAATGCTCACTTCTTATCATCACTAATTTACTCACATTGGAGATTGATCGCATTTCGGAGACGTAAATTCTTTCCGTCTCAAGTAATTCTGTTAAAATGTGCCTAAAAAAACAACTTTTATTCCATAATTAAACTCCAAAACAAACTTTTACCTTCTTTTAGCCTGTAAAGCTTCGAGATCCTTAGTCAATTCATTCTCAGGTGAACTTTCACCTTGGCTTAACGGCCTAACTTGCATCTACAATAAAAAAAATCCAAAATTAGTCTCCAAGAAAACAAAAATCATGCATTTCAAACTCATGCGCAAACCAAAAACACAAATCATTACAAATAATGATAATTTTTATTCAACAACGACAAAATAAATGTTCAAATTCATGCAGAAACAAAATCACATGCACAAGACAAAACTAAAAAATACAAATAAATTACGCTGTATATAATGTTAAAAAATAAATTTCCAAATAAAATAAGTCTTTTTTTCCCTGTAGTTATTTTATACACAATATTTACGTCTTGAGTAAAATAAATTTCTTTCGTCATCAATTTATTTAAAGCTAAATTAACGTTTATTTAATCTAAACACCTTGGGCACAGTCCTGGCTTTTTTCAACACTTTTCTGCCCCTAGCTGGGGATTCAGACCCGTTTTCTGTCGACGCCAATTGAGTGGAATGCGGTGCGGTCAACGGTAACGCAGGTTCAGGCACCACCGGCTGCACCGGGCGAGGTGGGCGTACCGCCATTTTTTTTAAACTGCTTTTACGTTTATCACACATCATTTGTACGTCTTCAATCCGCTGCAACACCTGGAAAATTAATAATTCATTAAAAATTATGTTAATAAAAATAAAAATGAAAAATTCATTTTACTTGTTGAACAAGCGCTTTCGTTTCAAGTGTAATCATGTCTTCAAAAATTGTATGAAACTCTTTTGGATTGCTCAACTTGAAGTCTGCCGATCCATGAAGAAACTCCTCCACTTCCGCTAAAGCGTTTTCAGCGAATTCAGGCGAAGAACATTTTTCAATTTGTTGACTAGCTAATAAATCAACACCTCGAGTGCACCATTTGTTTGCCTGACACATCAATAG
The DNA here is from genome assembly GCA_000239455.1 of Strigamia maritima. Taxonomy (NCBI): domain Eukaryota; kingdom Metazoa; phylum Arthropoda; class Chilopoda; order Geophilomorpha; family Linotaeniidae; genus Strigamia; species Strigamia maritima. The sequence goes on along the minus strand of JH431723.1, from coordinate 240,573 downwards.
TGATTAATCAATTGAAAATATTAAATATAAAAAATAATAACACCTTTTCAATTCTTTCTTGCAAGTCCCGATATTTCTTTAAAGTCTGAATTCGCAACTCAACTTTATCCCTCAAATCCAGATTCATTCTCTTCAATTCCACACATTTGGGCTGAATAGAATCGACTGCATAATGCTCGTTCGCAATCAGCTGTAAGCCAACCTCGTGCAACTCCGCCGTTTTTTCCATATCGTCCTAAAACAAAAATCAAATCAATTTAAAATCAACTCAAAAAATAAATAAAATCCTTTTTTCTACTTCACAATTAGTCTTGAACTCAGTGATTTCCACCACGAGTTCGTCCACCCTGCTCACTGAATCGCCAACTTCTGTCATCTCTGAGAGAATCTTGAGATCAACGTCCAGGTTGATTTGCAGCTCACGAAAATCCTGTTCGAACTGACGAAGATTCAAACACTGCTGCAACTTAAGTCGATGCTTGGCCCAAAAATCGTCGAATCCCCGCTCTGTCTCTTCCAGCTGGATGAGCAACCTACCAATATCCCAATGACAACTGAAACATCAAACAGTCAAATATTTTTCCTCTTTTTTTCGATTTCCCTTATTAATATTAACAAGTTAATCGCTAAAGTACTTAGTCTATCCCACACAAATTCGCTAAAACTAAAAAGAAAATCGAAAATCTTCTCCGATTAATTAAAATTAGTTAGTTAGTATGTGGTGTTATTAATTAATTCTTACCGTTCTACAGTGGTTACATTAATCAACTTATTCTCGGGATAATAATCAACAGAACGAGTTTGGTCTGAAGACGACGGCCTCCTAAGGCAACCTAGAATCGTTTCGCCGTGCCTATTTGCGTCTTTCAACTCCCTTTTTAAATCGTTAAATTCCATTTCTTGATTGCACAAAAGTTTCTCGGTCGACGCAGCCTCATTAGGGAGTTCTGTTTCCTGTAACCGCTGGATAAAAAGCCGCAACGATTGCGAAATGTCTTGCATGTTGGCGAAAAATTTCTCGACGGCCTTAAAAAAGTTTTAGAAATTCCATTTTATCGTTCATAAAGACAATCAATTTTGGCGCTTTACTATTCGCTGCTCAATCCATTCTTCGTGGTTGTACGGTATGCACCCGTCCAGGTCCCTGGTTAGCTGATTCTTATCCAAATGCTCGTGCAGTTCCTCGATGCAATTGCAGATGACCACTTTAAATTTAAATTCTTCCTTGAATAATTTACTGCTCACTTCCGAAATGGCCTTTTGGAAGATCCCAGTGGGCCTTAGCACGAACACCACTTGAATAAGACCGGGAAAAAATCCCTAAATAACAAAAAAAATTACAAATTAAATATTTTTCAATTTTTTTTATCAATTTTTTAAATTTTATTAACTGAGATTTTGAGAAGAACCGCTTTAACAGAATTCCATTTGTCACTTCTTCGATCAATGACTAGAACAAAACCTAAATCAGCATCTTGCAACCTAAAAAACAACAAAAGACTAATTAATTCGCCACAAAAATAAAAAAAAAACTTACGATGGCACACTGGTTAAATAAATAATAAGTTTTCTGTAATCATCATCGCTCATGTTACAAAAAATTCCAGTATCTGTGAACTGAATGATGGGACATCCATTCCTCGCTTTTCCACCTGTTTATTTAACATTTAAATACACGACGAAAATAATTTAATTTAATAATACCTGTTATGATTGCGTATTGTGCTTGGAGTAATTCTGCGACATCCCTAACAGTAAGAGGACAAGCAGTTTCGTCCATTATGTCATCTGGAAAAATAATCATCTTAAAAACATTTTGCGATTAAAATTTCATTTTCCATCGAAGTAAATAAATAAAGCTCAGATTATATTCCCATTTCTTAATAAATCTTAAAATAGCACATTTTAAGTCGAAAATCGACGTTACCTGAATCTTTCTAACCTCAAAGCAGAACCGCAACTAATAAATGTCGAGTGAAAGATACACAAAGCCACCTGTGCTGATGCAGCTTAAATGAATGTGTCATGCTTCACTTGATAAACCAGTGGGAAATAAATAAAAATGGAGGAAACAGCTACAACTAGCTGAATTTCCTGATTGACAGACATCCCGGATAACATGACAGTTGAGAATACACAATTAGTCATTAATGAAGATCAAAAATCGAGATAAAATAAAGAAAAACATTATTTTATGTGTTTATATTTTGTTTTCCCCATTCACATCATTAAAAAAATATTTTTATATGCCAAGTTTTCCTCAGCAACTTATAAAGTTGTATGTGGGTGTTATTCACTTGCCAAAAATGCCAAATCCCATGCAAGCCTCAGTGACTCAACGGTTTATAAAATAAAACCACCATTCAAATGTTGGCACCAAGCACCAAATCCTTATTAGAGTAATGTAAAAATTTTAGTTTTTCAATGTGAATAAAAAAAAAAATTCATTTAAAATAAACTTTAAATGCGTGATGGAAAAGATAAACGGTAGAAAATTGCTCCCACCTGCTATGACGTAACAAATTATCAATTAATAACGAGCAGCAATAGTTAATGTGACGACTGACGATTCGCTTATCACCCGATGTCTGAAATTGAGCTGAATTTTCAACGAAGAGAATGAAATGGATTTGCGGTCTTCCCTCGAACTCACCCAATTCATCCTACAAACACTTTTTGCGTACGCAGCACCTTTCAAATGGGCATCAAGATATCGAAAAGCAGTTCTTTATCCTCTTAAAGCCACCTGCCAAGGTTAGAGATGGGCCGGATTTCAACGATAGTGCGCAAGTGTCAGGTGCATCGGGGCGTATATAAATGAGGCCAATCTATGTCACCTGAAATTTCTCATCCACTCGTATTTATCAAACCGAAAATCCTCAAAACGATGTTTACAACGTTAAAATAGAACACAAAAAAAAACAACAAAAAAAACAGAAAACCTTTAAAATAAACACGAACACACACAGATCGACACAATTTAATCACGCAATGACATCTGTTGGCAGAAAAATTTAACAATGCATCAAAAATAAAAATCGCAATCCAAAAATAAATACAGACAACCTTGAGCTAAAAACGGAAACTATCTCTATTTTTCAGCTGTTCCATCAAAAGTTTTTTAACCCATTACTGTAGAACGCAAGCACCCCGAGTTAAATTAATTATTTAAACATTTCGACTAAAAAAAAAGACGTGATAAATGAATCGAAAAAACGGACAAGATAAGATGGTTGTCAGTAGTGTCAACTTACCGCGAAACCTAAATCTTCTCTGACAAAAACACCACCTCGCCGCCCCATCATAGGGCAGGACCCATCGAGGTGAGAACATGAGTGATTTACATCTTTTCGTTACCCTTCCCTCCCGAGAGAGCGGGCCAACCACCACCGGCCCCCCACCAATCCGTCCAAACACACCGCATTGAAGGCATTGAAGGCATTGAAGGCCGCGGTAAAGCGACAACAGCGCCCTATTATCACAGCGACCATTCGGAGAAATAATGTGGGTCAAAGCCCTTGCTGGTGCCCAAAATCCTGGCATTTTGCCTAGTGTTGTTGAAAAGAGAAAAGGAAAATAAAGACATAAAATTTTATCCTGTAAAACCATGAAAACTGTATACATAAATAAAAAGAAAAGTAGGGTTGATTATTTTTCAGAATTTTTAAAAAAAAAAAAAAAAACTTCAAAAAGTAGAAAATAGATAATATTGAATTTTTTATGGGTGGTTATGCCTTCATTAGAATACCTTTTTAACCCCTTTAAAAACATGTGTGCCCTTTACTCAACACTGCTTCACCCACTGCAGTGGAATGTGATGCAGAAGGATCAATACAACTAGTATACCTAGTAGTGCTTTGTAAATCTATTCAAAGAAATGTTAAAGGCAAGCTGGATTTACATTTCCTGTTAAAGTCACAGAACAAGTACACAATTTATCTTCTTTTTTAATAAAAAAAAAAAAATTTAAAACAATTTAAACAAACAAAAGGTTCAAACTTCACATTTCATTGACCATCATTGTTTACACTTGTAGCTCAAATATAAGTAGCTATTTTTGAAGTAACCACATCTTCAATTTCCTCTTTCCTTTGCACTCAACCGGAAGTCAGTTGTCTTGAATCCAGTCTTGTCTCCATGGCAACACATGACAAATGATAGTTGCCCAATACAGTAATTTTCAAAGCTACATTTCCCAATTCTAAGACAAACAATGCATGTTTAAAGCCAAACATTGCTAATGGAAGTCAAACAGCTTATTAATCTCTCTGACTTGCTCTTCCATAAATTCCCCGTGAAATGTTTCAAAGAATAATTGATTTTTAATGTATAAATTTCTTATCAGTGGCTACCTAATTCCAACAACAGGTTCACCACACCAAACCCATTGGAAATATTATTTTGATTAAACAAAGGAAATAGACAAAGTAATTTATAAAGAAAAAGAGACTTATTTGACTGTCTAGGATTTATCAAAGACCCTCCTGATACATTGAGTTCATTTTAATGTTTTATACACATGTGGTAAGATGTTATTCCAACTAGGCCTTTCAATTCATCCACCCTGGAGACTTCAGCTTTTATATAATTGAGTGGTATAGTGCACTTGTCTGACAAACAAGAGACACTCAATTCCATTCTCAATCAAGAATGTTAAAAATTGATAATTGCCAATTTTGTCCCGGATTGTAAATGAACAATTTCCTTGCACTTTCCAACTAATGCAAGAAGCAATACCGTTCCATAGATTTCATGGATTTGCATGAATTTCACCTGCAAGTCTTGTACACAAAAAATCAGGCGCATATCTAGGGGTGCGCTGAAGTCCCAGCATCCCCTCATGTCAGTTGAGTTAAGTTAGGTTAAGGTCACAACACCATTCGGTTCACAAAATGGCCGGTGTCAGATTCCTTTTTGTCAGTTAATGGCGTGTATGGCCACAGTAGCCGCTTATGCCGGTAAACCCTATTCTCTCCCTTTCTCTCTCTCACGGAATAGCTATGGAATGCCCATATAAGTATCAACGGAATGGTGTTGTGAGTACTAGGCTTTAGCAGAAAATAACTTATGCAGCGCCCCTTTTCAAAAATTCCTGGATAAGCATCTACAAGAAATCGTCCATTGAAGGTGGTACATAAAAATTGTTTGACCACAATCTACACAAATCTACTTGGCAATTTTTTTCAAACGGTGATATAACTTAGGTCACTATTGGGTACTACAACTTTAACTCACAAATGAGAATGCAGGACCATCTTCTAAGCCATCTTGAAATATTTCGCCTCCAAAAGATCTTGATTACCAGGCTTAACTGCTGGCAACAAACTTCCTTGACAGGTAAAATTCCCAGGAAAGTACCAGCAAAAGCTGCATCGACTCCTAACGTCCTTCTTAGCCCGATACTCCTACGATAAACTAAACAGCACAAAACCAGACCATTTCCACACCCCACCAGACACATGGCCATCCACGCCTGATTTGTATGCATAAAAGACATCATTTTTACACTCCATTGAGTCGGATACAATCAGTATCTGGGTCTGGCACAAGATAATTTCTCATTTCTCTGCACTGATATTAGTCCTATTATTGTTCTCAGTCCCCACAATATACATAATACATACATACTAAAAGCCTTCTTTGTCTTTTCAGTAAATCTATCAAACCATCGAAAGACATTAAGGGAAGTAGTTTACTGATAAAATTCCCTAGTGTAAACAACAAATAATATATATTTTATTTTATTTTTATCTCAATTCCCCTTAATTAATATATATTAAGATATTCCAAGATGAAAAAATAGTAATTTCCAGCCACATAATAACATTTTCTTTAATCTTTTCACCTTTTATTTCACCCAAACAACACCCATATCTCCCCCTCATAAAAAAAGTCTTTATCATTTGTATTTATGTTAACTATTCACGCAAACTGTCACGAATGCAACCCCCAGTGGGAAACCTTCCAGCATGGCATCCGGATTCATAATGAAGCCAACATTAAACTTTTTCTTTTTTCTCCCGTCTCGTCCTCGTCATAGGCCTAACATCAACGCTTCTTTTATTACCCAACTTGAATTTAACTCGACATATTTTGCAATGTAGACAAGAAAACTTCTCATTACATTCAAATTAGAATCCAAAACCAAACCGCACACATGCGCAGTACACAAATTGTGTAAACAAATCAAACCATACTCACATTTGACACCGCCCAACTTCAACCACAACCAATAGCACCTCCAAAAATTATGCGGCGGTGGCCCCGAAGACCATGGTCTCGAGGCCTCGGGTCCCACGACGGGTGCCACGATGGGTATCCACACGTGGCTCATGGCACCGACATCCGCTTCACCACTGTCGCCACACGCATTCGAGTGCATGTCGGGATACGTGGGTAGCATACAGGTGGACAAATACTAGTAAATGCGGGAAGCAGCCATCAATGACGTCACACGTCCCACACTGGACCGTAGTACGGCGTGTGACGCCATCGCGCAGAGCCGCAATCGCCATGTATGTGTACCCGTTGCTCACCAACTCTCCACTGTCGTGATGGAGCGCTACGAATCTACCACCCGTTCACGCATCCCCCTCGCCACTCCCACCTCCGCATCCCGCGCTCGATCAATAGCGGTTATGGTATCAAGGACCATGACCATAGCTATGCGCAAATTAGTGCTTCCAATGCTATTTGCCACATGATTAATTGAAATTCAAACATCCTGTACATTTCATTTTTTTTTTTATATAAATAAAAGTCGATGCTCCATTTTGGTAATGGCGTCGTACTGCCAGTGTTTACATATCGTTTTAGGATTTTTTTCCCCCCCAACTGCACAATTAAGACCCGTATAACTTTTTTATGGCGACGACTGACTTATCGGATAAACCTGCATGAAACACAATTACTGTAATCCGTACGATTTTATATCCGCATGAATTTATGGTATTGGTATTTGGTTTTTTTTTTTTTTTTTTTTTTTTTTAAATTATTTTCTAAGATTTATTTTTTTAAATATATTTCTTGGGAATTCTTGACGTTTGAATCCGGTCATCGGATTTATATTTCACCAATGTTCCAGATGTTTGCTCCTTGTCACGTGACATTAGATCATCTCAGCGTCGATGCATACCTTATGTTGACAGTGAATCTACAATTTAATTTCTTGCTTTTATTATTTAATTTTCATCATCTGGGAAAGAATTCTCACTTCTTTAAGATGCTAAAGTGATAAATAAAAAAAATGCTAAAATTTTAAAGATTTAAAAAAATGTCGTTTTAGGATTTTAGAATTTTCAATTCAATTTAAAATAAAAATTTAGTCGGAACCATCAGCTTGAATTCCTGCATCAATTTTTATTACAATTAATTAAAGAGTAACCACCATAAGTGTGGATAAAAAAAGCCAAGTTTCATTATCTTAGAATATAGCTTGTCAGGCACATTTGAATACAATGAAATCCCTCCAGAGAAACACAAGAATCCAAAAAAAATGTAATTGAATTTGAGTCTTGCCATATAAAATCAGGAATTAGACGAATTGTACCCTAAAACCTTTGACATCCAGCCTGGCTAGATCAGTTCCACAAACAAATATATATTATCATTGTCCCCTGGTAACAATATTATCACTCGACCTGCAAGTGCATTTGGAATATCTTTTACGTAGAATAAAAACTAAAGCCGAGTATTTTAGTAATTTTTTTTTTTTTTTTTTTTACTCCCATAATGCACATTGTAAATTGTCTTAAAAAGCCGACTAACGATTGGTTAAGCATGAAATTCAAAGAAAATCCAAAAATATAAAACATGATGGTTGACACTAAAAAGAGTAAAATCAACAAAATATAAAAAGTTAAGGTCAAGAATGTATTTTTGCGTCCTTATTTCTTATAGTCCATTGAACAACAGTTACGGTAGTTTTAGTTGGTTTTTAGTTTTTACTTTCAAAACTAAATAAAAATTAATCAAATAAAAAACTCCATTTTTAAAAAACATACCTTCTACTTGTATTAATACCCATTTGCACTAAAAAGTAGAAAATAATTTTTTCCCCTCTCATTTCTTGATAATTTGAGAAGATATTTGGCAAATATTTAAATTAAAATCTTGCAATGCCACATACTGTACCTTCTGTTATAAATAAAAGAAGAAAAAAAAAATATTTTCTGAAATATGTAAGTGTTAATATGTTTTTTTAAAAACTGAGCTTTTTATTTAATTTATTATTCCACAATTTCATTTTGATCCTGAAGTAGCTTACAGTACTAACTAGTTAATGGGCCCTCTAGAAACACATTCAAAAGGCCCCATGACAGTTTTTTTTTTGCAAAACTTTAACAAAAGTTGGAAAATTCTCATCTAAATTTATCATTATTATTATTAGGTTGAGCCCAACTGTCTTAAAATTGCATTCAAATTGTACAATTACGGAAAAATATAAAAGCGGTATTCAAAACCAGTGAGCGACACAGACGAGCTTCACTGCATACCTGGCAAAACCGAGTTGAAATTTGAAAATGGACAAAGCAATATTTGTACGTGTCTTAACGTTCTTCCTCGTTTTAGCTTCCTTGATAAGGTAATAAATAGTTAATTACTAAAAAAAATAATTATATTAATATTAATAATAAAAAAACCAATCATAAAATTAAGTTTTAATATTTCTGGAATTATTTATTAGTGTTGCAACGAGTAGAGTTGTTTATCTGGAGGCCAAGTTTGCACCAGCAGTAGCAATTGCTGCTCAACAAAATGTCATAAATTTTCTATAATCTCAATTTCCGAAACAGAAAAACCCAATTTAAGCTAAAACTTTGACTTCATTTTTTTATTTCATTTGTGTAGTAAAAAAAAAAATGAAGTTTTAGTGATCAATTCATTTCATTTCATTTTGATACTGAAGTATAAAAATTGGTATAAAAGTATAAAAACACAATTGATTTTGTTTGCTATTTTCAATTAAAGCTGCATTTTGTTTTCAAATATTCTAATTTTATGGCTTGGAGTGTATACTTGTGTAATGTCAGTTTTTACTTTCATCAAACATCTCAAGTAAAAATGAAAAAAGCAACATTTCACAGTTTATAGAGTTGTATTTCATTAGGCTTCGCTGCAATGCTTTAGCAATTGTCAAACTCCCGAAAAATCGAAGATTGATTTAAATAATTGAAACAGCACACCAATGTACAGAACGAATCAAAATCACAAACTTAATTTCTTACATTAAGACCCATTTAGCTTATTTCAAATGCCAGAGAGTGGCATTTAACCCGGTGACAGCTACTGCTAATTGTCTACTTTTGTCTTCAAAATTACAACACATACTAAGTCTGACATCTTGTGAGACTAAGTGGACTAAATTGCAGATTTAAGCCGAACTAAAGATATTCCTTTTCTTAGAATGAAAACTAAAGTCGTTAAACCCATTTGGCTTGCGCACGCAGTTCATTAACGTAAGAAAACTTGAACCACATGTTAGAAAATATGTACAGACCTAATCATAACTAAATTTAGAAAAATTCAAAATTCAAAATTCAACACCACAATGGGTTAAAAAAGCACAGTCTAACTGTAAATCCAGAAGAATCTTACATTCTACTGGAGTCCTCGATAGTAATTCAATTCCCAGTAATAGATTTCTCCGACTTAAAACCATCTGATTTTTTAAGTGATACCCAAGATTTATGGCATTATGGGTGTCAACTGTCAACCTCACCATGCTGATTAACACATAATCTTTCTTGTTACAAAGAGTGGAATAGACCTCACCCAAGTATAAGTTGCTAAGGGAACTTGTCCTTATCTTTACTGGCAATAATAAGATTAGCAATTGGGGTGAATGTTCTTTAAAATTTAATTTTAAACAACAACTAAATAGATGATCTCCCAAAACAATAAAACAGACCACTAAAATTGAAAAAAAAGCAACTAAAAACTTGAGGATTTTCACTAAAAGATCCTTTTCACCAACAAAGTCGCAGATTATCATAAGATTATTTGTTGCAAGTTGACTGCTTGTTAATCAACAAAAACTTGACATTTAATTGCTCAGTCAAATTTTTCACGCTAACTTGTAAGATCAATTATGAAGCAATTTCAATCCGTGTTATTACTTTTTCCGTTTTAGTTTTTTAACCTGCAAAAAGTGTGTTTAGTGAGGGGTAGTGAACAAGAACGATATTGAAAATCAATAGCAATCCAGTGTCTACATCCGGGGTTTATGAGATTCCAGCCTGTTCACAAACACAAGCAGGAAAAAAAAATTATGGGGCCACTTGTTACTGGCCACTGGTCAGTCGAGCCAATTGCAGGTTCACTTACTAATGGAGCAGCGAACATTACGCAAGCACAGTCTAACTTATTACACCGAAAGCAGTGAAGACACATTTGCCAGGTCTCAAGTGCGCCGTCTGCGAGAGATTCCACAAACATTTCGTGCCAATGCTATTAAAAGGCTCCCCCTTACCACAAAAAACAAAACTAAAAGCGCATTATGTATTACAATATACAATATACAATATAAATAAATAAAATTGTTCCCAGGAAGATTTTTAGCAATCTCCATCAATGTTGATATGCCATATTTATCATATAAAACAATAGTTTCTAGAGGTTTAAACAAAATATACCGTAAACCAGTCAGCAGAAGACCTTAAAGTTGCCCAAGTAAAACAAAACACGTAATTCAATTGATTTAGTTTAAAAAAATCTATTTTCATGTTGCACATTAATCTCATTTTGATTTTGCTCGTTGAAGCCATGCATTTTCCCTGGCAGCCAATCAGAAGAGAAACTGTGACTGGCACGATAAAAACAAGTCTGAATTTAGAAATGACATTTTCAAAACAACAATTATTGGACAATTATTTAACAATTATATGTGAACTAAACTTTAAAAAATTTTGAAAAATCAGTAGATTTACCATAATGCAAATCATAAAATTTGCTACCACATACATAACCTAGTTATAACCTAGAAATAATTAAAAAAAAACAATTCTAGTCAAATAAGATCAAAAATATTACAAGTACTAGTATGTTGAAAGTGAAAAAATATGGTCTTGTGTAAGTATTAATTTCGACAACTTAGTTGAGATAAAATGATGATACTCAAATGAGACCACATCCTGTTGCAGGAAATTGAATGTGTCCCCGCATTATGAATAATATCGATCGATTTGTTAAATAATCCAACAGTTAAAAAAATCCAAAAAAGAAAAATATTTCTTGTATTTCGATTTTTTATGTAAAAAAAAATTAAATTTTACCTTCAACTTGAATGACGTCATCGCAAGACGACGAGTCCATTACACTCGGCATTGAAAGTGGACAACTGCAACTGTCAGTCGCAGCACTGTCGTCAGATGGCGACAATTGCGAGGTCCTGCTGGTACTGTGAGGAATGCGAGGGCGTTGATTGACGGCACCCTCCATCGGAGGGAACAAGGTGGAACCACTTTTACGGAAATTCTCCACAAATGTCTCGATTTGGTTTTCGATTTGAGAATGTGATGATGTCAACGGCATCTTGCCTACAAAAAAAAAAATAAATAAAGAAATTTCTAATTAAAAATCAAAATAATTAAAAATCCAAACACATAAATCACAAACAACTCATTAAATCCACATCATTACAACCGAAACACATAAACACTCTAAATTTAATCAAATTCAAGCTCAATTCTAATCCTAGCCCAAAATCCCCCTAAATCAATACAAAAAAATCCACAAAACAGCAAAAAATTTATTAAAAACCCAACAACATATTCTGCATACCAATACACACAACCACCAATCAAAACGTGCAATAAACAACACCACATCAGAAAAACGTGAAAGAAATAAAAAAAAACACAATAAACAACAAACCAACATTTTCTCCATTAAAAACACAAATCAACTGTGGAAAACACCTGGATCACGTGTTTCACCTCATCAACCTCGATCAGTTGCATGAGAAAACGAGAAATCAATCATCCTACATACCGAATTATTAAAATGCAGCTTACGAGGAAAAATGGGATCATTTCCTCACAACCAGGAAAGACCAGAGGAACACCAAATCAATAGTTGGAGCATAAGGATCCCTAACCCCAACCTAGCTCCACTTCTGCTTCAGGTTTGTGCTGTAATCAACCTGCTGCAGTAGTCAGTACACGCTGCAAGGAATCATTCATTCATTTTTAGGGAGTTATACTTCTCGAAAGAAATCTAGGCCTAGATTGAGTATTTATTGAGGCGGGTCTTTTATTTAGCGCTCGTTTTTTTAGGGTGGGGGTCCATTTTTGATAAGAAAAATAGAAAATGGATGAAATTGTTGGTTTTAATTAAAAATAGTGCAGCGTGAGTTGGAACAGTTGACTCTAATGAGAGTTAATGATGGATTTATTAGGGGTTTGTTATGGCGAAATGAATTAATTCTGTTCTTTCATATTTTTTTTTTGTTGTGACGTCGAGACAATTAATTGATATTCCAAGTATTTATTTCAGACCTTGGCGAAACACCTGTTTACGCCGTGTCATGTACGGTACTCATCATCTAATCATGTTTCACTTTTTTTTCAATTAACAACATGTTTGGAATATTGAGAATGACGTTGTATTGAAATTATAATTACCTTATTTCCATTAACTTCGTTATTTATGCGGATTAACTTAATATTTATCAAATTAATTTTCACTTTCTGTCTCGTCGTATAAACATGTTGTGTACTCTCTAACTCTGAGTTCTGACGTAATTGGTTTCGCTGGGTATTTTGGTCTCGATTTTGGCGCGAATTTTACTTATCTCATTTCTAAAATTTGTTTGTTTGCAGAGAATCATGACCTTTTAAATTTATATCAAGTACTAAACTGTATTAAATTCAAAAATACACATTTTGATTTTTTTGTGGTTTTCTCTCGGGTTTCCTAGGCAACTATTACCCAAACAAAGATGGCGCTGTTGTACAGGTGAAGCTGCGCTAGAAATCGGTACGTTACTTCTTGGAGTAACTTATTAGCACATCTTTTTAAAAGATCTATGTCTTCTGTTGAAATTTTCACTAATAAACATGGCTGATGAGGATGAAGCAGTTAATACATATCAAATTCGACCACGGACGCACCATAAGTGAGTTTTAAATGACGTCGTTACGTTAGGAACCTGAAAACGGGATCACCGAGATACCGTGAGGGGAAAAAAACATAATTTAAAATTATAAATTGAATTTATCCTCAGATTCCAGCCTGGCGTGGTCAAAGTTCTTATCCAAGAGTCACTAAACGAAGATCTAGACGGCAAGACGTACGATGTCGATGGTGCAACAGATTGGTGTAAAGGTTTAACCGAAAAAATTACACAGAAAATGAAAGGTAAATAAAACAAAATCATCCTAAATAGAATTTGAATTAAATATTTTTTTTTACAGAATTAAAGACCTTCAAAAGATATAAATACGTGGTGCAAGTTGTTGTTGGCGAAAGACGAGGACAAGGAATTAAGTAATTACTTTAATTAGTTAATCTTGTGTATTCTTATGGTGCGAAGATTTAAAAATAAAATATTAATGGGTATCGTGTTAAAGTTATCGTGGAATGTCGTTCCATTGAGTTTGAAATAACAGCTGCGCCGGCGCCTCATTAATGGGAATCGCGGTTATAAAAATTCCTAGCAGATGTGCATCCAAGCTGTTATTTCTACGGCTTAAATTGGGCTTATCAATTTCTTCGCTTTATCATCTTACCTTAATAACAACATATTTTCCAGAGTCGGCAGTCGGTGTCTTTGGGATGTTGATACGGACAACTACGCCACGGCAGTGTTCCTAAATGTAGATAATTTTAATTATTATCTTATTTTAATGATAAAAATCAATTTTTTTTATTACTCCAGGATTCCATTTTTTGTGTCGGAACAGTTTACGGTGTTTACTATTACTAAAACCTACCGTGAAAGGAAAAAAACATTTTTTTCATAAGTTATTCTATTTTTCTTATCAAAATTCATGTCAATTCATTTTTAAAAAATTAAAAATCATGTATTACCATATTATTTTATAATTTTTATTTTTCACACCAGTAATTATGATACATGACAGACAATACACAAATCAATATTATGTTACATTGAATAATTAATAATAAAGAAGAAATAAATCAATTTCTAAATACCAAGTCTGCAAAGTATACTTACTGTACATAGGCTTTTTTTATATATATATTTTTTTGTTAATATTTAAAAATTACAATGACAATTTTGAGCAAGGACAAATTTCAAAAACCGTACCTAATAAAATATACCACAAACTGTACAAATTATTTTTTTTTCCCTTTTATATATATACAAAGTCCCGTCAGAGTTTTTACATGAAAAAGTCAATTCATCAAACTGAACAAAATAAAAATGCAAACTATTTTTAAATAGAAAACTTCTTAAATAATAAAAACAAAAATCTTAATATACTTCGGACAACTTTTATTAAATTCTCCCTCTACAACAAAATTAATAAAACAAAAACTCTTATTTTTTTTTCCGTTTTAAAATGCATCTCAGGCACATTTTAACTCATTAAACTCGAAACAAATTGTACACTATGCTCTATTTTACACTTCGGGCACCTCCAACGGAAAAAAATGATATATAATATTAATGTAACACAATAAATCATTTATGACGATACTAATGAACATTTTAATTAATTATGAATAAATGAATATAACCTCTATATTTTTATACCCATCAAATTTGAAGATAAAATCAAACAAAACAGGCGCCGCTATCTCTGGAAAATTACTTGTCTTGTTACTCACAGGTACAATCCTTTAATCGTACTACGCCACATAATTGTATTGATTAGGATTATCCTTGTCACGTTCCATATAATCTCGATCAATTAAACTTTCGATTCGTTTCTTCAAATCCGCTGGCTATTTAATCGAAAAGAATAAAAAGTTATTATTAAAAATATTTTCTATATTGATTTAAATTTAAACAATTTTACCTTAACGGGAAACTTCAGCTGATTGTATAATTCTGTTATGAGTAAATTATGATATAAAGTTTTCCTCATCTTCATGATACGAACGATCGCTGCGTCGATTTGATATTGTCTGTCTTGGAACACTCGCTCTGTAGTGTTTATGTTTTCTTCGGTCTAAATTTTAAATCAAAATGAAAAATTCAACATTTTACTCGTTCAAATCAACTCACGGTTTCTTTCATTTGAATCTGATTGATTTTAATTCGGAACAATTTATTCGTAAAATCTTTACTGAATATAAATTTGTCCTTGTCGCCAATATCTCTTCCCTTAGGAACCTTAAGCAAAACTCGAGCTTTTCCGCACGCCAGCGATTGCAGAGTTCTTCTTAATTCACCATCCTCTGTAAAGAAAACAATATTAAAAAATAATTCATCTAATTTAATTTAAAATTTTTATTTTTCTATACCAATAGCAGTTGCTAGCAAAATTTCCTCCAATGTCAACTCGTCTCCGTCGTTAAACATGAGTAACACAAGAGCTTGGAAAAGAGAAACCTGTAACTCTTTGTTTCCTAATGGGAAATGTGCTTTAAGAACGCAATGTCCTAATGTCGGTTGCCACTGCAATTTTCGTCCGTTGTGCTTTCCAAGATAAAATTTCTTGAAAATCTCTTGATAATCTACCATCTTAAACAAGAAAAAACTAATAAATTCACAACAAAACCAAAAAGAATATCACTTTAACGTACTTCACCAGGCATGTGAACCTCCATCGGTGTATACGTAGGCCAATAACCCATAGTTAAAATATTGACCGTTAAATCGATATTTCCAGGCGGGTTAATGTTCTGCATGTGCTGCTTAAAGGCGAGCATAATATCTTTCGATAACTCCATGTCTTTAAACATTCCCTCCAGTTTGCTGGTGAAAGCAGCGCCGCATTCTTGTTTTAATTTTGATAACATCGACTTCTCAGCATCCACCGACGCACTCTTCCCAACCAGCAGCCTTTTTGCTAGATCTTTTTTGTAGAAAGCTTCGAAAACATCCTTTCCTATACGAATTTTAATAAGAAATTTAATTTGTAAAACATATTTTTATGATTTAACAACGATTTACCGTGAATAAACCTAAATAAAACCATAATTTTATCCAAAAGCCTTTCTAATTCCTCTTCTGTCGCTTCTTTATTACCGGCGCGGAGTTTAGAATCAACAAACTTTGCTGCAAAATTCAAATTATCAAAATCAATGACTAAACTTTAAAGGTAGAAAAATCAAGTTACCTATTAATTCTGCTGGTTTGTTTAATCTTTGATTTATAAAATGTTCAAATGCTTCTTTAAGAGCATTTATAAATTTCTCATTTCTTTGAAAACAGCACAAAACGACATTATCCATTTGATCCTTAAAATCAAGCAACTCTTGAACTAATGTCTTGTCCTTCTCGGGATTAATCACAATTGTTCGTCCTCGTTTCTAAAACCGAGCAAAATCCTCATTAAACTTGGAAATAAAATAATCTTAATAACACGCACATATTTTACCTTAATGTATAGACTGAAATACGAACATAATTCTTGGAACCCATTTTTTACTTTTGAGAATAAATTATACATTAAACTCAAATCATTTAATCGGTTCTCATCCAATAAATTGTCTAAACCTGCCAAAATTAACATAAAATTAAAATTTCATGATTAAATTCACAAAAAAAATCATTCCAAATTACCTTTCTGAAGGATATTAGATAAATGTTCACCTAATAACTCTTTTTCAACACAAGATATTAAAGCTTTCCTAGAAAAAAAAGTTAAAATCAAATAAATAACCCCAAAAATTATCGACAAATTATTCATACTTAGTTGACTGATCTAAATAATGTAGCAATCTTTCAGACTCCTCGTTTAAACGTTTATCCACGTGAGCTAAATACTCCGGGACCTATAAATTTAAATACCAAACTTTAAAAATTAATTCCCGAAATAAACCCACCAACCTACATCTCTCTGCTGCATTAACTGCTGCCCTTCCGCGGCAAACAAGCGATCTGTAGCCTGCAGAAACTTCGTTTCAAACGCATCGTGATAAATTTGCAAATCTGACAGCATTCGTAATAAACTCTTTAATAACGTCCGATCGACTGTCTCGCCATTTCTCTCGCGCTCGATAAGCAAAAGAAGCCCGTCGACACTACGCGTTTGCACCAAAGGATGACTTATGATGTGAATTCGAAACATATCTAAACCCATATCCCTAAAAAGCAAAAAAATTAATTCATTATAAAATTATTATTAATTTTTTTTTGTTTGTTACCATATTGATACTATCGCGGCGTTTTGGAGTACGTACGTACGGTCTAAAAAAAGAAATATACTCCTAATCATGATCTAAATAAAAAATAAAAGAAATTTATATATAACTGAGATCAAAATAAAACGATTTTTCTGTTTTACCATTTGTCTACAATGTGCTAACCAGCAATCGTTCATTTTTTTCAAAAAAAATAAACTATCCATAGAATCAGTAATAAAATTAAAGATAATAATAATAATAATAATAATGGATAATGAAATTAGTAGCAAATTATTAATAATTTAAAAGGATATAGTAAAAATTGATTGATGTTCGATTTTATGTGATTCTCACAAAGCACACGTAGATTTTCGTATAGAATAGATGCCATTTTATGCGAACACATATTCTCAACGGCTTGATACAATTCCTCTAAACTCGAAGTTATCGATGTCGATGTTTGAATAGCAATTACTGCTTCCTTTAACTTATCCCAAGTTTCTTCTTGATAATTTTCAGGTAGTTTGGGCTTATCTTGAAAATGAAAAAAAAAATTTCAATGCAAATTACGACAAATAGAATGTACAAATCAATCAAATTCCATTTTTATATTTTTTAAGATCAATTTTTTTAATTTTTTTAAATTTTAATATAATTGTTTTCAATTTGCGTAACATCGAGAATTTTTAGTATCAGTCAGTCAGTCAGTCACCTTTAAAATTTTTGATGATTATTTTCTTAGTTCCTCCCGGTTTGTTGTTGGCCAAAGGTGACGCAGATTTACTAACTCCATTTGGATTAGTAAGGGCCGAGAAGTTGGCCCTTTTGGGCACTGGTACTTCACTCATTTCGTTTTCCTTAACTCTTTTCGATTGAGGATAATCGAAATTATGATTCCTATTCTCAGACGACCGTCTTTTCTTGCTGTGGTTGTGATTGTTATTCGTATTCTCGTCGGACTTTTGCTGTTCTTGCAGCGGTGTTTTGTTTAAGCTGGACATATGCATGCATTCCGTGGCAAGAGCCACTAAGTTAAATTCTTTTTTTTAAAAATGTACGCGATTTAGTTGGAGGAAAAAACAAGCAAAAGAAGTTTTTGTCCCGTCTGGAGGACCCTGTTTGGACTAAAATGGCTGCACTTGTACAAGCACATTGGAGAACGACGCTACATATAGCCCCGGTTCGTGGCAACAATTTGAACTAAATTGTTAAGTCGTTTTGTGAGTGCGCTTTAGTTCAAAAATATATTTTATTTATTGATTTAAAAAAATTGTACATAATTCATTAATAAAATTTGACAACTTTTTAATGGTGGTAGAGATTTATTTTTACTCTAAAATTTACATATTTGCGTTTTTTCACTACGCAAAATTAAAGAAACAAACTATTTATTTGTACGACGCTCTCAGAAAAACATTCAATTTGCAGCTGATTCCGGAGTTGAAGGTGGTTTATCTGGAACTGCTTCTAGGCCCTTTATAAAAAAAAAAAAAAAATAATAAGAATGGTCACTCAAATTTAGTATTCAACTCGATTCAAATGCAATTTCCGTACTTTAGTGTCGAAAGCCCAACCAGTCATTCTCTCGTCTCTCTTATACATATCCACATTGAATTCACTTTCTACTAGCCATCGTTGAACCGGCTGTAAATAAGCAAGACAACAGTTGATTAATAACGCAGCATAAGAAAAACCATTGAAACACTACAAAATAACTTACTTTTCCTAAAAATATATAATTCATTCCTTTAAAGACTACCGGGGGAAGAGCAAAACATGTCACAATGACAGCAGCACTTGGCAATATTTCCCACCACATAGTTAAATTTCGAAAGCAAAAATAATGATTTCGCACCGTTAAGATGGCCGCAGCCGACGTTATTTAGTACACAGACTTGTTCTTACATTAGTTACAAACCATAATAATAGTTCTGCAGAAAGAACAAATCTCTCGACCAACTTGATAAAACTTAAATATTTATTTCATCAACAAAATTATAAAATTATTTTTATTTTCTTTTGTCTTCTCTTCTGGTTCCTGTTTAGGTTCCTCTTGCTCTTTTTCTTTTTCTTCCATTTGTCGATTAAAAGCTTCCCTAATCGATGTCCTATGAATAAAAAATCATTATTACCTGAAATGAAAATAATTTTTATTTTTACAGTGAAAATGACTCCGGCTTAATGTAAGAAAACTCTTTTTTTCTTCTGGTTCTTCCTCCAAATCCATTACTGCCTCTAAACCCTACAAATTGAATATACATCAATTTTTAAATTTAAAAAATAAGTAAAATTTCCACTTTACAGCAGTATTAAAAGCCCATCCTGTGAGTCTCTCATCCCGCTTAAACATATCCACATTAAACTCACTTTCGACCAGCCATCGCTGAACCGGCTGAAAATTAATAACACTTCCTTCAAAATGTTATAAAATTATACTTCCATTTCTAAATAAACGTCACCTTGCCGAGAAAAATCCAATTTAGACCTTTAAATACAAACGGGGGTAAAGCAAAGCACACTACAATTACTCCAGCACTCGGAAGAATTTCCCACCACATTCTAAAATGGCGTAATGTCAAACACAACAATCAAAATATACGTGTGTATCACACTATTATTCTCATTATTATCATTTATTTCTTTGTTTATTTTACACAAAATCAAAAAATAACAGTCTTCAAAAAACTCATTCAATATCATCGGTATTCCCGCCTTTTCCAGCGGCAGTCGGAGTCGGAGTCGGAGTCGGAGTCGGAGTCGGACTCGGACTAGAAGACGAACTCCCACTACCAGCTTGCGCATCAGTCTGCGGGCTATTTCTCTGCATCCTTCGCATCCCTGGTCTATATAACTCCAACGATGGTCGATCCTTGTTTTTAATCCTCCTTTCAGTCCTCGGATCTTGTCTTCCATTTTCCTTGCCATCTTTATCATCAAAACTCATTTCGTCATTCGCCTCCAACACTTCTGCATTTTCTTTCTTGTTTTTCTCTTTAGTTTCATCCTCGGTTTTATTTTTGCCTCCCGTCTTTGCCTCGCCATCTTCGGCCTTTTCCTTATCCAATTCCTCTCTTTTTTCATTTTTCCAGTCCTGGCTCTTTCTGTTAAAGTCACCACGTCTTTCATACGGCTTGACAGTGCTAGTTCCTCTTCTGTTGTATCTGTCATCATCCCATCGTCTGGGTTTGTTCCACTGGTGATCGTAACTTGAACCTTTCCCTCTGCTGTCAACTTTCTTTCCGCGCTCTTTATCATCTGATCGATCGTCAGTGCCATCTTTGAATTTTTCGTCTTTTTTCCAGTCTTGGTATTTTGATCCGCTCGACTGACGGTTATCGTTTCTTCTCCCCATTCTTTCTTTTTCCCTCTGCTCTCGCCGATCTCGCTCCCGATCTCTTTGTTTTTCGCGCTGTCTTTGACGTTCTTCGTCGCGACGACGTCTTTCACGTTCCCAGTCTGTTAATGGACGACTTGGTTTGTCTCTAGTTGAGTTTGAGCATTCACTTTTTTCGCTTTTCTCCTCTTCTTTGTCTCGTTCAGGATTCCTCAATAACTGAAAAACAAAATTTAAGTCGCTTAATTGTTTGTTTAGTTTTTTTAAAAAATGTATTATTATAATTACTTTGAGAACCGGTTCACTTTTAGTTTTCTCTGATTCAGATTTTTTGCCATCGTCTTTATCGCTTTCCCTACTTTTATCACTGGTTTTGTCTTTTTCCTTTTCGGCTTTGCGGCGTTTACGCTCTTCATCTCGAACCCGTTTTCGTTCCATTTCGCGGCGGCGACGTTCTTCTCGTTTTTCCTCGCGAAACCGCTATAATTTAAAATTAAATTAAAGTTAAATTTTTTTAAAGACTAATACATTTATTCAAAAAACTACCATTTTTTCGGCCTTTTTCTGTTTTATGTACTCGATCAAAGGAGTTGTGACACGTAAAATGCCATTACTCGCTATAAAAACTCGTTTTTAATAATAATAAACAATAAAATTGGCAAATTATACCTTTCAATTCACGTTCTCGCGCTTCGATTTCTTCCAAATAGCTTTCAGCTGTTGGCAAAACAACTTCTTCAGGATTTTGTAACGATTCAATAAACTTCAAGTAATCGGAGTCTATCAAGTTAAAGAAAACTCATGAATCATATCAGTGGATGCAATCAAATCAATCTTACCTGTGTCAATAGAACCACACTTTGTATCCTTCTTTTTATTTTTCTTTTTCGGAATTTTTTGAAATGGTGAAAATTCAACCACAGCAGGATACTCATTTCCTACACAAAATAAAATTAATTATAAAATTTAATTCATTATTAATGCAATTAGTAATTACCATGTTGATCCACAAAAACATAACCATCAAATTTATCTTTAAATGTAAAAATATCTTCCTGATTAACAAAATTGACGTAAACCCTTGAAAATGCGTTTGGTGACAAACTACAAAAGTAAACAATATTATTAAAAAGTGTATCTAACGAGAATTAATTATTTAAAATTACCTCATGTCGGCCCTTACAAAATAAATGTAATCATGTTCGGGAAGCGGCGATACTTGCTCACTAAAAATGTCAAGTGTCATCGTAGGTGGTAGCCTTCTTATAACAACCTATTAAAACAAAATAAATATGTGAGAATCAATACCAAAATAATTTTAAATTTGTTGCATACTTTCGTTGGTGGGAGATTTCTATCACGTTTTTCTCTTTGCCTCGCATCGCTGCTAGAATCTTTTCCCGCACTTGAAGTATTACTTTCTTGTGTCATTTGTAAGTTAATTTAAGATAAAAAAATTGTTGTTGCAAACGATCGGCGAACTTCTCTTCTATAACAAACGATGAGATACAACAAAATCCGCCATTGGGCTCGAACTGTAGCGCCACTACTGGGTTGTAGCAGATAGCTAAACTAAATCTCAAAACAATTTAGAAAAAATGACTGAACATATATACGTGAATTTAATGGGTGATTATTTTTTTGTTCTTATGTATTTAAAATCAAAAAAGAAGATGTATGATATCAAAGAAAATTTTCCATGAAAAGCAACAAAATTCAAAATTTCTTCTGCTGTGCAGTGAAGCCAAAGAATAATATTTTGTTCATTTTTTCCAAAATCTGGCGATTTTATTATACAATTAATATTTTCATGGTAAACTAATCTCTGCAGTTAATCACAATTTAAATATCATTTAAATATCATTTAAAGAAACATAGTCGTAATTAATTATCACACATTTCCAAACGCTCTGAATAACAACAAATCTCCACTTTCAATATGTATATCAATCAAAACCGACGCTTTCACAAAAATAACTGAACCGCGACTCCATAAACTCTTTTGATCTGGTTCAGCCGATGCCTCAGCTTTTCCTTGCACACAGAGAATAATACTGGCACTATCCAAATCCTTTAATTGGTATTTAGTAACTTCTCCAACTGGGATCTAAAAACAAATAAGACATTTAGACATTTTGACAGTTCAAAAATTAAAAAACTAAAAATGTTATTACATGTGTTTTAATCATTGCGAAATCTGCCACAGGTGGCGAAAATAAAGTCGAATATTTATCGAGAGGTTGTCCCTCGAACAGCTGCTCTTTAGCAGACCCAGTTCTGTACGTTAACATGTTGCATAATGTATCCACATCTTTAAATTTGGGGGTGAGACCGGCTCGTACCACATTGTCGGAACATGCCATGCATTCAACGCAATCTAAAACAAAACAGTAAATAAACTGTTACTAATTTTTTTAATGTAAGGTACCGCCGGCCAGATATGCGTGGGGTTCATTTGAACCCAAGAAAATTGCTTCCCCAGGTTCCAATTTGATATAATTAAAAAAATAAATGCCAAAACATCCAACGTCACCAGGAAATTGATCGTAAATTCGAAGAAATAATTTTCCGATACACTTATCATCTCTAACTAAATCTAAAAAAAAAAAAAATTGTTTAATAATATCTAAAATGATTTTAGAAAACTAGAAAATATCTAAAAAAAATAATACTTTCAGTTGAAAATCTATCTGCCAACGTCTGGAGATTTGTTTTAATTACTTCTTCAGGACACGTCAACAAAGCTCGAAAACACATTTTCAGAGCGTTTCTTTCGCCATTTTCCAATCGATTTGTATTACCCTTGCCAACAACTGATAATAACTCCGGGATCAAATGTAAAAACTCAACAATTTCATCCACAGGACGAAATCCACAAAGAGCTTCGAATGAAGTCAAAGCAATTGCCATCTCAGGTTTATGGTTCGAATCTTTATAGATGTCAGGCCTTTCTTCGTGCAATTGCTCTGCATGAGTCTAAAAATTAAAAAATAATAATTAAAAATTCTAAAAATATATATTAAAAAAATAATTTAACCTTATTGGGATGTGCTTGAATTGACAGTGCTTTATTTACGGATAAAACTTTGAATAAAAAGGGTAATTGAATACCAAATCGTTGAATGACTCTATCTCCTAATGAGTTGTTATTTTCTTGAATCCAATCCCAAAGTGAAAGATACGAATTTTGACTTCCTAAAACCATTGACAAGCCGCTGGGATGTGTCCCCATCCATAACTGAAAATTACATAACAAGATATAACGATATAAATTGATAACTATAATTATTACCTCCGCATAAGTTTGCTCCGGATTTATCTCAAATTCCACGTTTCCATCTTTTAACAAATTCGCAACTTCACTTTCAGCGCCGATTTTGCCCCATTCGTACGTTTGATGTGCACATTTTAAATTCAACACTAAAAAATAACATGAACGATCAAACCGAAAGCAACAACAAACAGTCAACTTACTTTTTCGCTCTCATGAGGCAGCAGACGAATGACCTCTAAACCCAGCAGAGATAAACGTAGCTCGCTGAATAGTAACTTCCACACCACAGCGCATGGGCAACAATTTAAAAATTAATCTCCCGCCAAACTTTTACATTTACATTTACTTTTACTTTTATTCAATTCATCAAAACCGTGTTACAATTTCACCCACATTAAAATATGCATTTTTCAATCGAAAAATTAATGACTTTCGACCGGTTGTGTTTCTATCACGAAACAATTTGTAATGGTCACTTGTTCATCCAAGTTTTCAAGTTTCCTCTTTGCTGGAGTCTTTTTGGTTTGACTATTACTACTATTTGAATCATTAATTTCAATAACCATATTTTCCTCACAACTCGAAAAGATGACTTCATCTTGGATGACAGTTTCGGCTAAAAAAGTACTAGCAACTTCATGTTCCTCTACAGAGCCAATATCGTTTTTATCTACCCGTTTGCCTCTCTCAAATATTTCTTTGCTCTTCAAATTATAGCAAGTTGCTATGTTAATCACATCACGCCGATTAAGCAAACTAATTCGCCCAACGTCTGAATCTTCATTATTCTTGACATCGTACAAAATCTGGGAAATTGGAATATTGTTCGCTAATTTCGTTGCAATTGATTGCCGTTCATCTTCAGTTATTCGCATCCGTGCCGCATCCATCGTGTGTCCAATATGAGTCTTTATGTAGTTGATTTCCACACGTTTGTTTGAGAACACTTTCACCTTCATCCGAGCAGGACACGACGCATTAATTTTATTACTGCCTAGAACTTTGATATGTCGTTGTCCATTGCCGTTGGATTTAAAAAATCCACTTCGATTGCAGTAATAGGTGGTGCATTTAACGTTTTTTCTTTCTGCAGTCATCCGTTTTTTAATAAACATTGCTTTTGATAGTTTCTCTTCGGTTTGTTTCCACTGAATAAAGTCTTCTTCAGTTTGAAAACTGATATTCTCTTCTTCAATTTGGATAAAGTGCACTTGTTGTAAATGTATTTGCAAATCCTCCAAGCTTTTACCGGCATTTTCCGCACATAACGGACATTTTTGGTTCGTGTTTCTTTTGAATTCAACTTGCTGTTTGTGAATAGATTCCAAATGCTTCTTCATATTGTAACTTGTTGAAAATGTTTTCTCGCAAAATTGGCACTTATTATCTGTCGGCATGATTGATACTGAACCTTTAAAAACAAATCAGATTATAAATATACAATATAAAACAACATAAAGAGGGGAAACACACGACCTTGGCTAAAGTTGTCTGCGCATAACCGCTTGGGTAATTAAGTTATCACGTGATGGCGCCACATGTATTTAAAAGTAAACAAAGTGATGTGCTGCTGTTACAGCAGCATGGATCCAAATTGAGAACATGGAAATGATACAGTTTACTTGTATCACAACATAAAAGTTTAGATACAAGACAGTTGCCAATCTGGCAAAATGTCTCTGTCAACACGCCGCACCCCAGGATTGGGAGTTATGCTGTTATCAGCACAGGTGTTAAACGTTGGTATGGAAAGGGTTCCTCCAGTCACCTTAGCTGTTATTGTCAGCATGGTATTAAAATATAAAAATATTTTTAAAAAATGTCTTTTAAATTAAAAATTGCTTATTTTTTAATTTTTATTTTAGGTATTGCTTTATTTACGGATAATTCCCGCACCGTGGTCCATTTTCGATGTATGCCTGAGTGCAAGGGCACTGTTGGCCAATTGGGAGATGAAAAGACTTTTCGTTTCAACTTTTGAACACGCGGATGACATGCATTTATATTACAACATGGTGTCATTTTTATGGAAAGGAATTTCATTAGAAAGTCGATTCACTAGTCGACGATTTGCAATCTTGTTGACTATTTTCGTTTCTACGGTCAATTTAACTTACATAATATTGGCTATCATTGCTACATATTTATTAAAAGATCGGTCCTACATGGAACAATGTGCCATTGGTTTTTCAGGTAAATATAAAATAAATAAATAAATAAATAAAAATAAACAAAACACATCTAACATAGTTTTTATATTTTTAGGTGTGATTTTCGCTCTCAAAGTGCTGACGAGCTATTACTTACCTCAAGGAGTCACAACAGTAGCTGGGATTGTTATCCCGGTGAGATGGACCGTTTGGTTTGAATTAGCACTAATTCAAATCCTCGTACCCAATGTGTCCATGCTTGGCCACTTGGCTGGAATCATAGTGGGCCTGGCCTACGTTCACGGACCACTTGAAAGCCTTACAAATGCCGTGAGCTGTTAGTAAGCGCCTGTAAAATGCGTTGAAATCATCTAGAGATCACGTAGTAACCTTTTCTCAGATTCAAGCAGTGTACCGATCTCCACAACACCCGTGCCACGAGACCAACAAGAATATCTGGTTTGCTACTACGAAACTGGTCCGATGCGTATCCCGATTAAACCTATCCGTCAGGATCAATTACCGCCCAATTCTGGTATTGAACCGCCGATTTCTCCCTTTTTATCGAGCACCGATGATGAGCAGCTTCGATTTAGTCCGCCGAACATTATTTACCCTACACGTCCGCTTACTCCCGATGAATTTCAATCGTTTACAACCTCGATGATGTCTCGCAAAAGTCCTTAGTAAGCATTTCTTAGTACATATTGTACATATTTTTTTCGGTCCAAGTTGCAATAAACAAAAATTTTTATAAAACAAAATACATAAAAAAAAGTACATAAAATTAAAAAATTAAAAAATTGTCTTCTGGAACCGACCCTACCGAACATTTTCTAGGCGGTTTACTTCGCCGTTCTTCCTCCTCCGGGGGAGCCTTCCTGGCTTCTTGTACCCGTTTTGATCTGGCAGTTTGAACTGTTTCGGAACCACATCTCGATAAAAGAGCGCGGGATTTTTGAAATTTGTCTTTGGTTACATCGTCGAGTGACATTGTCTTAGTAGGTAGTTGTTCTGTGAACAAAAAACAACAAAATTTTGAGATAAATATTTAGTTATCATGCATAAAAACCAACCAGGAAAAGAAATATTGATGACACTGCTTCGCGATGCATCAGACGAAGAGAAATTGCCGAGTGAAGAGCAAAATGAAGCATTGGAAAGCACGGAAAGAGACGTTGTTGATTCTTCGACTAAATTGACTTTCAAAGCTGGTAATTTAGCTTCCTTGAATAAGTCTAAAGCTTGTTCGTACAGCGTTGGTTTATCGACTAAAAACTGCTCGAACGATTTAACCAAAAACTTATTAGCGTCGCGTAAAATACGCAAATCGTAATCGAACTGAAATGAATAAACGTAATCAGTAAACGAATTAATAACAATAAAATCGTTATACTTCTATTAGAGTCTTAGTTTTGACCTTATCTCTAGGTCTAATCGCCTTGGTGTATTTCGCATTTGTATTGGTCGCACGGTCGAGTTTCGCGTATTGTTCTTCCATCCGTCGTCCTAAATTGCTCAAGTGATCCCTAAATTCTCGACAGTTGTAATTTAAGCGATTTTGCTCCGCTTCCATTGTTCCACAAGTTAAATTAAGTTGCTAAATAAAAACTAATCAATGAAGGACCGAGGTAAACATCAATCACAATACTTCGACTTGATTAAGTAAATCATTCCGTTCTTTTTTCTTAATAATTTGTTTCTCCCTGCTCATTCGCAGCTGATCCTCCAATTGCTGTTTTTCCTCATGTTCTTCACCTAATAAATTTTAAAAAAAAATTAATCGAAAAGAATTATTTTATCAATAAAACGCTTACTGGATTTGGTAACGGGATTGAACGATCGCCTTAAATTGTCATTACTCATATTCATAAGCTTCAATGTGTTTTCCAAAGCTGTAACTTCTCTTTCAGCTTTAAGGACCTGCTCGTCTAATTTATCCCCAACGAGCTGAAGTCGTTGTTTTTCCTGCACCGCCTAATTTCAACCAAAGTCAAATTAGTCGCGAGTTATGCGACAAGTAATTTGAATTACAGTGATAAAATACTGCACGTGGCAAGTTATATCGTTCTCGGGTGCTCCTACGCATTCAGCCATACCGCTAACAAAAACTTCATATCTTAAAAGTAAAACATCAATAATATTTTATATCCATTTTTTTTCTTTTCATTTTATATAAAAACCTGTTTCTTAATTTACAAATTTTAGCTTTGTGGTTGTTTAGTTCCATCTGTAAATAATGCCTTTCCTCTTCGATCGTGTAGTACTGAGCGCGTAACATTTCGTGCTGAGTGTCGATATCATGATGATGTTCTTTCATGATCTAAAAAACAATAATACTGTATTTGTTTTGGTTTTAAAAATGAATAAAATCAACGAAACCTTGTCCAGTTCAACTTTCTGCCTCTCCAAATTCAACACATCGTCGACTTTCAATGTTAAATCTTCTTTTAATTTCTTAATCTGCAGTTTGAGCATGTTTTCTTCGACGATTAAATTCTGTTTTTTGCTGGTAAGAGATTTTAATTCTTGATTCGCAGTATCAATTTCCATTCCCAAGTCCTTCATTTTGACATTCAAGTCAAGCTGCACGTCCTTCTGCTTCACCAAAGCACGATTTATTCGCCAAACATCGTCTTCTAAGTATTTAATTTGTTGTTTTAAAAAATTACAAGACGTTTCTTTCTTCTCCAGTGTTTCTTCCAACTGGCTAACTTTATTTTCCAAAGCTTTCTTCTCCTCTGCGCGCGTGTTTCCAGTTATTCGACTTATTCTGTCTTCAAGTTGTTGGATAACGACGTCTTGTCCGTAGATAACTTCGTCCTGTCGCTGGGCCATTTTTTCTAAAGATGTTAAACGTTTTTTCAAGTTCTGTATCGAAGTTCTGCAGCCCTGAATTTCACTCGTCAACGTTTTTTCATTGGCTTTTTCCTTCTCTAGTTCTTGTAGTTTGTGGTAGCGCACGTCCATCATTCGATTTACCTCGAATTCTAATGTTTTCTGCCTCAATTCTGTGCATTGAAAGTATTTGTAACTGGCATTTGCTTTTTGATCCGATGTCATCAAGTCGCCTTTCACATTTTCAAGCGATTTGGTCAATTCGGAAATCCTCGCAACTTGTTCCTCACGTCTAAAAATCAAACTTGTTAGACTAATTACATTTAATTCATCGATAACATTTACTTTTCTTTAGTTTTTAGATTAATTTCTCTCCAATGTTTGATTTCTTCTCTCAGACTCATTAAATCCGCAGAACATCGCTTTATTTGAGAAGTAATTGTCCGTAACTGTAAACAAATCAAATTAATAATTGTTTATTCAAATTTTATATTATACTCTCACATCATCATCTTGTAATTCTAACTGAGATTTTATAATTCGACTCTGGTCCCTCAATTTTGCTAATTTCCGATCACTAATTTGCATATCAGATTCAATTTTTTGATTATCACGTTTTAATTCATTTAAAAATTGAGTTTTAGTCTCTTCGGTTTCCATTTTAATCTGCAATTCCGTTCGAATTTGAGTCATATCCTATAATAAATAAATAAAAAAACACTTTCAGTAAATTATAAAAAAAATAAATCAATAAATAAATCCGGAATCACTAACAGATAAAATTCCATTCATTTCTCGGTCCCTGTCTTTCATTTGTTGAATTGTATCTTCCCACTGTTTAATCACACCATGCCGCTCTTCGTGTAACTGACTGTACTCTTCAGCAGTTTTATTCATCTCCATCTGACAGCATCTGTACTCGGTGACTAAATCTGCAAGTTTTTTTTCTCGTCTTCCAAAGCGTCATTTAACCCTCGAATTTTTATTACTAATTCCTAAAACAAAACAAAAAAATAATAATAAACAAAAAGAACAGAATAATTTAAAAATAAATCTCACTTTCATTTTTTGTTCATCTTGTTTCGTGTATCGCTGCAAAGCCAGCACGTTATCATCATGCGATGAAACTTCATCGAGCCACTGAATTAAAGCTTTCTCATCTATTTTCAATTCCTCGTTCAATTCGCGCAGTTTTCCTTGTTGCTTAGCAATTAAAGCCTAAATTTCAAAAAAATGTATTAAAGCACTAAAATTTTTCAAATTTTACTTTTTAAGTTGAATTTACAGTTTGTCGCTGACTTTTCTCATCCAAATCCAACATCTGTTTCTGCAATTTATCAACGTCACCTGCCAACCACTCATTTTCTCGATATGCTAATTGAAACATGTGATCTTCAGCTTCAATTTCCTTCTGCTTAGCTTTGATTAATTGCTAGAAGAAAAAAACTTTTTAAAAATCATTTTTACAAATAAACATATCTTTTACCTGAGTTTGGAAAAACTCGTTTTTGATGTTTTTTAAATGTTCCTTCACGTTACCAGTTCTACTTTTATAATTTTCCAAAGTCTTTTGAATATTTAATAATTCTTGACTTTTCTCTCGAACCTAAAACAATATTTTAGTAACAAAGTGAATCAAATCGATCACATCTTCGAACCTCAATTTCAAGTTTTGCATTGGCTGCATTAGCAGTTGGCAATGAATACGAATTGTCCCACCCCATTTCTTCCAATATACTGCTCACGTCACTCACAGCCATTGTGTAGATCTTCCTTTCAAATTAAAAGCAATTTAGGATCTTTGCATTTCATAAAAGATAATTATAAATTCCTCGGTTGTGGTCTTAAAGTATAAGAATTGTTGGCATGGCAACGAGAAAAAAATCCGTATACTGCCATCTGTTGTAAGAAACATGTAACTACTATTAAAGATTTGATTTAAATAAATTCAGACGAGACGTTTCATTCAATTATCGTTAGGTCAAGGTTTAAAATGATAGCAAGCTGAATATTGAGTTTTCAAAGCAGATGAATTTTTTTTCTACGACTTTGGTAATGATAAAAAAAACTTTTTTCCTCTCGGCATAAAAAGATCAGAAGCGGATTTACTAGATCTTCGTTATTCAATAGGTTTTTCAAAAAATTGATTTAAGGCCAATGAAATGTATCGCTTTGATCTTAAAAATAAAACATTTTGAGAATTTCTCTATGGTAACGACATTCTTCCGGCTTTAGGATTACTCAACAAAGTTCTGCAAATTCCAATTATTAGCAATAAATAATTTCTAAATTTTACTGCAAACCTATGGAATGTGACACATAATACACGATTCTGTGCCATCTGTGAGAACACAATCTTTTTGATAAAAAAATATCTTCATGCTGACATTACAAACCATCACGGACCTTGCAACATAAGCAAAGATATTTGAGATAATACTAAATTAAAAATCAATATTTTTCACAAAATCGACATATAATATTTTTTATATACATACTAGATCCTAAAAAAAAATTATCAAAAATATATTTTATTATAAAATTAAAACAAATTCTTATCAAATCATATTAGCCTTATTGACCTTTTTGCTTATCTCCATTCGATTCCGTATAAAAAGGAAGAGGAAAGGAAGCAGAGGTGCAGAACCAGTCGAAAAAGAAGCAGCGCAATTAGTCACGACCCACTAAAGCTAAACAAGAATGGAGAAATTCATCCTTACTTTGTTTTTGGTTTCCCTTTTGGCAAATTCTATCCTATCTTCGTGCCCTGGCTGTCCAGGAGGTCTATCCGATGACGATCTACATTCAGACAAACTTCATCAGTATACCAAAGTTGGAGTGAGTAAAATTTACCAGAAGAAATTGGAAGAGAATTCGCTGCCCAGTTGCATCGACCTTGAAGGAGAACTTCATTCTGGTACCAAACAGGTGAGAAATAAGTGATGTAAGTCTCTTAGCTGCTGATGTAAGGGTACTTTGTGGTTACAGGTTGTGGCTGGTTTAAAATACGTTTTAAAAGTGCACGTTAAACCAATTAAAAGCACAAATGCTGAATGCGCAGCTTCGAATGTCGACGTAAATTCAGTCCCGGTAAGTAAAAATTCGTTTACGTTATCACAAATATATTTATTTTCATTAATTTTTTTTTCAGACTGAAACTTGTGAAATTATCATTTGGGAGAAACCATACAACAACCTTCCCGAGAATGAGAGAACTGAAATTACATTCGTATGCCCAGCACCTGCATAAACGTTATAAAAAACGTTTTATATGTTAAAAAATGTATGTAATTACGTTTTTTAATAAAATTTAAAGCACAAGCAGAACTTATGATAAAAATAAATAAGTAATTCCTAAAATTCATATCATAACCACCCATCCCTTCATACTCATTTATTTCCTATCCCTTGACCTGACCCAATCAATCTCCATCTATCATTGACATGAAAATACATAAAATCGTTCGCCAGTGACTTCTAGACAAAACAGAGAAAAAACTTATGCAACGAATGAAACCCAATAGCTGTAAAGGGATGGACTGTTAATGAGCATGATAGTGACCAAAAACAAATAAACAATTTTTTAACGCCCTTTAATAGTGGGGTATACGTCTCAACCTTGTAACAAAAATTAAAAAAAAAATCGTTAATAAACCTTTTTTTTTTTAAGTATATGTTTATTTACTTCAAATGGAAAATTAAAAATATAAGCGAACAACAACAAAAAAAAAGTATTTCGCCAATAACTAATGCATAAAATGGGCAGAAATGTAAAGCAAACGAGTATTTCACTCGTTCAAGTCATCGACAACAAAATAGAAGAAAAAAAATCCCTGAGAAAAAAGTTATTCCATTAAACCAAGTGTCAGAATGCTACATGTCATATGGTAATACAAAAAAAATACCTACAATTATTACTAAATATTTTTTAAAAAAATATTCATTTTAACACACTTCAAAATCATTTACTCACAACCTTTACAGAATGATTAACTTTGTGTTTGTTTAGATCGGAAACGGTATAAAAACTATCCATGCACAAATTACAAGTATACGGCCGAATTCCGAAATGAGTATTAAAATGATTCTTCAAGCCCTCGTCAGTAAGGAACTTTCGACTACAAATTTCGCACTTGTATTGTCCCTGCCGTTTGTTTGTTTTCGTCGCCATTTTGGCTATTTTTTTCGCAACCTCGCACCGTTGTCGATGTTTCACTAACGCCGAAATGCACTCAAAACGGACTCCACAGTCTCTGCAATATTTACCCTTACAATTTCGCTCTAATTTCCGTCTTGTGGGACTCGTCTGATCGGTTGATGACGTCGGAACGGTTGGTTCCACGCGCTTTCCCTAATTAATAACAAAAAACATTAGTTTTATGAATAATATAGCGGATATTGTAAATCCAGATCTGGATTAATATTTTTGAATCGAAATTGGGTCTAAAAGCAAGTTTTCCAAACACCAATAGCAATAAATATATTTTTTTTATTATGTTACATTAAAATCAAAGTTTTAAGTTATATTTACAAATGAGAAAATGCAGTAAATGAGACTCTCACAAAGACACTTTAACCTCGCGCTAATTCTTCATTCACCTGTTCAGCTAGTAGATTTTGACTTTGCGTAAACTTTATTTTAAAATCCTGAATCCATTTGGCAACTGTTTCTTCGTTCGGTAGCTCGTTCATTGAACCCGAGTCATTCGGCGACCAATCATCTTCTTCGACCGTCTTTTTGTCATAAAAATAAAATATGTAAATTAGAAAAATCTTATCCATTTTCAAAAAAAAAAAATATATATATATATATATAATATATAAAAAATAGCTTACAACTTCCTTCTCGACACACCAATCGCTATTGTCTAATGGAATTTGTGTGATGGCAGTTTTTGGATTTGGACGTTTTAATTCTTCTTTTTCATCTAATTGTTCAGAATCGTGTAAATCCATTGTATGATCAGAATCATTTTCATTTTGTTCCCGTTTCATCGCCAAAGCGTAACTATCCAACGTGTAATTGTGGTCTGCCGTTACTTGTCGATTCAATATATTGTATCGCTCTGCAAAACAAATTAAAATTAATTTCTTAGTTTAAAAATTCAAACTAATCAAACAAACCTTCAAAATCTGTAATACAATAAACTTTAAAAGGCGGATTAGCAATGAAATTGTGAAATTCCCGTACTTCACGAATATTTGGTAATTTATGAAGTGATGTCCGAATGCAAGTTTTCCATAACACAAAGTCCTCTTTATCGCTGTAGCGGCCTTTCAACACAGCCCATTCCTATAATTCGATTAATAAAAATAAATAACATTTCGAATTTAAAATATTTAAATTAATAAATACTTTAAACAATTGCGAGTCTTCAGGTCGCCATCTATTGGTGCCTTGACGAGGCCATGGTAATCTAAATAAACCACGAGCTCGATTTTCCCACTCTAAACCACGAAAACGTCCAGATTCTAACCCACGAATTAGAAATGGCACTAATTTAGCTTCACGACGTCTGGGTCTAGGAACAGATATCTAAAAATTAAATTTACAAAAATTAATTTTAAAAAATATTTACCGATACTTTATAAATTAAAAAAATTCTAAAAATAAAATACCTTTTCCTTGTTAGCTAATTCCGATGTAATTTCCGACCAAACAACTTGCGCTGTGCGAATTTTCTCGTAAAAATCATGGAAAGATTTCAAAACGGAAACACACTCTCGACACAGGCGAATACATTTCGCCATTTTGGCTATATCCTAGAAATACAAAAACAAAATAAAGAAATCAAAGAAAAACAACATTTGAATTCCGATGAAACATTTGAAAACAAACAACATATTTTAAAAATGCGAAATCAGTATCCTGAGAGCATTACGTAATGTCGATTAGCGAGCGAAACACATTCAGCGGCTATCGCGTGGCGTCTCGGATTCGATTTCACATTCAGTATTAAAACCACATCAAAACTCAAACTTTAAACATTTATTTCGACACCGCTATAAAGTTACACTTTTTAGAAATAAATTTCATAGAGAAAAATGAGTTTGAAAGTTGATTGAAAATCTATCAGTTATCTAAATTGAAACAAAGTGCATGGCCAGTAGTAGGCTACATATAAACACCAAATAGGCTTAGAATAAAATTCGTTGAGCTACTCACATCTAGTTCCAGATATGTTTGCATTCGCGTTGGAAGAATTTTCGTAACATTGTCTTCGCCTTCCACGCACATTGCATGTTCGTCTAATTTCGCGCACAAGCGACATGTTTTACCAGACATCGTAAATGCTTCTTCCGCCAGCATT
This sequence comes from Strigamia maritima, assembly GCA_000239455.1. NCBI lineage: Eukaryota > Metazoa > Arthropoda > Chilopoda > Geophilomorpha > Linotaeniidae > Strigamia > Strigamia maritima. The sequence continues at coordinate 205,404 of JH431723.1, read as the reverse complement.
ACACTTCAGAAGAAAGACCAAAATTTTGGAGCTTGTGATTGGTTCAATCGTTGTCACGTGAATCAAGGATCGGTTACGATTTCATTTTCGCCATTTGAGTGTTTCGGATTGGTCAGCTAACAACTATGTGATAATTTTGAATTTTATACGGTTTTTACGTTTTAATTTTCGAATAAAATAAAAGGACTTCAAATAGATAAAGAAAGTTGTTTTAATAATCAAAATTGTTTTTAAAAAAATATTACAAAATTGTGACCATAATTTCTTGACCCATTACATCGAGTAAAAGTTTAAATCAAATTTTAAATTAAAAGAAAAAGTTACAAAAGTCGTTTTAAAAAAGTTATTTTTGCAGTTTAGAGATCACGGATTCTCCCGAAAAGGTGACGACCAATTTGCCGAACTACCTCGTCGTTCATATCTGCTACGATCTTTATTAAATATAAATCCTAATTCGGGCGGTTCAATTCGTGGGAAAAATGACTCAAAGTTGGGGTCTTGCAATTGGCGAATGACGGCCAATTTGACTTTGTAATCTAAAATAAAAAACAATACGAAATTAGCATCAAATACTAAAAAAACAACTATTAATAAAACGCACGTTGCGCCCATTTCGGTATATGTTTTCGTGGATGAGTGTCATCGTCAGTGGAATCCCCGGAATTGAGATCCGTAATATCATAATTATCGGGATCTTTAAGCGGGATTGGTTGTTTCACCGCTTCTGGAGTCATATCATAACTGTAAAATTAAAGTATTAAAACAAATACATACATTTTCTTCCTATAAAATTTAAATTTACCAGTCAGGATCGAATGATTTCGATTGAGTGAAAGTTGAATTCAAAGTGGCTTTCAATAACGACGCAGGATTGTATTGCTTTTCCTTTTTAGCCTAAATAAAATGAGAAAAAAATTATTAATTCCGTCACTTTCAATCAATAAACTCGAGAATCAACTTCAAACCTGTTCAGATTGTTCAACTTTTTCACGCGCAATCCTTTCCCGTTCTTGCAAACGCTCTAATTCGAGCTTTTCTCGAGCGACTCTCTCACGTTCACGTTGTTTAGCGCTAAAAAAATAAATTATTATACACAAATAACCAAAAACAAACAAATAATTTTACATCTCCGCTGCCTGGCGTTGCAATTCTTTCATTTTTTGATGTTCTAGTTCTTTCTTTTTCTTCTCTTCCTCCTCGACCGATCGCTGTTTTTGTAATTCAAGTCGACGTTTCTCCTCTTTTTCCTTCATTTCTTGTTTCTCCAATTGGATTTTCCTTTGCTCAGCCAATCGCTCTTGCTGTTTCAACAATTCCATGTCTTTTTTCAATTTACGTTGTTCCAAATATCGAATCTGTTCCTCTTCCTAAAAAATCCAAAAATACATAAATTAGTCAATTAATTTAACGAAAGTTTAAAAAAAAAAAAAAAACAACCTTCTCGTGTAATTTAATTTTCCGTAACTCCTCTTCCTTCGAACGCCTTTCCTCAGCCTTCGACGCTTTTTCCTGCAATCTATTGCTCGATTTACTCGGTGTTACGCGGCTCCTCTCTCTCGGCTTTTCTTTAGCTGCAATTTTAACCAAAGCTTCCATTTTTTTCTCCTCCTCTTGTCGCTTGCGTTTGTCCAAAACTTGTTGCAATCTCTTAGCCCGCAATCTAAAATACAAAACAATTTCGATTTAATTAAACCCTAAACAAATTTACTAAATTCATTCTTACCGCCCAATTTCGTCAGCTCTCTGCTTATTTCGTTCGCCTCGTGTCTTCATAGTAATCCGACATTTTTCCTCTTTTTTCTCTAACGCTTCCTGTTTCTGACGAATAATTCTCTAAAAAAAAATATTTAAAATCATTATACTAATTCAAAATACAATAATTTAAGAAATAAATACAGCTTCTAAGACTTTCGGCGATACAAAACGACCAGATGAGTTCATCCTGGGTCGCGATACGCTTACAGGAGTACCAACAAATCGCTTACTCGCGGACGATGGCATAGCCTACACAAAATTAAACACTAATTAACAAATAAAATCCAAAATAATTATATAAATTACCGGTCTTGAACATGAACTATCGGGATTACGGCTTTGTGAACGAATTTTCTGTGTTGATCGAGTATTAGACATAACTTTTCGAACCCTCTGAAGAAAAAAAAATCAAATTAATAAATAAATCTAAAATTAAATCTTGGACAAATAGATTTGTCCAAGATTAAATCACCTTATTAACTCAAACCTTATATTTTGGCGGAGTAGGCGTTTTTGGGGATTTCCTCCTCTTCGTCACTTTCACTTTCCTCATTTTTTAAATCACTTAAAGAAGTCTGGATCTCTTTCTCCTTTACATCAACTTTATCATCTTCACTGGTTTCATCCGAACTTTCATTATCCTTCTCCTCTTCCTCCTAAAATAAAATTTTTCATTTAAAATTTAAATAAAAATTTAACGTTATTTCAACAACCTTAGCAGACTCAGCAACGGATTTCCTTAAATTAGCCATGTAGACAGATGATCGCGCCGATGACGGTCGTCTATGCCCCTTTGTGAAATATGTCACCAAAATACTTTTCTTCTTCTTCTTGGAGTTTTCCAAACTCTTATTAACGCTCGAATTCCGTCGAATAGTCTTCGAAACTGCCGGCAACTCGGGTTTGCATACCACAGGCGAGCAAAGTACGTATGGAGTCATAGTCAATTTTTTATCGACTAATTTAACGGGTGAAAGCGTGGAAACAAATATTTTATCCGATTTGCGTGGATCTCGTTCGGGAGACACGTTTATCACGGGCGAGATTATTTTTTCTTCGTATTCCTTTACTTTCTTCAACACCTCAGTCTTTGTACGACCGACGGGTTTCTTGAATATGGGTTCTGCTTGTGGTGTCAGTGGCGATTCCTCTAGACGTTTGGACTGTAATCTGGTGAAGCGCCGTGTTCGTCGAACAGGAGGATCTGATTCATCCACTTCAGGGTTAGCCCCAGCCTCATTTTTCGAAGATTTAACAGTAGTTGATATTTTCTTCGCATCAGTTTCATTTTCTTGACTAAAATAAAGCAAAATAACGGTGATTTTTCAAGTTAAAATAAATAAATAATTTATCTAGGAAATTACGTGTTATATTTATTTTTCTTATTTTCCTTGTTTTCTTCCGACAATTCCGTTCGTCTTTTTGTTTTGCGGAGAGTTGACGGTGTTTTTGGATAGGTAATCGGATGCCCACTGTAGAAATTGTAATATAAAATCGGTTTAAATTGAAAAATTAAATTTTAAAACATTAAAATTTAAAAAATAGACCTTGAAAAGATTTTCTCTCCTTGTTTGTAGAAATTTTCAATGAAGTCGAAAGTTTGTTGAAACTCATCATTCAAAGTTTTATGATGTTTCGCTTCTTCCACAGCAAGTTTTTTCAATAAACTGACCTAATGACAGAATCACAAATATGAAATTATATTTGCATGGATTACAAAGAATCACTTTACTATTGGATTATCTGGCGGCATATTTCGTATCGTGTTTCGCGCGGACAGAAATGTTTAGAAACGTTTTCTCGGTAAATCAAACCTGAAGTTTCTTCTAGTTTGTTTCGACTAAAAACTCATGGCTAAAGTTTAAACAAGGGCCACAACGTAGGAGTTAGAAAGCTAGGGTAGAAGTAGAAGATGTTCAAACTGAAAAAAATATAACCGCCAACTGAATGACGTCGTCACCAGGATCATGTAGTCGATCAACTGAGCAGTTCGCCTGGTCGCCGCAGGTTGTCGTGATCGAAGGCACAGACCGACATCATCACTTTTTTTGTGCAAAAACATTAAATGTTTTTATACTTAAATCAATTAGTTATAAGCTTTTATTTTCTTTAGCTTAATGTGAGACTATCAGTTCTTTGAAAACTGGATTTGTGTTAAACAAACAAGAATTTTAATTAATGTATTTTATTTAAAAAATCAACAAAAAGATAAAATTCCTACAATTTCTACAAGTAAAATTACCATAAGGTAACTCATCAGTACTATATTAATGCATTCCGTCACAACTGTAAATTAACTGCATTAGATAAAACATTCCACATAAAATATAAAACTCAAGCTGCAAGATAATTAATTACTTTAACAAGGGTGCGTAGCAAACAATTCTTAAATCAACTATTTATCTTTCAGCTTCTTTCCCTAATAAACAGATCAGTTTTGACGTACAGCATTAATTTACAATTTGTTTATGAAGAAACAAGTAAACCAAACCAAAATCCCCAAAATTACGTCCCATTCCAAACCATACTCTGACTTGTTTAAACATAATGTCCTAACAATATTAATACAATAAAAGAGAAAAATCTAAACCTAGGTTTTTATCAATACATAATTTCGTCAATTTCAATTACAAATTACAATTTTTTCGCATGACACAAAGAAAACTATGCACAATTTAATAATCTTTTTTTTCTTTAAAAATATTATCTTTCGTCATGATCATAGACAATTAACATTCAAATACCTAACAAACAAGCCCTAAAATACTTCAAAGAAGAAAACATTTCTGTCGAATCATGTTCTTGCAGGTATTATGTACAATTTAATTAATTTATGCTTATAAATATTGAAATATTTTCACCCATTTGAAAATTTAGTCAGAAAACAAAACAAAAAAAAACACAAAGAAAACTGATGTCGATGTAACATAAAAATATTAAAAACAATTGTTGTGGTGGAGACTAAATTTACATCTACAATAAATACTAAAAAAAAGTGCATAGGATGAATGATACCGGTATTAAACTTATTTAGATGTTGATTAATGCAATTTTTGTGTAAATAAACAATTTGAAATTCATATTGCAACATGCACCTTGATTGTATGTTAAAATTAAATTCTAATAAAAAAAACTGTAAAAAAAAAAACAACAAAACAAGAAAATGAAATAAATAATGTACACTGCAATTAATCCAAAGAAAATGTAAAGCTGGCTTAAAAATTGGCAGTCAAGATTGTTGACGTACAAACGTGAAATTAAACAAATAACCCTTTGAACACATAGTGGTCTAAATACGATTGGCAGTGAATTCATTTTTAAAAGAAAAATTATTTCCCTCCCTGATCAATTTTGAATATCAATTTTAAAATGGCAGTGACGTCAAATTTTTAACTAAAGAGCACAAAAAGCTGTAAAAGGGCTAAAACATTAAATTTTTTTCTTTAAAACTTGTATATGGCAGTATTTTCAGGTACGTTTTACAATTACATCTGATTCTGTACCATTTCCATAATTCACCACCATTAGTTATTTCCTGCATCGATTCCGTACCCGATTTCCTTCCCCTTTCACGAAGAACTTGGGGTATTGACGGATTTAAAAAAATTACGCAACGTACTAAAAATGTGTTTAACGACAGGAACACTCCACGCTTTTCCTAACAACTGTTGCCGACGTCCCAACGGAATATTACCCACATCAGTGTAGTGTTTTGGAAACCCAAAAACCCTAAAAAAAAAATTTAACTTAGTTTTTGTTTATACATTAATGATAAAAAAATACACTTACAGTTCTAACTCAGTGACCCACAGGACATCGCCTTCACCATTCATGACGACTGGAAGAATACACTTCTTGCCTTGCTTAAGAGAATTACTGCGAGTTGTCACAGTTCGAATTTTTTCCACCTAAAATTTATTGAAAATTGAGAACTTTATCCAACTCTTAAATCATTTAATGCGCTTACGACAGCTTTACGATTCAAATTAGGTGTTAACACGTTATCCAAAGTGATGTTTTTTTGCAACATATGCGGTTGCAGAGGTCTGAAAAGATAAAAAGTCACTAAAACGAACTAAAAATCAGAAATAATCAACTTACGTATACATTCCCGGTATATTTCCCCAAAAATATCTTGCTCGATTTTGAGGCGAGAAATATTTAGAATCCAGTAATGCCGGGTCACACTAAAATAGAAACAACAAAATAAGATGATGTTTTAATGCGAGTCGCGTTACATCTTCTCTTGAAAATTCCACCACAAGCTTCCATTATCCACTAAGATATACCAAAATGGATTAGGAAAGCAATGAAATTCCGATTTATTTTGTTTGTTTGTTTTGCACTATTTCTATATTCAACAATTGCTTTCATCACTCAGTTAGTGTAACCATTTTGCCATGTCTTCAAGCTCGCCCACAAGCATTTTCAGACTGAAGACAAGTGGTCATTACCGACGAAGAACTACTGACGATGGTGGTTGGAGGTACCTGGAGGAACCTAGAGATGGTGACCTTATACTCCTGTGGCATGGATGCAACGTTCTCGTACAACCAAAACACATGTCGTCCCATGTTAGCAAGTTGGACTGCTTTCAAAATACGAAAAAAATCAAAAAACAATTTTCCGGTTCCGGTTGGATCTGCAAAAATAACAAAATTTATAATATAATCATATACAAATTTAGCAAATTCTATACAAATTCACCATATAAACCCTTTCTTGCAGGATTTACGAGTGATAAATCATTACATGGCGAACCACCTATGACTAAATCGATTGGACACAGTTTAGCAATCTGTAAAAATTTATTTATTAAATAACAATTAGTAATTTGAAATAATTAAGTTTTACCTCTGCGTCGGTTAACTCCTCCACATTGCCCAATTGAACAACTTTATTATAATGTTGAACCGTTGCTACATTAACAGCATCCAAGTCGATTTCACTGGAATAGTATATCTCAATATCAATTCCAAGTGAATCAAGTACATAACGTCCTGTACCGATACCATCAAATAGAGAAAGTACTCTCATCGGTCGTTTTTCTTTATAATCTTCAATATTTGGTATCTGAATTCGAGAAAAAAAACCATTACAAACATGAATTCTTAAAAATACATCGCTAAAAATACCTGGACATGTTTTTCAGGCTGGAAAAGCTGCGTAATATTCTGCTGCCAGTCATCTTTCTTAATAATCAAGCCATTGCTTTCTGGATTATACTCGGTACACAAATAGCACAGCCACGGACTCGTTTCAAGAACCTTCTTACACGCTTCTGGACTGACCATAATTTCAATACAACCCGTACAATACACACGATTGCAATCGTTATTATCACAGATAAGTAACTCCCCGGCATTTCCGCAAATTACACAATAAGCATTTGTCCCGTCCTCACCGAATGCATACATTGTCTCAATAATATCGTCCTAAAAATAAAAAAATTGAACATTTAAACTTATTAACAAAAGCATTACCAAAACGTACTTTGCACTGCTTGCATAAACCTCCGACAAATAATGGATGTTGTGATGTTATCGGTACTCTGTCGGAATCGCACGCTATGCACACCTTTTCAATTTTAATCAACCCTTCTTTAACCTTCCTCAAACCACTATCTGGAATTTAAATTAAAATATTAATTTTATACGTATTTAATTTATTATACATACCTTTGTTGTCTAAACAATCGTTCCTTGGTGTTCTTGCTGGCGCAACCTGATGCCCCTTTGTATCAACTCCTTGGAAATAGAGTAAATTCACTTCTTTGATTTTGTTCACATGTTTCCGTATGTTGGCAGGAATAGAATTGTCTAAAGAAAACAACAAAACAAACAATTTTATAACAATTTTACAACCAACAAAAAATGAATGCATACTTGGGTCCGGCAAGAACACCCCTTCACTCTTAGACTCCGATATAAAGCCTTTCTCTGCCCATTCTAATAACGCATTTGAATCGCTGTCTGAAATATCAACCTTCGCTCTAGCAGCACACTCCTAATCAAATTAAATTTATATCAGAACACATCAAATCTATTTTCATCTACCGTATGCATTTTACCCTAATGGCCTCAATCACACCGCAGTGGAAAGCCTTGCTGCCTCCTCCCGAATAGTATCTGTTGTAGTTTACTGTAAAATCTGCCAGTCTATCTCTCGGTATTTCCGATATCTTATGATCACCAAACCAGAAAATCCACGTATTGCCAGCATGAGCTGGCTGCTGCCCACAGTCTGAGCCCCAAATCAATATAGCGGGCCACCAGCGAGTGGAACCCAGTTTGGCCCAGACCACTTCACCAACGCTTGCATCCTTTAGAAAAAAGAAAAAAATCAAAAGACATTAAAAAAAAAAATATCAACTATACCGAAACATATCGCGGCTCTGTCTCTGAATCCTGCTCGCTGCCTTCCGGCTTTGGTACGACCGCAACGGATTTCGGTACCACGACACCATTGGGAACCTGCTTCTGTATAAAATAAATAAATAAATTGAATTTAAAACTATTTTCTTCAAATTTACCCTGCTATTCGATCTGTTTGCCTGCGCTCTGAGCAGCAGCTCGCTCTGCTCAGCGTCTTCCTGCTGGGTGTCACCATTCATCAACAAACCCCTCCTCTTTCTATTCCGTTTCATTCCTCGCAGTCCTCGCTTCTTTCCTCCGAGATCCCCAAGTTCCAACAACGAACTCTCATTCGTTTCATCAATCATTCCTTCGTCAATGTCATCCCGAACCAATTCTTCGACGCAAATCTCCTTCTTTGTCATCGGAAGAGGCTGCAGTTTCTCTAAAAATTCATCCGGCTTCTGCTTCCGCATCATCAATATGCTCTATAGAGAAATTACATTCTGCCAACGAATCAATATTTATATCGATTATAGCTACCTGGTAATGCTGAGCTTGTGCTGGGCGGGGTCGCAAGCTGTCCTCCCAACCATTTTGACCCCGCTTCGGGGAAACACAAGACAACTGGTGTTTTTTCTTTGGTTTTATAATTTTAGCCTTTTCAGAGTTACCAGCCACACGCAACGATTTCGTAACCGTCCTGCCACGCCTTCTCTGTGAATCAATAGAAAATAATTAAAATTTCATATCGATTGATGAAATTTTTGTGTTCTTACTCGTCTGACTCGTCTCACAAGTGCCGCTTTTGCTCGCTTTTTAGGCGCCACAATATCTCCGTCGGTCCCGTTAACTTTTGTAGTAGTCCGACTTCTAAATCCCAGGAAATTGCAATCTTCTTCATCAGTGTTATTTGAAGGCTCACCTTCCCATACATCATCAACCTCGATTTTTTTTTCTAAAGCAGCTGCTGGCCAAAATATAAAACAAACAAATTTAAATTTAGCAGCAAATGGCCGGGTACATAGAAAACCTGATAGGTAGAATACCCGCCATTTTGGCCATTTTGCCTAATTCTGTCATTCTATTTACTAATTACATTTCTTGGATAAACAAAGTTTTTACAAAATAAGCACGAATTTATGCATAGTTTAGCGAAATACCAACAACCATTAGATTTGTTACAACTTCCGCCCCGTTTGACGTAAAATCAATTCTCAACTTGGACAACACAAACTTTTCAAAAATATGCCACCTAGGACGTAGGACTATTAACCACTGTCCTAGATTCACACAAGGAAATATATTCAAAACATCAATTTTATTTTCTATACCTGGAACGGATGCATCAAATTCATAGTCTTCACTATCTTCTTCCTCATCCGCTTGATTATTGTCATCCTCCATATTATCGCTACCTAATTTTTATTACCCCCCCCAAAAAAAAAATTACATCAATTTTATTTCATTTTTATTTCTCCGTCTATTTAAATAGACAAACGTGTGCACTACCTTGAACCCTTTCAGTCAATGGCATTCTGGGAAGGCTTGGCCTTTCTTTTTACACGGTCATTTCAAACGATGTATCCTAACAAAGACCTGTACATACAAAAAAAAAGAAGAAATCAGTCAAAAACACACTCGAATTCAATAAATTAATCACATCAAAACAAAATAGGAGAGAAAAAAAGCAACAAAATTCGATTATCTCGGTTTTACACTCACAGTAAAGTCAGGATATAGTACAACAGGGCATCCTTTTCAAACTCTTAAGGTCAGAATAGGGTCGAATGTGAACTTGGTTAACGGCACCAACCCCAATTGACCTTCACTGCAAAAACTTAATCCCCCCAAACCCCCTCTTTTTATGCTCTCTTGTTATACGTCCATGTGTAAATGTTCCCTTTGAAATCCAAATCAGGTGTTAAAACGGTTGATTTTAATTGCAGTTGGCTTATTCTTCATATTTTTTATTTATTCAATAAATATGGTGATATTTAATTTTTTTTTTTTTATTTATATTTTTTTTATTTGGTAATGTTTTATATCAACAAGTACAAAAAAAAATCTTTAATTTGTGGATGGCCGTATCAGGATATATTTAAAATGAAATACGGTCAATCCATCATGCAGTAGGGGTTTTGTTCGCACAAGGCCAAGATGGGGCACTCACTCACAGTGGAACATATTCAAACGAATTTTTAAGGAGGGGAAATGTTGAATTCGTTTATCAATGAAACAAAAAGAAATTATAAACATTTTAAAAGAAATAATAATTTTTTTTTTTTGTTCGGTAATAAATTTGTAATATTTTTTCCCTTCGCGGCGGCCATTATTATTGTTATTATTTTTATTTTCGTCGTCATAGTAACCGTTTAGCTATTGCGAGAGAATTAATCAGTTTAAACGGTTAGAAATTCATAAAAAAATAAATAAATAAATAAATAAATAAATAAATGAATAAATAAATTTATTATTGTTGTTTACTGAATTTTATTCAAAGGAAATTCAAAACCAGTGGGTTTAAACTTTGAACTTTTCAACAGTTGGGGTTTTTATCGCTCAACTGATTACACATTTCGAATCCCTGTGCTTTCCTTTCTCCAATTTTCTAAGCCAAGGAAGGAAAAAAAAAAATAAATTAAAAACAGTTAATTGCAAAATTTATGACTTTATCCACCTTTTTTTCACGCTCTTTACGTAAATATTTACTCAATACAAATATCAGCTAAACGTAAACAAATTTTAAAAAAAAGTTACAACCAAAAGTAAAAAAATCGACATCTTTTAAAAAGAAAAAAAAAAGAATTCATTAAATAAATAAAAAATAATAATAATAATAATGCATTTGTAAAATGCATAAATGGAGGATTACGTAAGTGAGTCCCGTATCTCGAAGCCGTTGACCTCGCCAATACAAACATCGTTAATTTTATATTGGGGGAAATAAATTATCTTTTTATTTGTATATTTTCCCTGCATTTCGCAAGCACATTTTTTTTTCTTGATAATTAAAAGTCCAATTTTAAATGAAAAATAAATTCCATTCCAGCGGATTTATACCAAAACACAGCCCAACGCTCATTCTGTTTCACCGCCCACGTTTTGGTAAATCACCAACAGCGATCGACACATTGTTTAATTGACTCGACGCCACGTTTCATTTAAATATGGATGATGTTGTTAGATTGTTTAGCAATCGCTTTAAGAATTTAATCAAATATGTGTTTATTTACCTGCCATCGTGCTTCGGTCGGTCCGTGGCGGCCCAGCTGACCGCGTGTGGTGTTCCGCCGCGTCTTTGTATTGCACATGCGCTTATGGTGTTTTGTTTTGCGACCGGTTTATATTTAGGTCTGGTTAGAGCGAAGATTTGTTAGATGAGTATCGTAGTTACTGTTAGGAAGCGAGATTAACTGACGTCAGAAATGATTCCCGAGTGTGATTACAATGGGATTTTCGACGGGATTCTTCCTTTAAAACAGGTGTTACTCGAAAGTGTTATAACTACATTATTTTGAGGTCAGGAAAGGAAAAGTTTTTTTCATTAAAATTTAAAAAATATGAATTGTTTGGTTTTGTTTATTTGGCTTTCATTCTGATTTGGAACATATGGCTTGTTACGGTATATTTAAATCATAAGTGAAAAATCGTAAAAAAGAACTTTAAATTTTTGCCGCCTATTACATACAACAATGGACCAACCAGTCAGAAATTTAAGTTGTAAAAAGCTAAAAATAGGATTTAAGTATGAGTATTCCCTAACGGTCGAAATTACAACTAGCTAATAAAGGCGTGGTTTGCAAGCTACAAGCTGTATTTTTCCCTGTACCCTCTTATTATCATTCTTAAATAAATACATTGATATTTATTGTTTTGGTATACTTTCCATCATTAAATATAAATGTATACAAAATAAACATAAATAAATTATGGATTATCTAATGTTATTAACCTGCGCATTTTCTAAAACGTGAACGAATTGAACTTTGAAGAATCGAAAGCGAAAAACAAATCAGCTATTCCTCATTTTAGCACTGGTCGCGCAATAAATAAAACTGCGCATGCTCGGGTTTCCTTCCTCATTTCATACACGAGGCTCAGAGCAGCATGGAATCCACCAGTGAGTATCTCAATGTGTTTACTATTTTCTTTTCTCCTTCAAACTGCCTATGTCATTTTAGATCCATCGGTCAAGCAAGTACAAAGTAAAACCCTTTTCTCCTCTATACCAATCTTAACCTCTGACATTCTTCCTTTATTTTAAAAACAATTGTCTACGACATAGGAAATACGACTTATATAACTTTGCACAACGAACCAATCACAAAAACATTAATTTTCTGTTAAATAAAACCACATAATAATCAATTTCTTTAGACACGTATAAGGACGTGTTTAAAGAAAGTTAGAATGGAAATGTTGGCAACAGGCCCACAGCTAGAAATAGATATATTGGCATTCCCTATGCTAAGGGTATAATAACTCTCTTCCTGTTTAAGAAAATCTCATATTTAAATTAAAGTTTTTGATTGAAACCAATTGTGCATGTAAATATTCCAATAGAAGTGGAAATAATACTACACACCAACAAAAAAAAAAAATAGAAAAAAAAAATAGAAAAACAAGTTTCCAAGGTAATCAGTTACATCATTTAAGAAGAATGATAATGGTTGTATAATACAAAAATAGTATCACAATTGATGGTTTTTAGTTTCTTATTTTATAAATAAAACATTTTCTGACACATCTAATAATTAAATATCTTTTTTTGACTTTTTCTTGAGAGATAAAACATTAATTAGATGCAATGAGTCATTTCTTTTGTTAATTGTTATTAATAATTATATTGTAATGCATATTTTGTTTTTTCAGTTCACAGTGAAGCTTGGGTCACTTTGGCCACAAATGACTCCTATGCTTTAGGTGCTTTAGTACTTGCTCATTCACTCAGAAGAGTCCACACAAATAGACATCTGACAGTTCTCATTACTCCAGATGTCTCACAAGGAATGAGGTACTTTATGATTAAAAAATATTTCACACATGTAAATATAGAATTTAGTTAAAATTATCTAGTTAACTTTGTAACATGTAAAAATAGTAACTTGTAATTTTGGAACTGCAAATATGAGTTTAAAAATTACTCATTTCTACTGGTATAAAAACTATTGCCAAACATCACAACTGTGATCTTGAGAGAAAGCAAAATCAGCATTGTTTACATTCTGATATCTATAGATGTAATCAGATGTTCATGACCCACATTTCCACAAAGCAATTTATGAAATACTTGAGAGGAAATTAACAAACTTTTAAAAAAAGTCAAATAGTTGACAGGGTTTGAGACATTGGAATTCTTGCCAAATTTAAACAGACATTAGGCTCAAGTTAATGGCCTCACTTTCTAACCCCAGGTTTAGGGTGGGATACATTCACCTTTTGTATTTTTAGACTGAATCTCCTTAATAACTATAATTTAAAAGACTTAAAGAATTTTATAATCTTAAATTGAAATTCAATCCACAGATGGGACAGGAAGTTAGTCAGCCTGTTTATGTTAACTAAAATAAATGAATATATATTTATGTTAGTTGTGTCAAACAGACAAACTCCTGACAAGAAAAATGTCTGCTTCCGTTACCGATGTCTATATTTAGCCCGAGACAGACACGCTTCTAAAAGTGAACCCCAAAGATGTTCTTTTAAGAATTTTATGAGCTGAGAAATAAAAATAAAAATAATAATTTGTTTATTAGGGAACATCTAGCTCAAGTTTTTAACTCGATAAATGAAGTGAATGTCCTGGACAGCAATGATGAGGCCCATTTGGCGCTGATGCAACGACCCGATCTCGGTATTACTTTCACAAAATTGCATTGTTGGAGGATGACCCAGTTCACTAAAAGTGTATTTTTGGATGCTGACACATTGGTGAAGATTTCTGATAATTTTCTCAGTGTTTTAAGTTTTTTTTTTGTAGAAAAATGTATCTGTAATTTTAGATTGTTCAAAATTGTGACGAGTTATTCGAGCGTGAAGAGTTATCGGCTGCTGCAGATATCGGATGGCCAGATTGTTTTAACTCGGGAGTATTTGTTTACAAACCTTCAAAAGAAACTTTTATTTCCCTGTTGGAATTTGCTACCCAAAAGGGGAGTTTTGATGGTTAGAAAAAAAAAAAAAATAAAAAAAAAAAAAAAAAAAAATTAAATTCAAAAATTTTGATTTTTAGGTGGAGATCAAGGTCTTCTGAATTTATATTTTAGTGATTGGGCGACTAAGGATATCGCTAAACACTTGTCTTTTATTTATAACATGACATCTAGTGCTGCCTATAGTTACTCACCCGCATATCAAGCGTAAGTCACTAAAAATTGTAATTTTCAATTGTAATATTGTTTATTCAATTCAGGTTTGGTAAAAATGTGAAGATTGTTCATTTCCTCGGCGCAATTAAACCTTGGATGCAAGGTTACGATGCAGCAACTGGCACTGTGCATCAGCGTGAAGGTTCTTATCATTCGCAAGAACACTTACAGTATTGGTGGAACATATTTATTCAAGAAGTGCAACCTAGATTACAGCCAGATTATGTAAGTTTCGTCTTTTTCCACTTTTTTGAAATAAGTAAAATCTAAGGGTTTTTAATGCTTACAAGGATAAAATTAAAATGCTGGTGAGTTTGTTAGTAATTTACATTTTCAAGCAGTTTTTATTATTATACAATCAAAATGTAATTTGAATTCTATTATATATTCCTTTTTAAGGCGGGTTTAGCCGGTCAACTAGCAATGATGTCAGTTGGCATCCACGCACCATCGGCGGCTGAAGTTGCCGAGGACGAACGTGCTCATCAGTTGGCCTGGGAATGTGGAAGAGTAGATTACATGGGACGAGATTCCTTTGAGAATATTCAAAAGAAATTGGAAGAATCGTTAGGCGACAACGGGCAAAGTAAACTTGTAACGGAAACGGCAAAAACCGAAGAGCCAAAACCAGCAGTAATAGCTGAAGAACCAAAAGCAGAAGCGCCAGTGCCACAACAAGTGGAAGAGCTAGCAAAACAACAATTACCAGTACAGCAAATTGCTGCACCATTAGCAGAAGCTCCTTTGTCAGTACAGCCAGTTGCTGCGCCAGTAGAAGCTCCTTTGTCAGTACAGCCAATTGCTGCGCCAGTAGAAGCTGCTTTGTTAGTACAGCCAGTTGCTCCACCAAAAGCAGAAATGGAAACCCTAATAGAACCTACAAAAGAAGTTGCTCCTTTACCAGTTCAGGTACAGCCACCAACACCAGAAGTGCAAGCGGCTCCTACAAAAGCGCAGGCTCCATTGCCGCCACAGCCATCGGCTCCACAGAAAGCAGAAGCTCCATTACCACCACAGCCAGTAGCTCCATCAAGACCCGAGGCTCCTTTGCCACAACCTGTTGAACAACCAAAAGCGGAAGCTCCATTACCACCACAGCCAGTAGCTCCACCAAGACCCGAGGCTCCTTTGCCACAACCTGTTGAACAACCAAAAGCGGAAGCTCCATTACCACCACAGCCAGTAGCTCCACCAAGACCCGAGGCACCTTTACCACAACAGCTAGTTGAACAACCAAAAGCTGAAGCTGCTCAGGCAACTCCGCCTCCGCGTCCGCCACCACCGGCTAAGGGAGCGCCGGCTAAGGGGGCCCAAGCGCAGCAGCCGCCACAAAAGCCGCCGCCACCGAAAGGTGGCAAAAAGAAATAGATGATTTGATTTTTAGATGTGAATGGATATCCATAAACACGATTTTAAGTGGGCTCTGCATGTAAATAAGTGCCGAAGTACTTTTGAAAATGTATTTATTTATATGATTTTTCTGTTGCTTAGCTTGTTTAGAGATTTTTTTCCTTTTTGCTAATTTATTTAAAATGCTTTTACTTTTTTTGATATTATGTACGCTCATTTTCTTAAAAATTTAATTGAATTATATTAAGTGGATTGTTTTTATTTGCTTTTTTTGTACATTGGTGAATCAAGAAAAAAGAAATGAAATTTATTCTTTTCACATTGTTTTTTTTATTCGTGTTTCTCAGAAGTGTAATATTTATTGAATAATTTAGTGAGGAAATTCTCATTCAAGTTGGCCAGTTTGCTTTTTGAAGTCAGCTTTTCGCTGTGATACTCAATGACATGGCCATCTGATAGAGAATTCTCCTCTTCCATTGCATTCAGAACATTTTGCAAAAATAAAAGATTAGAAATGTCTCCCTTTAAATCACCAATTACTTTCTCCAAGTATCTTTCAACCACTTGTTGATTGTACAAAATCACTGGTAAGGCCACTGCGATCTGTTCTTTACTGAGTCCTTTTTGCTTCAACAAACTCAATACTTGGCTCGTATTTAATAAATCGGCCCAAATCCATTGAGGATACGACTGCAGTTTCTGTTGGACTACCGAATACGGTAATCCTAAGTAATCCGTCACGTACAAAATAACTTCGATGTGTTTAGTCGAGCTGTAAAAATATTCAACATGGCGGAAGTTAGAGTTTACAAAATTGGTCTCATTTTCGCCATCAAATTGCTTAATCCATTCTGGCACGTCTTGCGGATTACAACATACCAATTCCAAGAATAATGGATGACTGCGATATTTTTCAAAATCAGTAACAGTTCTTACGTTTTCGAATCGCTTTCTGATAGTGCCAGCTGGCAATAGCAAAATTTTAGAACAGTTCACTATTTGCTCGTTGTTGACATCATAAGCTGATAGTAATTGCATAAGCAGCCGCAGTTGTTGGGACGGTACATTTAGTAGTTTAGGATGTTTAGACACGAGATATTTGAATCCAACGCCGGCTAACAGTATAAATTCGTTTAATTTACTACGAATATCCTCAACAGGTCGGCCCAGAATGTGAACGTGGGAGAAAATCTAAAATTTTGTTGACAATAAAATAATAAAAAATAAAAAATTTTCGATTAATGAAATCCAACCATGGCCGGGGAAAACTCTAAATCCTTGCTTAGCACCGTGTAGGTGTTTATTACGGATTGCAGACTTCGGTTCCTCATTGACGGGTATTTCTCCAAAATGGTTTTAGATTCGTCCGTCGATATCCTCAAAACGCGAGCCAAATATTCGATCAAAACGAGGTGTCTGATTTGACCTAAACTGTGATGAGCTAAATCCCCGTGGTTTTTAGTGATAGCTTGAAAGAAATACTCAGAGTCTTGAGTTTTATTGATCAGTTCTTGAAAGCAGTCAACATCAGGTGTTAGAATGTTCTTTTTCTTCAAACATTGCATCGAACAACGCATCAAAGTGTTAAACCTAACGAAAAACATCATTTTCTTAAAAATTATTTACTGAATTTAACTTACTTTAAGACATTCGAAACCGAAACTTGTTTAAATCCCAACTCGTGCAATGAATTGAATCTTTCATCTAACGTCATCGGTAGATAATTAAAAACTTGGGGGTATTGGTGAACTTGATCCATTTCGATTTTCATCTCTTTGAGGATTTTTGAGATTTTTTCTAAACGACATTCGCTCAACTGACGCAAAACATGGTTTTGGGATAACATTTTCCTTGCTTGGGTTTCCGAGATCCCTAAATTCCTCAAATAGCAACAAATATGGATAAAAAAATATAATTACCTAATAATTTTGTTAGAAAAATGATTCTGTTGTTTCCACTGTCACTGAACATTCGTTTTGGTTGGAAATTAACTCTTCCGAAGGAAGAAAAAACTGCATAATTCGGGTAGGTAAACCCATTTCGTAACACATTCAGCGTTGAAATTAAGTATCTCATCTCTAAAACTTGAGTATAAGAACTTAAACAACGCTCAAATTAATATATCCAACGATTAAATTTAAATCATCACAAAGAGAAATAAAAGAAAAACAAATTATATTCAAAAAATGTAAACAATGAAAGTGCATGAACAATATTCTTACAAAAAATCCAGATAAAAAAACCGTTTTTAACAATTAGAAAAAGTAGCAAAATATTATTGCAACAAAAAAAGAGAGAAAATAAGACTAATAATACTCAATAAATTAATTCTTCATCTTCAATGTCTTCGTCGAAATAAGGCTTGTCAAATAATTGCGAAGATGGCGGCTAAAATAGTATAAAAAAAATTAAGAGACGAGAAAAAAAAAAAAAAAAAAAAAAATTAAATCTCAACTAGTAGACGTGCTACAACTGCCACAGATTCATTAGAAACTGAATCAGTAGAAAGAGGAGAGGTCTGGACTCTGGTTGTAGGTGAGATTTCAAACAAACTCACTTTTAAATTCGATAAATCCAACCTACAAAAAATCGAAATTTTAACAAATAAAACCATTTTCCTATAAAAATAAAAACATACTTTGATCGTTTCCTAGGCCCGCTGGATTTGCTCAAAGTCTTCCGTTTCATACTCATCTTCTTTGCAGCCACAATCTTTTTCGTTCTTCTAGCTTTAGAAACGACTCTAGTTTTAGCGCTACCGGGCCTAAATAGAAAATTTCATATCAGCTTCCGAACATTAAAAACAAAAAAATGAGCTAATTATTAAAGAAACCAACACCAAAGCAGAGTTCAAAAGCGTGCAACTAATCTATGAAGCGGGATAGAGGGGATACCAAGCACAATTAACGTAAAATATGAACTTACAACGCCATTCTTCTTCCACATCTGCATACACGTTTTGTGCTAAACTTATAACAATTATTTCCTAAGTGGTACATTTATTAAACCAAAGTACAAACACTATACAGCAATAAACTTCAATGATTTCGTTTATAGTATAAAATAAAATAAAAATAATTGTATAAATTGATACAATAAGTGAATAAATTTTCATCACAATACTCTCGGATGATTTTAAATTGTATTAATTGATACAATAGTTCTTAATACAACTTAATATAAATAATATTCGAATCTTCGGGATACTCACGGCTGAAATTCTTGATCAGACGGCGCATCTGATGCATCGTCCTCATCTTCTCCTTGTTTCGACTCTTCATCAACTGAAACAAACAAACATTGAAATTATTTCTACTCCTAACTACTTAAAAGTGAATCCAGTTTCGGGAAAATTCAATTATAGTTAAAAGTTTATCGGAATAACGGCATTAGGCAATGTGAATGTAGAATATTAAATAATATTCTGGTTATCATCTTGCCGTAATGACATTACTTAGATTAATTCCTAAGTATGCATGATAACGATTTACTTTTCGGTATACCTTCGACAGGATTGCGTCTTTTGGCTTTATACTGTCGACCAATCGGTTTGACCGGTACTTCAGTTTCTCCATGAACCAAACTGTTTCTATACATCATGAGTGGCTGCCAATCTTCGCGTTGACTCGATGGCATTCCTCCGATCTGTGTGTGATGATCCAAAAAACTCAAACTAAAAAAAATTAAAAAAAATTAAAATTAGAAAGAAAATAAATAATTTAAAATGATACATACACAACTTTCTTATCCTGCTTCATCAACTTATTGGTAAATTCACACAAAATTTCCAAAAACGCCAAATTCGGAGGTGGACCAGCAGGATCGTCTGGATTGTCCATAGGAGTGACCGCAAAAATAATTCCTTCTCTGTGCAAAGCAGCTACTGCATCTCGATTTTTAACTTGATCCAATCCAAACGAGAGAGCAAATCGTTTAGCTAACTCCTGTTGTACATAAATAAATTATTATGTATTTGGTACCTATAAGTTGATAGTAAATATACTTTTATAGATGCAAACTGTTCGGATTGTCGATCAACAACTCCTTGATGCCGCGCTAGATTTGTACGGAACAAAGTTTTTAAGCTGAGTGCCATCGTTCGAGCACAATTCACTTTGTTTATTTCTCGCGCTTTTCCCAATGTTGCTTTTATAATGTCGCCGTAATCGTTGTAAAACTGAAAACAAAAAAATTAATTGAAAATCTTCCGATAAAATTAAAAACAAATTACTTTAACGTAATGTTTGAAGATGTCGGCTGCGACTTTTGTGCTCATCACATTGTACACGACCAACTTACAGAACGAAGCCAAAAAATTTCGACGCTTGTGTAACTCTTCAATTTTGGAATGCTCATCTTGTTGCTCGTCTAACATGAAAAAGAAAAAAACCGTGAAAAAACATAAATATACATCATTTAACTCCACCAACCGTCATCATCATCGATGAATACTTTGTCCTGGATAAACACGCTTAGCTGACTTTGTAATCCTAAGTCAGGCTCGTAAACTAATTCTTTTAATACCATATTATCGTGCAATTGATTGCAAAAAATCAAAAGTAAGTCGCAGACCGTCACAAAAGACTAAAAAGAAAAAAAAATAAATAAATTTTGTAAATTTAAAGTTTGTGAATGAATTACTTCAGACTGGAAAAAACTGATGGAGTTCAGCAAATTTCGACAAACTGCCATGAAGGAGTGAAGTTTGTCTCGCAAAGCGCGAATTTCTAGAGGATTTTGGGTGTTTTCGTCCAGACGACCGAGATCCCACATGATTCCGGCAGAACAACAAGAAAGCGCATACTTGACGACTTCCTCTGGAATAGATTTTGGGTCTTGCTGCGCTTGTTTGACCCAATCAAAAAAACTGTCCCAGACATTTAAATGCGCTAAATTATGGCAACTGCAATAAACAAAACAATAAAAATAAAACAATTTTAAACCGCTTTTTTAACGTTTTTTAAATACGTACTGATTAAAAATGCCAACTTTCTTCAAACTTGATGTCAAATCGAAAACCAAATCTTCATCAGGTACTTCAGACTATGAAAACAATTTAAATACCAAAAAAAAACAATTTTTTTAAAAAAATTTAAAACATACAGCATCAATCGTAGCTCGATATTCATCCAATGCCTCTTTGTATTTATTAACCAATTGATCGATCAATGTACTTCGGCCCACATCGCACCGACTGTGAATCGTGTAATCCTCGCAACACAACGTTTCGAAAGTCTTAGCACACGCTTCTAGAACCTAAAAAATTAAATTTTAAAATAAATTTAACGTTTTAAAAAATTAAATAAAAAAAAAACAATTACGTCTTGTTCCGTATGTTTCTCAACGATTTCTTGAATCAGTTTCAATAATCCTTCCAGATTCTGTTCCTGTCTACTCGTTGTATAAATTTCCAATTCAAAATACTGCGGAATAATCATCAAATTCACGATCTTTTCTGGATCGGTGATGTATTTACTCAGCAGTGCAGGTAAAAATAAGATAAAATGCTCAGTTAGTTTCACTTTATCATCATTCACTTGCTTCGCTTCCTTCGCTGACAATTGCTAAAAATTAAAAAGAAATACAATTTAAAAACTCAAGCAAAAATAATCAAATATTACCTTTCGGTTCGGTCCGCGACCGACTGGCGGTTCTCCAGTAGCTGCCTGCTTTACACAACACACCATAATCTCTATTAAACTGGTTTCTTGTCGGTCATCAAGTGGCTCCTCATTCGGTAGTGGTTCCTCCAATAAAAGATCAGTCATACATTCCCAATCTTTCATCATTGGGTTCGATTCGATCAAACTATCAACCAAATATGCACCGTGTTCATGTAGCTGAAAAAATAAAAAATTAATCAGAAAATTTTCATTTATTCATTAATTTCTTAAATTTACTTCACTCTCAATAAAAAACTGCACCAAATCACGAACTAAAGGCGTATTAGCACTCAGTTTCTTGCCTCGTTTTGATCTTAAACCTTTCACAGCTTCCTCGTTAGGCGTAAAAAGCCGCTCATTCAAAAATTCACCCGCTGCTTGAGCAACAGCACGATGCGATGAATAAACCAACTCGTAGACGTGTTCGCAATCTTTGTCACTGAGAATCTCCCTTTGATATCTAAATTAAAAAAAATGAAATTATTAGAAATACCAGATGTTTTGATGAAATAATTCTCATGATTATACCCTCCACTTGATAAATCTTTGTTATCATTTTTTGTGCTCCATTTGAGAATGCTTATAACGAGTTTAACCGCCTGGACCGCCACATCAAATTCCTTGTCTAAAGTCATCGCCACAATGCGGTCCTTAAATTTGTTTGTAAAAAGCTCCAATTTAGGTGTCAGTTCTTCTGACGCGTAGAGGGGTTGCAAAGCGGTCAAACATTTCAATCGCACATCGCCAACCTCAAAACGTAAATCAAAATTAACTTACATTTATATTTTTAAAGTTTTTATAAATAATTAAATACTTTATCGTGTAAAGTCCAGCCTATGTACTTCAAATAACTGTCATCCAAAAAATTCTGATGAAATTTTTTCATCCAAATTCCAATTTCGCTCATGCAAATTGAACGAATTTCCGGTAAAGTATCCCTGGAAAAAGAAGCAAATAAAATTATAATATGTCCTCAAGTAATGAAGATTTAATTTTCACCTGTATCTGTGAACAAACACAGATTTGAACATGTAAGTTAACATGTTTTTAATTTCCTCCATGTTTTCTTCGAGCTATAAAATTAAACATACAAAAAAATCAACATTGAATTGAATCGATAATTTTAATATTTTTTAATGATTTCGATTTTTTACCTCTTGCCTCTTCCCCATAAGTAGCTCTAACCGTTCACTGGCTCGTTTATCTCTAGTTTTCTGCCGTTCAGCTTCATACTGTCTCTGAGTGTTATCCAAATTGATACTTAAACTTAATGCGACATCTACCAAAGCCGTCATTAATTTCATCGCTAAAATTTGTAAAAAAATATTAAAATAATAAAAAAAATTATTCAAATGAGATAAATTGGTACCGGCTAATGTTGACGTATGACGAAACGCGCGAACTTGCGAATCAGAAAGTCCCGTAAGTAGTGAAATGACATTATCCATCAAATACTGATCGTAAATTATGCTGTATTGACACTGCTTCACCAAGATTTGAACAAATTCACAAAAATTCAGTTTAAACTTTTTCCACTGAGGTCCCGCCATTATCAGAGGATAATCACCACTTTCCTACAATTGACAAATAGGAAAATAATTGAAAATAAACAATAAATAAATATTGAAATACAAACCTCGTCAAATTCCTCAGTCATTTTACGAATAATCTGCGTGTGCTCCATATTGGCCTGCATTTGAGGCGTGATTTTACCACGACATCCAGAGCTTTGAATAAAAAACTGCATCAAATCCAAGAGAGCTGAATCGCGATCCTGTTTGTACGATTCGATCCAATCGTCGACCACAGTTTGTAACGCACTTTTGCCTTGTTTAACCACTTCGAACAAGCAATTAGGGTCCTCTGTGTACTGTTCGGGAGCAATACGTTTTCCAGGGCGCCCTCTCTTCGAGGGTTCTTTAGGCTCGACTCTTTTAGCTCGTTTACTCGGTCCACCATCAGTCCCACGAGTTCGTTTCTTTCCACGACCTCGTGCTGGGAGATCCTCGGAAGCACTGGATTGGGCATCGTCCATAACATCTTGCCTAAAGCAAGAAAATTGTTAAAGGAAATAAAGAAATATTGTTATTGTGTGTTTCATACATCATAACTTGGTCGCCCCACTCGTCGGAAGGAACGGCCATTGAGGGGTCAAAATCTGGATCTGAAGAAGATCGAATTCGCTTTCCTGAGCGCTGGGCCAAAGGAGTAAGCATACTATCCCGTGGCTGGTATGTTAGATTTTCCTTCGCCTTTCTTGGGAGACGGGCTCCGGGCATCTATAAAAGAGACATTTTTTTAGACTTTACAATATATTGTATTATGTCTGGTTAATTGTGAAGAATATTGGAGATTATAGTTAAGGAAATGTTATGTATACTTACTGTAAATGAAAGGTATAGTAAAGTTTTTAAAAGTTACTTAACAACTTCCATGCAGAGTTGTTTTTTTCAGACGCGTTTCGCGCTAATAACAAGAAAAATTAAGGTTGACTTTGTCGCTAGGGCGCGGTATGGGCGGTATGTATGACTAATAAAATACAAATTTTAGACTATCTAGATTAATTACGGATTAATTAATATGGTTCATTTTCATGAAATTTTTTTATTGTATCGTATTGCAACAATTATAAGATTTAAATTGACTGCGTAACATTTGGGTTTACGATTATTGACACTAGAGGGAAACAAACTATGGAGTACCTTTTTTATAATATAATTTTTTCAGAAAAATTAAGTTTATCTTTATGGCTTTGTAACATGCTTTAAGATCTTAATTTTGCTATAAAATAAAATAAAAATGATTATATCATTGCTTACATCCATATGTTGCAGCTCTGTATCTAGTTGCATTGAGACTGTGATTAAGAACGATCTCTGACATTACAGTACACTGCATTTTCTACATGATGACAGCAAGGTTTATAGTTTCAATCAATCCCTGATCACTTACCGAACACAAAGGCAACAGCTCATTTTTGAAAGACGATGTTCCCTTCTACTTCATTGTGGTCTGCTCTTTCTAGTCATAAATCAATACTACCAGGAGAAACTAATAAGTCTTTATACATTAATTTTTTAATACGTTAATAAACATAGTAATGGCAATTACATTACAAATACTACAAATTGTAATTTTTGTACTGTATTTTTCCGGATTCTGCAATACATCAATAATAAATTTCAAAAAATTACAAAAAAAAACAAAAAAAAAACAAAGATAAAAATGATTTGCAGGGAAACATCACCTTAATTCCTTGATTACTTTTGAAGCGCCTATTCATCGATCTGAAATTTGAAGTATGAGAATTTTTATTGGATAAATAAATCTCTAGCTTACAGTGAAATGTTTGAATTCATTTTTCAATTTAATAAATAATTTTTATTGAATTTATGCTTTATTTTTATTTTTATTTATAAATTTATTTTATTTTTGTACGGAATATATATATTGTTGTGCAACAATTTCCAATTTATTGGTGATTTTATTATTTCAATAATTTTATTTTAAGTAACGATTGGGTCATTTACTTCCGTTTTAATTTACCACACGTAGTTCCGGTAAGCGAAAGCTGAAAAGCAAAGCAGACGACGCCTCGGACGACACGCATCAACGCTGCGGCTCATTGAATACTGAATTTTAATTTAAAAAAAATGAACGGGATAAAACGAGAGCAAATAGCCTTTTCTAAATGATCATTTATTTATTTATTTATTTATTTATTTATTTATTTATTTAATTCATTTCACGCCAGAATTGGCAAAATACAAGAGAAGTAGTTTATGGGATCATGTTGGCAGAAACCGTGGAGATGAGGTGTTTTCTGAGGGCCTTGGAGAAGTGCCTGCTTACCGTGAGGCCAAGCAAAGAAAGGGGATTTCTCTGAGCGCAGGGGGCAGGTCGTTCCAGGAGCGAAGGAGGCAAAAGGAAAAGAGTTGGGAGGGGTGAAGGCGGTCGTAGGCTATCGTGTAGAGCCGATTGGAGTGGACTCGGGGCCGGGGGTCAGTAGAAGAGGTTGTATGAAGAAGAAGAGTAGAGTAGTATTTGAAAGATCTAATATAAATGGCACATTTGTCAAATACATGTGTAAATGCCACACTCGTAGAAAAATGCGGTCTTGTAAATAATCAAATACGAAAAAATATGCAAATTTCGGTTTCACTGAGACTAATGAAGTCATCAGCTTATCCAGGGGTGACCACAAGGAGGTAGAGAGTTGGATTTTACACCCCCAAAAATAAACTGG
The DNA here is from genome assembly GCA_000239455.1 of Strigamia maritima. Classification (NCBI taxonomy): domain Eukaryota; kingdom Metazoa; phylum Arthropoda; class Chilopoda; order Geophilomorpha; family Linotaeniidae; genus Strigamia; species Strigamia maritima. The sequence goes on along the minus strand of JH431723.1, from coordinate 179,666 downwards.
AACACTTCTGGTTAAATGCTAAGCGATAAGCTGACTTGTGAGCCAAGTAATGGCTCGGCAAACCTAAGCGATAAATTACGCATGCGCAAATGGATGGAGAAGTGGCAGCATTTAGAGTGGAGCATGCGCAATACAGCCAGAGTTATCCTCATGGCCGCCATCATTCAAAATGTGCTGGAGAAGGTTTCGAATACGAAAGCACGTTTTATCAAATCTTTTATTTGCTCTACGTTTTCTTCTCGTGCTGTGGCCTCAAACCGGATATATTCACCCGGACGAATTTTTTCAATCGCCAGAAATCGTAGCCGGTAAGAATTAACAAACAACAACAACAACAACAACAACAACAACAACAACAACAACAACAACTTAATAGAATTCTTCAAATTATTTCTAGGCGATGTGTTTGATACCGAAGTCTTCCGTAGCTGGGAATTCAACTCGACCTATCCGATCCGAAGTATTGCATTTCCGTACATCTTTTGTGGAATTCCATTTTTCCTGCTCAAAGCCGTTAGCATCGTATTCTCTGTGCACAGACTCCACCCGTACTTTCTTCTCGTCCTCCCACGACTAGCAATCACAGCCTTCACACTGTTAATCGACGTCTACCTGAAGAAACTATGCATTCTTTTCGGAAGAGAATTCCGACCGGTGCTCTATCTATTCTCAACATCGTACGTCACACTAACATACCTAACTCGAACTCTGTCAAACTCAATAGAAACTGTTTTATTCGCGGCTTTACTATTTTATGTATCAAAATCGATAACTGAAATCACTAACGCCGCCGAAAAAACTAAATCCGTTGTCAATCCCCACTCGATTACAATATCTTGCCTTACTGTCGCTGGCATTTTCAACCGCCCGACGTTTCTTTTCTTCGCTTTTACTCCACTCATGTTTTGGATTCAATTCGGTCCGAACCAAACATTAATACGCAAAATCAGATACAGAGTAAATAGTTTACTACCTGGTGTGTTTCTAACGGGATTTATGTTCGCCACGTGCGACACCGCTTACTACAAGGGGATCCCAATCAGCTCGAGCGAAATATTCACACGGGATATCCTCCAAAATTTAGTATTAACTCCTTGGAACTTTATCAAATACAATTTTGACGTTAAGAACTTAGCCGAGCACGGTTTGCATCCATTTTGGCTGCACAGTTTAATCAATATCCCGATTTTATTCGGTTATTTAGGAATAATTGGGTATGTGAAATACTGGAAATTATTATTCGAGATTTTATTCGTGGGAATGTTAAGAATTAACATAATCCGAGCCTTGTTTTCGTGTAGTTTTGTTTTCCCTCTCTTGTTATTATCGTTATTCGAGCATCAAGAACCTCGTTTTCTAATTCCCGTTATTTTCCCTTTAGTTTACCTTCACGGGAGTAAAATCTGGGGCAAAAAGGGGTCATCAATTTCCAGATCTGTTTGGTTAACATACAATGCCAGTGGGCTATTTTTTTACGGTTTCTTTCACCAAAGTGGTATCGTACGCTGCGCTTTGGGCGTTGCTTCGAAACTCCTATTCGACACTTTCTCCTGTAACGAAGTGACTTTGATCTTCTTTCATACGTACATGGTGCCGAGACATTTGTTTAATATCGGTGTCCATCGTTACATCATCGATTTAGGATCTGCGAATTTTACCGTTTTGAAGGAAGAATTGACGCAAGTTTATCAAATCGATGAGAATGCGCGGGTTTATTCGATAATGCCGGCGACAGTAAGCAAGCTGATACCGGATAGTTTTGCACAAAGTTATAATTTTAGTCTCGTTACGCAATATGGGCCTCATTTTAGTAGCGAAGATTTAGCCACTTTTGATTATAGTAATAAGAATGCTAATTGGATACAATTATTGTGTAATTTCTGTTCTTTGTTGTATTTAGATGTTTGGGAATTGAGTGTTAATAAATAGTTGTATGTGTTTATAAATTGTAAATATGAAATAATTGTTTAAATTAAATTGTTTTATCATGAATTTAAATATTTTGACATTCTTCTGATACATTTAGAACACCATTGTTTCGGCGCCAGTCGATTCCCGCCTCATGGTAGTCGATTTTGTGGTTTTCACTTGTTCGATGCATTTTTTCTTGCATTCGAATAACTTTTCTAGGTCGGACCACATCTTTTTTTGATTCATTTTGTTGTTGAATTCCTCACGGACTGATTTTTGCCGTTCTCGCAGAGCTTTTCCTTCTTTATCTTGTTCTTGAATCTTCTGAGTGTATTGCTCCCGCAATGATTTTCGTCGTTCTGCAGCGTCGCCACTGGTGTAGAGCTTCGTTTCGTGAAGTGCACGCTGCAATTGGATTTTGGCGATATCGCGCTGACAGTTGATTAAGTGTAATTTCGATTCGTGCATTGCCAATTCTTCACGAAGCGATTTAACTTCCTAATTAAAAATATGTTTTTTTAATTTTTAGAATTTTTTTTTATATTGGGTATTTGATACCTGCTCTAATTTAGCTACACTGCTTTCGAGTCCTACTGCAATTGAATCGTATGCATTTTTCTTCTCTTCGTATTCCACAGTTAAATTCTGACTTTTCTCTCTCAATGGTCGCAAATCTTTAATGAGCGGAGCTAATGCCGCTTTTTTCTGATTGACTTTAACATTTAATTGACCCACGACCGACGATATTTCTTCAAGAGTCCGCCCTTTTTGCTCATCGTAAGTGCTTTTCATAGTTGAAACTTTTTCCAATTCGTCCTGTGCTGCACTGAAACCCTCGACGCCATGTTTTGATTCCAAAGTGTGCTGAAAATAGAATAAAAAATTCAACAAAATCCATAAATTTGTTGAATTTATATCAAAACTAACCAAACTTTTCTGAACTTGGTCCAAACGTTGCTTCAAAATTTCCTCTGTTCGCGACAAAACTCCATTTTCGGCCTTGATTTCGGATAATTCCTGCCTTTTTTCTTATACGAAATACTTTTTCCTCGCAATTGATTAACGTAATTCTTCAACTAAAATATAATAAAAATAAATTAATGCTTTTCATGTCAATTTATCCCAAAATTACCTCTTCTCCTCTTAAAACTTCGCCTCCTTCAGCAACAGAATTCAAATGAGTTCGTTTTTCCTCCAACTCTTCTTCAATCTGCGCCAATTCCGTGCGCACTTCATTGAAAGCTTCGGCGCTGGCTTCCTTTTTTCGCGTTACAATCGCAACTTGTTGACGAAACAACGCCACTTTATCGTCCATCGGATCGTTACTTCTCATTCGATTTTCCACCATCTGATTAATTTCCGTATTCAATTGATGATGTCTGTCGTTCAAAGCTGTTAACTGACTTTGAGACATCGGTTCGAGCGCTACTTTTTGCAAGTCGTTCAGATGTTTCTTTTTATTTATAATTTCTTTGGGAAGTTTTTGTTTCACAAGATAAGTGGTGACTTGAACTTCCTCTTCGGTTCTTTGCATCAAACCTTCCGGTGTCGCTCCGAGTCCAGCGTGTTTCAAGTCTTTAAGTTGCTGAGTCAAATTATCGAGTTTCTTTTCACAGCTTACAATCTAAATTACATAAAAAACATTAATATTTTAATGGATAATTTGTGATTCGTTAATTGTAGTTACAATATTATGCTGTTCTTGGTTTTGCGCCATTAGTTTCTGCTCTTTTTCTTGTTCCAAACGCAAATTCCGAACCATTTGAAACATCCGTGTATCTTTTTTAGGCATTAATTCAACTTTTCGTTTAAGTCGCTCGATCCGTTTAGTTATGTGACCTTTTTCCTCTTCCATATTTGTTATGTCTTTTCGTATTTCACCGGTTGAAAACCCACTGTTTTGCAATTGGGTCCACTCTTTGTGAATCTCTTTAAAGTTTTCTATCAACTCGTCATACTGGAAAGTAAAATGAAATAAAGTTAATACACATCCATTATAACTCATTATATTCACATCACCTGGAGATGAAAATCGGAAACTTCGGGATCGCTTAAGAACTCAGCAGGAACATCAATTTTTATGAGATATTTCGCCAAATATGCCCTCTTTTTCAAATCCGGAATTCTTTCAAGAAGCCAATAGAGTAGTGGATACATAACTTGCTTCGCACCTTCGACTAATCCTTGCCGAAAATTATTCCTATTTTCAAAAATTGATATTTTTAGTGCAAATATTAATATTTCTCACTGAAATCACTATTTTGTTTACAAATTTTCCATCGGAGGTTTGTATTTCAATATTCTAAGAAATCCCAACATTCTGATGGCAGTTTGATCCGGCTCTTCTTCTCGAATATCCAAACGATGCTACATTTTAAAAAAACCAATCGAATTATTATACTTGGAGAATTAATTGATTTTTCCATGATTTTTCATAGAACAACACCTTTGCATCAATATCAGCGAAAACATCATTCAAAGTTTGTAATAATTGCTGATCACTTAACGAATCAAAACTTATTAAATTTAAATTTTTGTTATAGGGCTCCTTGTTCAACTCTTGAACGATAAAACGCAGTTGTTCACTCATTTTGCCAAAGAAAAAGCTCCTTTCCCCTGTTTGAAAACACGGTGTTGTTATGGAAACAAGTTCAAAGTGGTTCATTCCTTACATCTGAAAGTAGCAACTCACAAACATATTAGCACAGTTTATTACGTCACTTCAGTGAACTAAAAATTGCATTGCTTAAGCTGGTGCTGCCCTCTGAAATACCGGAAGGTTGACACGGCATTCCGGCAAACATTTCTCATCATCGTTTTTGCAATATGTCTCAGAAAAAAGCAAGCAAGGAGACGTTTTTGAAGGTAAGTAATGTCATATTTCACAATATGAAACATTGCTACAGTTAAGGCAAAACTTAGGCGGTTTAATTGACTTTTTCTTACCTTCTGGTGATGGATTTAATCATTTAAAAATTGGGGGGAAGTTGCGCAAATTTAGCTTATTTTATTGCCGCACTTAGCAAAAGCAGTCATCCAACGTCAAAACAGGTCTCCTTTCTCCCTACCAGTGGTCAATTGACGATAAACCTGTCAAAGTGGACAAATGGGATGGAACTGCGTTGAAAAATTCACTGGACGATGCTGTTCGAAAAGTACGTAGAAATAAACAAAAATTCAAGTAAAATTTGCATATTAATCATCTTTTTCTTTAACTCAGATCTTCGTTGAGAAGTACAAATTAAGAGAAAGCCACATGTTGATGGACATTCGTCTAGCTATTTGTGGATTTGCCGTTTTCGTCGCAATGTTCGCCTTAATATGGGATTATTTTCATCCATTTCCAATGTCAAGACCAGTTTTAATCATTTGCGTGCTTACATATCCTTTAAAATACAAAAAAAAAAACTAAAAATTAACGTAACCAAACGATAAGTTTTCTTAATTCTTTCTCACCTATTTCTTCATGATGTTCGTTTTGACTTTATACACCACATTAAAAGAAAAAGGTATTTTTTTCATGGCTTTACAAAAGGATGTTGCAGGGATCGATCCGGACGGTGTGTGGAAAGCAAGTTCTTACATTAAAAGGTTATATCGCAATAAGAATTTTGAATTAAGTAGATTTAAAACAAAATTGTTTTCAGATTTGATGATGTCTATCAGTTAGTTATCACGTACAACGACGGTGTAGGTGGAAATGAACATGAAGCTAAACTCACGAAATCCATCGCATGTTGGTTCGATGAAAATGGTGTGTTACTTTTTGATCTCTTTGAAGTTGAGGTCTCAAAACTTCATCAGAGTTTAACGAAAGAAAAGAAAGATAAATAAAATGTACCGTTTTAAAATGTTTTAATCGGCTAAAAGTTTGAGATTTTTTTTTATAGAAAAAATACAATTATAGCTGACACCTTAACACGCATCGTCAAAATACATAATTGGAATGCTAAATTAATCCTATTTTTATTTTTATTATGCATTAAGTACCATTTAATCATTCTAATTCGACGAGCACTTGTTCTTCTTCAACTGTTTCCCCAACTTTAATGTTCACGGTTTTAACTTTTCCAGTCGCAGATGCTAGCAAACAGTTCTGCATTTTCATAGCTTCTATTACACACATTTCCTGCCCTTCAACAGCCTAAAAATATTATCATAAATTATCATAAAACAAGTTTTATTTAATAGCTTTTCAGCTATTGCAAATTACCATATCGCCTGGTTTGCAATTAACAGACTTCACCACTCCAGGCATGGGTGAGATGATAACTTTCGATTGGTCCATCTGTATGTAAAACATCATTACATCAGGTGATATATGCCAAAGATAGATAATTATTATTAAAAGATCCTTTTCCTGTAATTACCTTTGGCTTTTCCAGCATATGCTTAGACACATCCCTTGCGTATTCCGTTAAAATTTTAACTTGAAACTAAAAAAATCGAAAAAATTAATTTAACTTTTAAAAAATAATCTTTTTTCAACACCTTACAGCAGTTCCTTGAAATTGTAATTTTAAGGAAACTGGCGTTTTCTCAAGAAGTTGCATAGTGTACTCTTGTTTATTAATTTGGACATTGAAAACAGGTGCAGACAAAGAGAATCCGCAACCAATCTTATAATCAGCAGTCCCTTCAGAGTTAAACGACACCTGTTTAAAATTTTTAAAAAATTATAACAAATTTCTAAACAAACATCTAAAACCCAAATACATTAATGCAGTCTTGACCAGTCGACACAATTGCTGCAAACTTCTTATCGTCTACCGCCACTGCTATTTTAAGTTTATCTAATTCTTTTCCTTGAAGTTTTGACCTAAAAAAAATTCTAAATTTAAACATCCCATTAATATTAACGGGTCATTAAATTACCGATCTTGGTTTGTATATGAACGATACAACAGTTGATTTCTAAAATAAATACAGCAAGCAATTGCTGTCATTTGTCGAAACTCTTCTTCAGTCAACTGTTTCCCTTTAAATCCATCGGGATAAACTTGCGGCAAATAATTAGTGCTAATATCTCCCTTCACAAACTTTGTTTCCGTCAATATGTCACGCAGTAATGGAATATTGTGCGTCACACCCCGAATAACATACGAATCAAGTGCCCGAACATGACTATCAATAGCCTCTTTTCTGTTTAGCCCGTAAGTCACGAGCTAAAATAAAATATAATTAGAAATTGTGCAAATGATAATTTGTTACTACCCACCTTGCATATCATTGGGTCGTAATATATGCTGATATTACTCCCTTCCTGCACGCCGCTATCGCATCTCACTTTACCGATATGTGTCGGTTCAATGTACTTTCGTAAGCGACCTACAGATGGAAGACCAAAGTTTTTGTACGGATCTTCCGCGTATACTCTGCTCTCGATTGCCCAGCCTCTAATTGGTATATCGCTTTGATTTAGTTTTAATTTATGGCCTTTCGCAATTCGAATCATTTGCTGCACTAAATCGACACCAGTTATGCATTCGGTAATTGGATGCTCAACCTGAAAAATAAAAAAATTATTTTTTTTAAATATTTGGAAATGTTATTACTTGTAATCTAGTATTCATTTCTAAAAAATAGAAATTTTTTTGCGAATCAACTAAAAATTCGACTGTTCCAGCTGACGAGTAATCGATTCGTTTAGCTAACGACACCGCTTGTTTACCCATTGCTTCACGAGTCGCAGTATCCAAAAACGAACTAAAAGAAAAGAAAATCAATTGATAATCCGGATATATTTTTTTGTTGATTCAAAACCTTGGCGCTTCTTCGATCACTTTTTGATTTCTTCTTTGAATTGAGCATTCTCTTTCATTAAGGTACAACGCATTTCCGTGTTTATCGGCCAAAACCTGCAAAAATTATTTCTTTTAAATTCTTCTTTTTTTTTTTTTTTAAATCGAGAAATTTGATTACTTGGATTTCTATGTGTCTCGGATTATCAATGAATTTTTCAACCAAAATTCTGTCATCGCCAAAACTCGACGCGGCTTCTTGGGTGGAAAAACGAAAGCCATCTCTTAAGATAATCATAAGTTACATTTCTTTGAAAAAATTGTCATAATTATTCTGATTACTAAATTAAAATAAGAAAAAAATTACTAATTACTTGGCTTCATCATCATTACAAGCTATTCTCATCCCTTTCCCACCTCCACCAGCCGAAGCTTTAATCATAACCGGATAACCAATTTCTCTCGCGATCTTCACACATTCCTCCGCTGTCTAATGAGCAAATTAAACTATAAAACCATTTTTAAAGAAAATATTACAGATTTACTTTAACAACACCATCAAATCCAGGAATAGTGTTAACATTCGCTTCTTTAGCTAATTTTTTACTCATTAATTTGTCTCCCATTCCAATTAAAGCTTTGATTCCAGGCCCAATAAATGCTATGTTATTTTGCTCCAACTTTTCAGCAAATGTTGATGATTCTGATAAAAATCCGTATCCAGGATGAACCTAGAACAAATTTTCTATTACCACTTGAAAATTATTCCAATATCAGTGTTACTTACAGCTTGTGCTCCTGTTTGTTTACACGCTTCTATAATATTTTCCATCTTTAAGTAACTTTCTAACGCTGGCGCTTTCCCAATTAAAATAGCTTCATCAGCCATTTTAACGTGAACCTGCGGAAATATTACATTAATTTAAAATTTTGTTAAATCAAACTTTTGTACACATACAGCCGTTGCGTCGACATCACTATGGACGGCTACTGTCTTAATTCCCATTAATTTACATGTTTTAATGACACGACACGCGATTTCTCCACGATTTGCAATCAATATTTTATCAAATTTCTGAAATGTATAAAATCAGAAGATCAATGATATTAACAGTCACGACTATTGTCTATACTTCTTCAGTGGGGTCAATCGGATCGGTTGTATAGATATTGCTCGAAAATCTGCCTCCCACGTTGCCAAAAATTCGGCAGAATTTTGAAAACTGTTGAAAACAAAAAAACATTGAAATCGTGACAAGTAGATACAGATCACAAACGTTGTATAATTACCCGATTGAGCAGTGGGTAGGAAAAAGAATATGGTTTAAATGCAGACGATAAAATTAATGTGTAAGGCGCCATCTTTGAATGTTGGTTTTTTTATCGACACCGACAGCTGGCGGCGACGGCGACAGTAAAAACGAAACCGAAACTATTGGATAATCTCGTTTTTCCTCAACACGAGTGAGAATGTGTGAGAGTAAAAGGGGGATGAGCAATATAAACTAAAGCAAATAGTCCAAATTTTAATGCCGTTTGTGTAAACGAATTTAAATTATTTCTGCAATTTGTAAAAAATATAAATGCGAGTAATGCAGTAGAGTTTCTTAATTACAAACATTAAAATAAAATAATAATAGAAATTCAATATTTATTGCGGGCACTACAGCTATGACGTCAGTACAACATATCCGTACGCATATCATAGTTTCTAATTATAAAGGCCCGATATGTATTACAGCTGAGTGCAGAAGTGCCGCCATTTTATTGCACATATCGCGTGATTTTTCTACATTAGTTCTCGCAACTCGTTTTATATCCCGCTGCCCACAGTGCAGACGTATAATTAAGTCTAATACAAACCGCGCAACTGAAGAAATAATTGTAAAACTGCTAAAAAATCACCAAATATTCTAATAAGTCTACTCTTGCAGTCGGGCCTCCAATAAATGAACTGAATGTTCAGATAGGAGTGTTGTTGATGCTTGATGTATGGTCGCCGAGTGCCTATTCAACTGTTGTTGTTTTCTTCATTCTCGTATTTTAATTCATTACAAGAGAAACAGGACTGAATAAAGGAAAGGTAAGATTGCGATAATTTTTGAACCGATATCTATGCCTCCGTAATAAGTTGCAACTATAACCATCGTGCACGACATGAACTGTCAAGTCGGCCATTATGACCTTAGTCCCATTGAGACCCGGTGAGAATTTACCCGATGCAACGTCCTAAATGCTGATTGTGGAGCTGTAACTAATTTGAAAATAAACTTTAGCATTTTCCAACCGAAACTGCAATGCATAATCAAGTTAGAACTGCGTCGAATTACACGAGGTAAAGCCGATTCGATCATACGCAAGAAATTTGAGTGATTATTAAGCCTCGCAGGCCTATTGACGTTCCGTTTGGGGGAAAACTTAATCAATAGCTAAAATGATAGTTAAATCGATTAAAATTACATAATATCGACGTAAAAGACTCATTTAGTTTGATGAAAAATAACAAAGTTGAAAGATAGGGCGTAGTCTGTTACCATGTTAAAGGGTTATAGTAAAGCAGAAAAGAAAAGAAGAAAAAAAATTAAAAATTAAATTAGAAAAATTATTCGGGGATTTAATTAAAAATTTGTATCTGGTTGTTATAATTATTAAAACATTGTGATAAATCATGCAAACTAATTGATTTTTTTTTTCCTTCTTATTTTCGTTGACAGATAAGGCAACTTTTCTACGTTTTACCGAGGATGTAAATCAACATTGTACTTTTTTGTATTTTGTTTTTTTATATTGAACACGTGAAACATAAGTGATTTCCTGTGCACAGCGAATTTGTCAAAATTTGCCCCATCAATCCAGTAGCCATGACCATCGCAATGAGAGGGGCGCCCAACGGTGGAGGCGATTCCCCGCAGGAAACAAGTCCTGGGCAGAATGCAACTAATAACTCTCCTCAGGTATATTGTTTCTTTTCGTTGATGTTTATTTTTTACTAATCCGAAATTTGTACTTGCAGCCACCGCAGCCACAGGTACAGCCTCAACCGGCACAGCTGCAGCAGCAACAACAATTGCCGCAGCCACAACCGCAGCAACAACAAACAGTGGCATCGCAGTCGCCGACTGATGAGAATTTTGATTTAACGGATCATAATGGAGAACTATCTGAGAATCAGGAACCTGATTTTCCTCACGCTGAACTTAATAAACTGGATGAAATGATTAACCGGCCGCGATGGGTTGTTCCAGTCCTGCCAAAAGGTGAATTGGAAGTCCTTTTGGAAGCTTCGATTGATCTTTGTAAAAAAGGTAATGCTTTTTAATAAAAATAAAAATAAATAAATAAATAAATAAATACTAAAAAATGATTAATTATTGTTTTTAAGGGATGGATACCCGTAGTGAAGCTTGTCAACGTTTCTTCAGAGATGGACTGACCATTTCTTTTACTAAGATTCTCACTGATGAGGCTGTAAGCGGATGGAAATTTGAAATTCATGTAATTATAATCGATAACAGTAGTTTTTACGGATTTGATATTGATTTTGTTTATTTGTAGCGTTGTATAATGAAAAACTGTGAACGTCTGATTGAATTGTGCGTCACAAAACTGAGTCAAGATTGGTTTCCTTTACTTGATTTGCTGGCAATGGTTCTGAATCCTAACAACAAGTTCCACACGTACAATGGTACTCGACCTTCGGAAACGGTACCACCGGGTTCACAGATTCCTGATGAAGAATTATATGCGCGCCCACCTGATGCGAGAACACCTCGTGTGAGTTTTAGTTATTAATGAATTGCGTGGATGTGGTTTTTAATTGAATTGTGTTTGTACAGGGTTGGTTAGTGGATTTAATAAACCGATTCGGACAACTTGGTGGATTTCAAATACTATCTGAAAGATTTTCTCATAGCTCTTCTTTAAGTGTGCCCGTTATTGCTGCGCTTATAAGGTTAATTTATTTTTGAATTGTTTAATTTTCGGTTTTTTTTAATGTTTGTTTTGATTTTTTTAGGCCTTTTGGGCTTTGTTTTGAGCTTCTCACTGTCCATACTATAGAAAAACATTTTATGCCTATTGTGGATATTATTCCAATTTTTTTGGAGAATTTAACGGATGATGAATTGAAGAAGGAAGCAAAGAATGAAGCTAAAAATGATGCATTGTCAGCAATTATTAAGGCGCTGAAGTGTCTTGTGTTTAGAGTTCCGAACCAAGAAGAAACGGCTAAAAATTTAGAAATATTTCGGCTAAAGATGATCTTAAGGTGAATTTTATATTTGTTTTCCTTATCCAACTCGTTAAATCATTCGTTTTCTTCTAGATTGTTACAAATTTCTTCGTTCAACGGCAAAATGAATGCCTTGAATGAGGTAAACAAAGTGATAGCCAGTGTATCATATTATTCACACCGTCACAGTGGAATCGAGGAAGAGGAATGGCTAACAGCAGACAGAATGGCGGAATGGATCAAAGAAAATAAAGTTTTACAAATAGTTCTTAGAGATAGTTTACATCAACCTCAAGTAAAAAAGAAGAAGAAAAAAATTGTTCCTAATTTGATTTATTTTTAACATAAATGTATTTTTACAGTACGTAGAAAAATTAGAGAAGATAATCCGTTTTGTCATCAAGGAGAAATCTCTGACCCTAGAAGATTTGGATAATATTTGGGCAGCACAGGCGGGGAAACACGAAGCAATTGTTAAGAACGTTCATGACTTGCTTGCTAAACTTGCTTGGGATTTCTCTCCGGAGCAACTAGATCATTTATTCGATTGCTTTCAAGTAGGACGCGTTCTGCATTCGAATGAAAAATTGTGTAAACTGGTTTAATTATAGATGAGTTGGGCGAGTGCCACGAAAAAGCAGAGGGAGAAGTTACTCGAGTTGATTAGAAGGCTAGCTGAGGATGACAAAGATGGCGTCATGGCACACAAAGTTCTCACGTTACTCTGGAATTTGGCACACAGCGATGACGTGCCGACGGAAATCATGGACCAAGCACTGAGTGCACACGTTAAAATTCTGGATTACAGTTGCTCGCAAGACCGAGACGCGCAGAAAACCCAATGGCTGGACAAATGCGTAGAGGAATTGAAGAATGACAAGTGGGTTTTGCCCGCTCTGAAACAAATCAGGGAGATATGTTGTTTGTATACTGAGGTAAATCGAAGTGTCGTAATGAGTTATCGTCAATTTTTTTTTTTAAAAAAAAATGTTTTTTCTAGGCGCCTGCCAATTTTAATCATGCTCAACGAAGTCCTCACATGTTTTATAGACATGAAATAATCAACAGGTTACAACAGCAGCACACGCTAGTCATCTTAGTCGCTGATAATCTCACAAATTATATGAACAAAGCACGCCTCATGGCAAAGGGTAACAAATTAACGCATTTTGAGTTGTTTATTGTGATTAATGTTCTCCGATTTCTGTAGAAATATCCGATTTAGATCCTAATGCAATTCTACCTGATAGTCGATACAGCCATGTCCATCAAGTTCAAGAGAGGTTGAATTTTTTAAGATTTTTACTGAAGGACGGTCAGCTTTGGTTGTGTGCCCCTCAAGCCAAGCAGGTAATGGGCTTAGTGAGATATTTTATGCATTTGTTTTATTAAATTAATTTTTTTAATTTTTTAAATTAGATTTGGCAGTGCTTGGCTGAAAATGCTGTTTACTTATCTGACCGTGAGGCGTGTTTCAAGTGGTTTTCTAAAGTAAGATTTAACTGTTAAATTATAATAAGTAAAATACACTTTTAAATTTAAGTTTTATGTCCAAAATTCTCAGTTGATGGGAGATGAACCAGACTTGGACCCGGAAATCAATAGGGATTTTTTTGAGAGCAATATCTTGCAACTTGATCCATGTTTGTTGACTGAAAACGGAATGAAGTAATTTGAAATGATTTAATTTAATTATCAGATTATTAATTTCTATATTCGTTATTATTGTAGGTGTTTTGACAGATTTTTTAAAGCTGTTAATTTCAAAGAAGGTAAATTAGTTCTCCGAAGAAGAACGTATTTAATGGACGATTTAGAGTTAGTCGGATTAGATTATATCTGGAAAGTGAGTGTTTTAAGACTGAGATTGCTTAATATTATTGTTATTAAATTAAATCGATTTTAGGTTGTGCTGTGCAGCGGAGAAGAAATAGCGACCAAAGCAATTGAATTATTAAAAGAGACTTATACAAATTTAGGGCCTCATTTGCAAGCCAGTCAAGTTGACATTCATGAGGATTTCGTCCAATTGTGCATGGATCGCCTTAAAGCTGCATACGATACAATTAGTGTTCTGGAGAAAGATAAGGATAGTGTGAACCGTATTAGACAGGAAACTACTCGAATGGTTAGGGTTCTGAAGGTTTTGCACGAGTACATTAGTGAATGTGATGGCGATTACGGCGAAGAAAGAAATATTTTACCAATGGCTAGGTATTTATCCATAATTCTGAGTTTTTAACAATAAAAGAAATCGTTATGATTTCTTAGGAGTTTCCGGGGCAAACACGTGTCCCTGACAATACGGTTTCCCAATCAAGGGCGTCAGGTCGAAGATTTGGATGTTTGGTCGCATACGAACGACACACTGGCGTCGATTCGTCGGCAAATATTAAACAGGTACTTGGATTTTGTTTGGCTGTGTTCAAATTGGGTTAACTTTTAATTAGGTTCAATTGCAGGATAAAAGGCAGTATTTCCAACATGAAAGTTGATCTGTTTGTCAATGGCGAACTGATAGATCCAGCAGAGGATAAGAAACTCATTTCAGAGATTCCTTTACGGGATAAAACAGTGAGTTTACGAATACTTCTGCCAACTAAATTACTAAAAATATAAATATTTAATCGTTACAGTTGATCACCGGCAAGTTATGTCAAGTGGGTTCCAACATGCCTTCCTCTCCAGACAGCAGCTCGGATAGCTCCACCGGTTCTCCGCAGCATCCCTACGATGGACCAAATGCAGAAGCTGAGAGCTGTTTACCTGGAGTGGTAAATAATAGACAATAAATGTGAATTCATAACATTTCGATAATTCTGTTGTTGTTGCAGCTGATGGCCAACCAGGCCCTTTACGCGCAATTTTTTTCCAATTGGCTGATCTCGGCAGCTCTATGCAAGTCGCACCATTGAGGGACGGAGGGCGTGCGCTGTTGAAATTGATGCCTAATGACGTGAAAAGTGCGGATAGTCTAAGGGCTTTGTGTTTAGATCACGCTAAACTTGGTGATCAGTCGTTGTCTGCCACTCTGGAGTCTGTGTTCTTTGCTTCGTCTCCGTCTCAAGTTTTATACAGTTTGGAAGTGAGTTTTTCTTGGTAGGAAAATGAATTTGACGATTAATTGAGTGTTTGTGTTAATTTTAGGTCACTTATTCACTTCTAATGCCAGCGCTGAATCCGATGTCCGAAGAGGCGTTTGAATTTCAATTCAATTTTATCAAAAGTGGTGGAGTTTCTTGCGTTTTAGGAATGCTCACCAAGAATAACTTTTTGCCAAATGCCGACCCACCGACCAAACGAGCAGCCTATCACGTAGTTTTAAAAATCTGTAAGTTGATGCTTACAACTGTCGGACATTCTATCGTCAATGTGGTGGCGGAAGCCATTCAGCCGGAAAGCACTACAATGAATGTGACCCCAAGTGCTCACAATCACGCTGTGGTCGTCCAACAAGCCTTACATCACATTCCCAACGTGAATGCAGAGTGTATGCTCCGTAATGTGGCTCTACGTTTGGCGCAGAATTTACTCGATCAAGCCACTGGTCATTTGCCCGATATGGCCACCATTCGTGCAATAATTAAAATTGCTTGGGCATCTTCGACCGGATCGACACATCTTGTGCATTGCTCTTACGACGACCTTCACAAGTTATATGATAAAGTAAATTTTGGATTGTTTTTTGTTTGGTTTGGTTTGGTTTTTAATCGGTTTTGTTTTTTAGTCTTGGGTGAAACCTGTTAATAGTGAGGAGAATCAACCTGAAACTGAAGATTTGCAAGTTTGTAAAGAGGCTTTGGAAGTGCTTACGATTGCTTTAGCTTTATATCCGCAAGCTTTGGAAACGTTGACAAAAGATAAAGCGTGGCATTTATTTATAGTCGATCTGCTGTTATTATCGAAGAACAGGTTTGAATTAGAATTATATTGAATATCATTCATTCTTATAATTATTTAATTTTTGTAATCTGAAGATCCGTGAGAGTATCTGCTGCCGAGCAATTTTTGTTAATTGCTACTAAGTGTTCTGGGGGCCAACAACCGTTGATATTTTTTATTACTCTCCTTTTTACTGTGTTGTTGGTAAGTTAAAATATTATTGAATAAATGTTTTCGAGTTTTGAGTTTTATTTTATTGCAGACAACTGTAAAAGAACATGCGAAGAATTGCCATGAGTATTTTCAACTGTTTTGCCGGTACGTGATATAACATTTTTCTCTTTAAATGGGTATTACATCATATTTTTTTACGCATCTCTATAGTTTGTTGAATTATGCTTGCGCCAGCAGTTGTCAATTGGCGAATGTTGAAGGTTTGCTGTCTGCAGAGATACAATGGTTGAAGGATATCAGAGTATGCATTTTATTGCATTTTTTGCTGTCATTTCTATTTTTTAATTTTTTTTAGACAAACGTTTTGCAGTCTGGTGATAGTTTAGTAGAAGAGGCGCTTTTAGAAGGTCATTTGGGCATTGCTAGAGAATTAGTCTCTTTTCTTAGCACAGATAAAAAATACGAAATTGGATCTCATCCTTCAAAAAGTGTTAATTTAATAAAGGTAAACGAAACAAAATAGAAATAATTTGGTTTTAATGATGTGTGTTTGTTTTATTTCAGGAATTAGTGGAGGATTTTATTTTTCCTGCGTCGAAAGTCGTTCTTCAATTTCAGAAGAATGGAGAAATGCCATCAGAACAAGCCATTCCAGTTTGCTCAACACCACTGACCGTGATTGCTGCTTTTGATCTGCTCGTTTCTCTTAGCACCGGATGTGTACCTAACTTAAAAATTCTGTCTGAAATGATCACAGAAATGTATTATTCAGGTAAAGTGTGTTATTTTGTTTGTGATTGAAGTGATCAAATTCAAATTGTTAATTACAGATAAGGACCAATCATTAACTGAATGGGAGTATTTACCGCCAATTGGCCCTCGGCCTCTGAAAGGATTTGTGGGATTAAAAAATGCGGGTGCTACGTGTTACATGAATTCAGTGCTGCAGCAGTTGTACATGATAGACGACGTTAGACATTACATACTTAGCGTTGAAGGTGCCGCGACCGATCCGGATGAAGATTTTTCGGGTGAAGAAAAAATGGAAAGTGAGGTAAATTGAAAAGTCGAGAAATTTTATATTTTTTTTGTCTATCTCAACGAGTATTTTTGAATGCAGAACAACATAGATAACACTGAAAATGATAGTTATCCAGACGATAGAATTGTTAAAAAAGAGGAATCGAGAAAAGAGTACAATATGGGTGTACTGAAGCAAGTTCAAGCTATTTTCGGACATTTGGCAAGCAGTAAACTGCAGTATTATGTACCACGAGGCCTTTGGAAGCATTTTAAGTAATTGTTTTTGTTTGGCGATTGATTAAATGATGTAATAAAAATGTAAATTCGATTACAGATTGGGAGGCGAACCTGTAAATTTACGTGAACAGCACGATGCATTAGAATTTTTCAACAGTTTGGTTGACAGCATCGATGAATCGTTGAAAGTGATGGGTCACGATCAGGTGCTATCGAAAATTCTTGGCGGCTCGTTTGCAGATCAAAAAATATGTAGAGATTGTCCGCACAGGTATTTGAATGATTAGATTTGTGAATAAAATGAAATTTATTCATTTATTTTGATAGGTATTCTCGAGAAGAATCTTTTACGACTTTAAACATTGACATACGTAACCATTGCAACCTGCTGGACTCTTTAGAGCAGTATGTTAAAGGAGATTTATTAGAAGGAGCCAACGCGTATCATTGTGAAAAATGTAACAAAAAAGTAGACACAGTGAAACGTATGTGCATCAAGAAATTGCCGCCGATTCTGGCGATTCAACTCAAAAGATTTGATTACGACTGGGAAAGAGAATGTGCCATAAAATTCAATGATTACTTCGAATTTCCACGGGATTTGGACATGGAACCTTACACCGTGTGGGGTCTGGCCAAAATGGAAGGTAAAGAATGAGAATTTATTGAGGGGAAATGGTGAAATAAAGCGCTAATGTGATCCCGCAGGTGAAATAATTCATGCAGAAGACGAGCTAGATGAGGACGAATTGCTACAAGATCCTTCGTGCACCAAATATAAGTTAAAGGGGATAGTTGTACACAGTGGACAAGCGAGTGGAGGACATTACTATTCATATATTTTACATCGGTAGTTAGTTTATTTATTTTTTTGTTGACGTTTTGTTTAAATGTTTTTTTTTTACTAGCCACAGTGATGGGACTTATAAGTGGTATAAATTCGACGACGGAGAAGTGACTGAGTGCAAAATGGACGACGACGAGGAGATGAAAAATCAGTGTTTCGGTGGAGAATATATGGGAGAAGTGTTTGACCACATGCACAAGAGAATGTCTTACAGACGGCAGAAGCGCTGGTGGAATGCTTACATTCTATTTTATCAGCGACTGGATGTGGACGAGGGGTTAATGACGAGGAGCTTGAATGAATTGTGTTTAGGTACGATAATACCATTTTTATTTTATGAATTTATATTTTAATTATTTTTTTTTTATGTTACAGCCGATAAAGCTTCCACTGTAAAAATGCCGTTAGCGATCGAACGCAGCGTCCGTAAACAAAATGTTAAATTCATGCATAACCGGAACCAGTTTAGCTTGGAGTATTTCCAGTTCATGAAGAAACTCATTGGTTGTAACGGACCTTACGTGACACTGCAAACGAATCAAGAGAAATTGGTGAATTAAAAATTTTTTTGGTTAAAAAAATTATTAACGTTTATGAATTGGGTTCTTTTTTTATAGAGTGAGGAAAGTGAAGAATTAGCTATGATTAGCATTCAGTTGGCATCAAAGTTCCTTTTTACAACTGGTTTTCACACTAAAAAGACTCTTAGGTGAGCTGCTGTTGTTTTCTCTTTTTTTTACGTTCGGATTGGTTTGAGTGATCCCACTTTGTTTTAGGAGTTCGGCTAACGAATGGTACGATGCCGTTTGCATTCATTTACGAAACAGCAAGAAGGTGCGCAGCTGGTTTGCCACCAATGTCCTATTTGCTCATCCCCACCGCTTCTCCGAATATTTACTCGAATGTCCCAGTACAGAGGTAAACAAATTGAGTTGTATCATTTATTAAATTTATTTTTCTTTATTTTTTTAATAACAGGTTAGAACTGCGTTTGTCAAGGTGCTGGTGTTCTTAGCACATTTTTCATTACATGACGGTCCCTATGCATTACCGGGAACCTGTAAGATATTTAAAAAATATAAATAAATAAAAAAACAGCAATTATTTTATTTATCAAATGTTTTTTTGGTAATTTCAGCAGGTAGTCAAGTCGCAGAACCAAATTCTACTCTGAGCGATCATTTATTGCAAGCTGTTCTTGGTTTACTGAAAAAAGAAGTTTCAGAACATGGCAGACACTTGGCTCAATACTTTAGCTTGTTTCTTATGTATTCATCGTTAGGCGTTCTTGAAGTAAGTTTTCTCAAGCGGAGAATTGTTGATTGATGAGTATAAAAATATAAAAATGTCATTTCAGAGGAAGGAATTGTTAAAATTAAACGTTCCTGCAACATTCATGTTGGTGGCTCTCGACGAGGGCCCTGGCCCACCGATTAAATACCAATACGCCGAACTTGGCAAATTATACCAAGTTGTTAGTCAACTGATTCGATGCTGTGATGTTTCATCAAAAATGCAATCTTCTGTATCAGTAATTAATTCCAGCTTTATTTAGAGGTTTCAAACGGTTAATTTGAATGTTATTTCTATTTGTGAAAACAGGGAAACGCGCCTTTAGCCAACATTCATGGTGATCACATGTGTCCCGACTATATAATGCCGATTCAGAGCCAAGTTGCTGAAATTCTGTACGCAAGAACGAGCTATGTAAAAAAAATTATCGAGGATGCAAATACATCTGAAGACACCATCAAACTTTTGAAAGTATGGATGTACAACAGTGTTTTTGTTTGGTTTATTAATTTTTATTTGTTTTTAGTTCTGCTCTTGGGAGAACCCCCATTTTTCTTCGATGGTGCTAAGCGAACTACTATGGCAAATTGCATACTCTTATACGTATGAATTGCGTCCTTATCTCGATCTTCTTCTGCATATGTTAATTTTGGAAGATTCGTGGCAAAATCATCGAATTCATAACGCTTTGAAAGGTTTCAGATTGTTTTGTTTGCTGAAAAAAAAGATTGGTTTTAAACGTTTTCGTTCTTAGGCATTCCAGATGATCGTGATGGATTGTTTGATACAATTCAACGATCGAAAAATCATTATCAGAAGAGAGCTTACCAGTGTATTAAGTGTATGGTAACATTGTTCAGTACGTGTACTGCAGCTGCGCAGATGCTACATAGTAATGGTGAACTCAAGCGAAAGTGGACGTGGGCTGTTGAGTGGTTGAATGATGAGTTGGAGAGGGTATAAGTTTAAAAAAAATTAGTTTTAATTAAAGTTAATATTACTGACGTTTTTCAGAGACCTTACTCGGCCAGTACACAATACGCCTATAATAATTGGTCCCCGCCTGCGCAATCCAATGAAACGTCAAACGGGTAAATCAATTAATGAAATGAATAAATGAATAAATGAATAAATGAATGAATAAATAAATAAATAAATAAATGAATAAAAATAAAAATGTTGTAATTTGTCGATTTTATTTGAAGGTATTTCCTTGAGCGCTCTCATAGTGCCAGAATGACTTTGGCGAAAGCTTGCGAACTTTGTCCTGAAGAGGTAAATTAAATTTAAAATTCTAAGTTTTTATAAAATAAATCGCTTTCATTTTATTTATTATTATTTTTTGGTGCTATTTTGCTTTTTTTATATTTATTTATTTTTTTATTTAGTTTTTGGGATCGTTGAAAAAAGTTGAATTGGATTAAAGGGTTTATAAATAAAAAAAATAAATTATAAAATAAATATAAAGACGATGAGTGGGAGAAAAAGATTTTTTTTCTAAATTTATTATATTGATATTTTGGACACTTGTAATTTTTTTTTGTGTTAATTTATTATGAAAATAAAACGCAGTTAAGATATTATTTGTTGTATTTTTATATGAATTATATAAAGAGAAAATACTGACAAATTGTTTCTAAATACCAGGAACAAGAAGAGCAAGAGCAGGAACACGATGTTTCTGAAGAGGGCGATAGTCCACAGCCGCAAGAAACTCGTTATAAGGAACTAGACAAAGAAGTATTTATTTCCGGCTGCAAAACTAACAGGATTCAACGAGCGACGTTTCAGGAATCAACATCGACGTTTCTGTCCGAAACGTCGCCGCCTATGCAGAAAATGGAGGAAACAACGGTGCAGCAAAAACAGTCGCAGACCTCTACGTACTCGCAATCTGAGCCGCCCGGCGTGCAGACGGAAGGCGAAACTAGTAATCAAGGATTAAAAGTTACTTCTAGACTCACGGAACCCTCGATACAGTCAGGCGTCCAAGATGTGAAGCGTTCGACCGAAGTTCACAAGATTACCAGACATCGATCTGGTGATAACAAGGAGTGGTAAATATCTCTTTGTATTTTTTTATTTTTATAATTTTATGATTTTTGTATTTTTTTTTTAGGTATGCTAATAAAGTTGCTGGTAAAGAAGAACAAGGAAATATTTTTAATTTGGATAATACTTTACAAGTTGACGACACTTCTGTGGATAAGGAAGAACAGAATTTGTCCGGTACTGTGCCGACAGTGAACCCAAAAGAAGAATACGACAACCTCTTGATTTGATGAGGAAGGTTTCAAGTATTTGACAAAATAAAAAGATAACGCTGCATTTTGATGTCTAGGATATTTATTAATATTATTATTACGGAACTAATAATATAGAATTAAATGAAATTGATTATTTATGTAAAATTGTAAACAATTTTTCTTTTTTTGTTTAATTTCTATTTCTTCAATACCAATTACCAAATAAAAAAAGCTTATTTTTAATTCGCTATTTTTACTTAATTTGAAATGGATAATAAATTTAACCTTGGATCTCCCAGTTTGTAGCCATTGATTTGCATAATACGAAATATCCAGACGATTTTTGTGGCGTTTACCGTTTACAGTTTAAAAAAACCTTATAAGAATTTTTTACAATTTTTCCAAATAACAGAAAAATCCAGCAATGGATTTGTTTAGTTTCTAAGTTAACACTAATTTCTTACTGAAAAGAAGAAATGGGAATTCGAAAGTGTGGCTTCTAGAATTATTTTTTTTAAAGAAAAAAGTTTGTAATAATATTTATTTTTCTTTTATGGGATGAGATAAAGACATTAGTGAACTGGTATATTATGACTTTTTGAAGTTTTAACTTTTGTGCAACTTTTCATTAATTTTTATTTGATTTTTTTTTTATGTTTTTTTTGTTGGTATTGGCATATCAGAATCGAAACATATGAGCAAAAAAATTGAAAGTTATGTATTGTTTTATTAATCATATAAACTGAAGTAAAGTACAAGAAAAGATATTGTTCCTTTGATGCCAAAGTTTATTTTGTCAATTGTTAAAACAGAAAAAAAAATCACTTTGCAAACAGTTGAATCTGAAATTGGAAACTGAAAATTTTCAAGTCTCAGTTTGTGATAATTTTGTCGGTTTTCACTGACAAAGACCAATATTTTGTGAGTTGCAAGTAATTATTATTAATATTTTTTTTTTAATTATAATTTTTATTAATTTTTCTTTCCTAAATGTATATAACAAGTAGCATAATTTGCGGAGAGATGAAATCGAATGTTAACGAATTAACAAAAATATAAACAAAAATTATTAATTATGACCCGATTTTATTAATTCTGCAAATTTATTTCAGCCAAGAATTGTATAAAATATTTTCATGCTGTTTTGGTTTGCGTGGGTGTTAGCTCTGACATGCTACCAAGAAAAAAGCCCCAAAAAATGCACTGAAATTTGTTTTGATTTTTCAGTTTATCAAACAAAAATTGCTTCGGATTTGAGACCGGAACATTTGTACAGTAGTCACAATTACTTTTAATTCCTTTTCGCACAAAATTTTAAAAAGTATAAGCTTTTTTCGTGACAATAAAAAGAACATTTAAAAAAAATGTTTTCAAGTTATTGAGGTACACTTTTCTTATTTAAAATGTTCGATTTCTTATTAAAATATATTTGCATGTTAATTTTGGGGTGTAATCGTTCAGAAGCAACAACTAAAGTCAAAATCCGATTCGTGTTGCACCAGCACACCACTTTAATTCACAACACCAAAGTAAAAAACACATCATAGCATACTATGATAAAATTAAACAGAGTTATTTTGAAAATGGAAGAAAATCCGAAATGCAAAATGTCCATGTTGATTATAGAATATTTTCCAAATTTCTAAAATTTGTTCTTGTTTGATATTTTAATAACATCAACCTGGATTGGAGTCAAGTTTTTATTTCGAACTCAACGCTAAATTCCAAAGAAGGAAAGGAACCCTGGTCACAGAAACTGTTTATTTCTATTGTTTTCTGATTCTCCACAGAGGAAAAAGATGCAGCCATTGTTTGAATATTGTCATTGCCTAATCAATCTATATAAATCTACAGAAGTGAAGTCTATTTAATTTCCTAGTGGAGTAAATACTCCACGAGGACTCCCCCTCTACCAAGTGGTAAGAGAGGAGCAAATCCAAAATGAATTAAAATGTCTATAATTACAATGGCCACAGCTACAAAAAACCTCAGGGAGAAAATATTAAGTTTGGACTTATTTGCACCTATTACAAAATAGTGAGAAAAAATTTATATTGAGCAGATCGATAGATTCTGTGACAAGTCTGGCCATGCCAATTTCGTAGGCTAGGGTCACCGAGAGTAGGAGGAAAAAGGTCACGTAAATGGGAGTCCCGAGGACGTCCAGAAAACTGAAGGGAGTGTAAACCGGAGTCTCGAGGACGTCCGGTAAACGAAGGGGGGTCAAAGTTACTGTAGCTAGCAAGACTTGCAAGAAAATTTAACTTTCTGCTCAACAGAGTATATAAAACGAACCTACCAATCAAAAATAATTACACTATTGCAAAATAGAAAAAAACCTTATATCAAGTCCACTGTGATATTTTCTGAAGTCCACTGTGATATTTTCTGAAGTCCACTGTGATATTTTCTGAAGTCCACTGTGATATTTTCTGAAGTCCACTGTGATATTTTCTGAAGTCCACTGTGATATTTTCTGAAGTCCACTGTGATATTTTCTGAAGTCCACTGTGATATTTTCTGAAGTCCACTGTGATATTTAATGACTTTTTACTCCTTACAAGTTGCAATAATCGATGAAACTCTCCTTTTAATAACACATTTGGGCCAAACTCGATAACAGAGTAAAGTTGCTAGTGCTTGGAATGCACCGTTGATGCACCAATCTGAAATTTAAAATGAAATAAATCGGACTATGTAATTACAATTTTTGTATAAAAAATACATTTTACTAGAAAAATAAAAATTCTATGAAACTGTATTGTCACAAAATAAACAACTTTGTCCAAAAAATCGGATAGATTTTGCGATTTATAACTCCATGAATGTATTTATAGACGCAAAACTCATTTTTAAAAGAAAAATACGGTTGGTTGTTGGTTCTTAAAGTTTGCTGGATGTTAGTGCCACCTTCTAGTGAAAATGTGAAATAGGTAAACAAAAATGAGGACTTACCAATAAATCTTCATTTACTACTACTTGTACTCGATCATCTTTATTTTTCATTTATTTTGATGGAAATGAAGGAAACGAAAAGCCGCTGCCGATGCGTGTCGTCCCACATGTCGTCTAGCTTGTTTTCAGTTTTAACCGTGTCGCTTTCACCTAGCGGTAAAAATCGGAATTTAATGTGGCGGTTTATGATGTTTAAAAGTTTAAATTACTATTACTTAGAATTGTTGAAATAACTAAGTCTAACTAAATCACTACAAATTTTTGCACATTAATGTATATTTTACAATTTCCAGATATTTAATTTGGTCTTTACGTTTTTCCAAAGACCATAATCTACAATGGATTATCCACGCCAGAATTATTTCCAACATTTTTATGTTGTTTCGTCTGTACTTTTTCTATTTTAAAATAGAAAAAATACGTCTTTTTTTTATTTCGGTAGCTGAAAAGTTAAGTTACCTTCAGTCACTGTCGACGCTAAAATTAATTTGCGCATCGCCAACTATGCACAACAATGGCGAATGCTGATGCATGCTACATCAAAATGTAGTCCGCTTGCTGTCGTGTCGTAAATTGGTCCGTAACAAATACAAGAACGTATAATTATTTTTATTTTTTATAATGTTGTCCTTTCAAATACAAAAAATAACAATAATATATTGTCTTCTATGTTTACTATGGTTTGATTTACGACAACGAGTAGGGACTATGTTTTGTGTAGCATGCATCAGCATTCACGTAAAAGTGTGATTGTTGTGCGCAGTTGGCAATGCGCAGTTCAATTTTATAACATCAAAATGATATCGCACTTTTTCAGCATAAGAACGGAACAGCAAAAGATGGGCGAAAGACTCGGATATTTTTTTGAACGAAGTCATTAAAATTTCTAAAGTATGTGGAAAAAACAAGTCGTTATTACTACTTGTACAAGTCATAATAATGAGTTGTAAACAAATCGTTTAATATTACAATCGATTTTACTAAAAAAATATCGATTTACCTCCGATACAATTTGATGTAATTTTTAATGGTTTAGATGCTGCAGCATTTGTTTATGGATTCTCTGTCAAAAGAAATGCTTGCAGCTTGCTGTAAAAAAAAAATTCCCTGACAAAAAAAATTGTCTCGATAGTCGACAGTAAATTATAACAGACCAGCATAGTTGATGGTAACTGGCACGTTTGAAAGACGCGTATACTGTCGAAATATGAGAGAGCCCTGGTTTGAATATGGCCCTGAGTGGTGTGAAACAAAGTGGCGTCCCACAACCACCATATTCGGTCTTATTACACAAATTAATATAAGTGGTTCAGGTTACAAAAACTTACTATTATAAAATATTGCCAAAAGATAAAACCACCAATGTCCATTATTGGAAGAGGGAGTACATGACCAAACTCAATCTCATACCAAAACCAACATGGCGGAAGCCCAATTCAAGAACCAAGATGGTGGATCCTAAAAAAGGCTGTCCAGCTAAGTCATGTGTTCCACTAACATCTGGCAGTATGTCAATAAAACAAGAAGCCCTAGAAACAACCTGCAATATGGGTAAAGCCAGGTGAGCACATCACTAAAGCCTTAAAAACTGAACGCATAATGAAAGGAAAGGGAAAGAAATCTCTATAAGAACACATGAGAAAATGTATGGGATGACCTCCAACATGGGTGAAGGGACCTGCCCTGCTAGGTGTTAGCAGTGTGTTAGCAGTATGCTAGCAGTGCAAAGAGTGAGGAGCAAAACTCAGTCAAAACAGATGAAAACATTCCCTGCATCCTGATTGGTCCTCCATAAGTGAGGAACCAATGAGAGTGCAGTAGTATATGACTAAACTCACTTAACATGCACAACCCTGGACTAAACCATGTGAAAGCCAGAAATAACACAGGGGGAACATATGACATCACAAAAGAGACCAAAGTCATCCTAAAATGACCTTGCCAGAACATAGAAATAGATGAAAACAAGACAAGACAAATGATCATATTCAAATTAGTTTGGGTCTCTGAAAATTAACATAAAACACAAAAAAGGAACGCGTAAACATTTTTAAGCCCGTGACAAAATGTACAACAATGGGACAATCAATGCACAAGAAATAATTATAAAATTATGCATAAAACATAGCATGCTATGAACACATTCATATGATGTAATTTTTTATTTGCTTTTTAATTTAGCATTATAATATAAAAATTTACAAATAGACCTTGACATACAATAAATTTATTACCTTATTTTATTCATAATTAGTGAAATTGCAAATCAAAGTTTTTACTTTGAACATGGGTGGCTATTTTCTTTCTAGTTAAATCATCAATTTGATTACAACAGTAGGAAATTAACTTATTCAATTGATTTGGCATTTCTAACAATTTTTGGGTAAAACTTAACTTGACCGAGTGACAATGAAAAAAAGTTAGAACTTTCAGATTTTTAAGTCGATTCAATTTAATAATTTCGAAAATTAAATTGTCAGAAACTGTTTCACAATATGAGAATCTTAAATACCGTATATACTCGCGGATAAGTCGACCCCGACTTAAAACGGGTCAAAAACCATTGACCCGCGTATAAGTCGAATTGGACGAAAAATACCAGGATTTGGTCCAAAAAATCCTCGACTTTATACGCGAGCATATACGGTATTCCCAAATCACGACCGTTCAACGTTCGGGCCACCCTATAGGTAGCCTATGGGGTGGCCTGCATGTTGAACGGACGTGATTTGTAAAATTCTAAAAAAAAAAATGTTTGTTAATTTGACCCGCGTATAAGTCGAATTTGGAAAAATAGGCCTAGATTTGGTCCAAAAATCTTCGACTTGTATGCGAGTATATACGGTAGGTCCTTTTTATTTGTATTGAATGTGTTTTTTGCTTATCTTGGAAAGAAAATTTTTTTTTTTTTGAAACAAAAATCGATTTAGTTTTTTAACGCATTTTTTTAAAGGTATTTTCCCATTTAAATTTTTCAATGTCTGCCTAAAATATCTTTGCATCGTAATTTTGGTGTGTAATCATCGTCGCTTTCATTGATTTCACTTTCATTATCGATTTGTTTTGCGAAACAAGTCATTGGAATTAAACATGGTTGCAAGAAACTTTTTTCTTTTAAAATTTCTTCTATTTTTCTCCTTTCTGTGCTCGAACAAATTGTAGTACGGTTTGACGATTGCGGTGATCTTGCAAGAGATTGAGTAAATCTAGGTGTGGCTTCACTGTAGTGTTCAGGTGATAAAATACTGACAGGTGTCAATGGAATTGGCGATATGCAATTATCAATGAAGGCTGGAGACCATGAAATCGTTTTTGCTGAATTTGGCTTCTAAAAAAAAAATCTAAAAATTTTTTTTTTTTTTTTATATTTATTATATTTTTTTTTTGTTACCTTTAAGTTGTAACTGTTTTTTCAGTTTGGTTCTTTTTTTTGGAATTAAATCTGGATATTGGTCCAATTTGTTGTTTTCAACAGCAATATGGTAACTGAAAAAGCAATATTTTGTGTTTTTAAATAAAATTTGAATATTGCGATATTTGCTCACAAAAATGCATCGAGGAAAAACAATTGGACAGATTCAAGTTTAGTTATAACTGAGTATCGAGAATCGAACATTAATTTGAGCAATTCTATATCATCTACGAGTCCATATCTGACTAAAGATAACACTTTCATAACATGTTGGATTCTAGAACCCCAATTATTTTTCAGCCAGCTGAATGCTGCATCAAAAACTTGGACTTCGCTGTGAAAGTAACAAAAATAACATAAATAATTATAAAAAATTTAAAAAAAAATATTCCATACCATGTTATATTTAAATCATCGAAATCAAGAAAAGTACAAATTTGCTCCAATTTATAATTGACAAACACTCGACTTGATATAATTTTACTAATATTTTCACACAAAAACACCCGACACTTATCAATTTCAACTCTTCTATTGGATCTCACCGATTCATCATATTTCGACATTGCATTACAGATGTTTAACATCTTAGAATTAAGTTTCTGGCGACATTGCTCGATTAAATTCGGCATTTGTAAGCGTTTTGCGGCTCTCATAACACCAATAGTATCGCAGCATTTTGGTAACTTTTTAGTCCAAAACCAATCGTAAATAACATCGAATGTTTCTGGCGATATATGACGTACTGTTACCGTCAAATCACTTTTGTGGTGTTGAGATTCAATTAATTTATCAATATTCATCCTAAACCAGTCACTGTGTTCGACAAGAAGAGACCTAAGTTAAAACATCTTAATTTAATTTTTTTAAATATCAATGATAATAATTTATGTTACAAACTTGTGACATTTATAGCATTGGTTTCCTGCCACGACGGTAATATCACTATTCATCTCTAGGTATTCCATCGTTTCTTTTCTTTTAGTTCCAGATCCAGGAGATAATGTAGACATTTTGATTTATGAATTGTGGGAAATGACACTTGTAGTGTTGTTGTTATAGCAATAATTAGGCTACAATGACAATAATATTTTATTTACCGTTTTAAAATCATATTTATATCCATAATGGCTAAAACACCACACAATTTGTGGAAATTACCAAAAAGGATCCCTCCAGAAGATCCAGAGGGTGACCATCTACCACAGTCGTATGGACGAGGAGAAAAAATATCTCCAGCTCCTACGTCACCTGAAACGTCAATCCGAATTGAAAGAGGAACTCCAATGACACCGAGACTTCTTAAACGAGTGAAGAAATTTATTGGAAAATCACCTCGGTCTGACAAATACGAAACTGAAACTTCAGATTCGAAACGAACAGGAAAAAGTGAAAGTATAACTATTGATTTCCAATATCAGTCGGCCGAAAAAGAAAATCCAAGTGATTCACAACCGAAAATATCTCCAAACTATTTGCTGTCTCCAATGTCTTCAACTCCGCAACCATTTTCTACTACATTTACGGAAAGGTCTAAAGAGAGCAGCATGATAGACACGAGCGATTCGAAAATGTCTCTCAATGGACGTTTTGCAGTTGAAAGTTTTGTAGTTGACTCTGATCAGGCAATTTATTGAGATCTATTTTTTGATTTATATTTTAGTTTTACTTATTTTATATATCCAGATTCAGAAAATGGCTTTTCTACCTGTAATGCCAGAGCGTACAGCAAAGATGACGTCATCTGGCCGTGATCCTAAGGTGTATCGTGACGTTCTGGAAAATGTCTATTTGAGGCGTATACATGAACCAACAATGTATTCATCAGGAAATAGTTGTCGTTGCGGAAAAGTGCTATCCAGTGAATATTATGTACAGAAGTTGTCAGAGTATAAAGGCAGCTCTTGTAGGGATGCGTTAAGTAGCTCTCAGAGGGATGATACTCCGAAAAAGCCGAAAAGCGAATGCTTACAAGGCTCTACAGTTTGGTTTTATACGTTTATTGTGTATATATTACTGGTTTTTAGTGCCTTTTTTATTGTTTTAAAAGAATCAAAAAAGGGAATCGCTTCAAAGACGGAGTTGTCAAGAAGAGCACAACATCGAATGCGATGCTATACTTATAGTTGAAGGAAGATGCTTTTATTCATTTAAGTAAGGTATTTTTTTTTTTTAGTTTTAGAGTTAGTTTTATTTTTTTTAAAAAAATTGTTTGTGCGTTGCAGAAGTGTGCTTTGTAGCAGTAGCACTTGGTTTCAAACAGTTTTGAAAAATTCATACAAAAATGCAAAAAGTACAATTGAATTACCTCGCATGTCAGCAGAAATTTTCGATTTGGTTCATAAATGGATGTTTGCAAAAGACTATCGTCTCATAACGCGGGAAAATGTTGTTGCAATTACACAAATTGCTTTTCAACTTCGTATTCCTGGTGAGAATTGAAACTAAAACGAAAACATCAAAAATTAATTTCTATTTTTTATTCCATTTAAAGAATTACTCGAATTTTGCGTAAATTTTAGCAAACAAAATAAAATTAAACTTCCAAAGAAGATTTTTATAACGTTACCATACGCTACTGTACCAAAATCAAGTCCAGTACGATCAAATGATGACAAAAATTGCCAACTGACATTAGAGCCACGATGTTTTCAACAAATAATTAGATGCCCCGAATTTTTCCTTCTTCACATAAATACAGTCACTAAACTACTATTAGAAGACGATCTCAACGTTGAAAGGTGCGACAAATAAAGCAAATATAAATTTTAAAAGTAATTTTTCTTTGCGAATATTGCAGTGAAGTTGAAGTTTTCGACGCCGCTGTCGCATGGTTAACTCACGACTGGGCGAACCGAGTGATTCATGCTTCGAAATTACTACACTGCATTCGATTCGCTTGCCTCACAAATCAAGAATTAATTAGTATCGTATATCATAAGAAAAATTTAGCCATTTTAGCTTTGCCAATCTGCAGAGATCTCATTTTACAGAGTTATTTGTAAGTTAATTGGAAAAAAATAGCAATAAATAATGCTTTTAATGTTTTTAGATACTGGTCAGCGTGTAAATCAA
Organism: Strigamia maritima; assembly: GCA_000239455.1. Lineage (NCBI taxonomy): Eukaryota > Metazoa > Arthropoda > Chilopoda > Geophilomorpha > Linotaeniidae > Strigamia > Strigamia maritima. The sequence goes on along the minus strand of JH431723.1, from coordinate 148,639 downwards.
ATTTATTGCGCAAATTAAGTGTTCCTTTGGCATCCGTTAAACCGAGAACAAGACTGAAGAAAAAAATGCAATGTATGTTGGGTAATTGGGAAGCTGCCGTTCGGATACAAGCGGCATGGCGGGGATATCGTACGAGGAAATGTCTCGCTATTCAGGATGGAGCTGCTGCGGTGGTCCAAGGAGCGTATCGGGGTCATCTCACCCGTCTATGGGTAAAGGAATGTATTGCACCCAGAGTTGCGATGCAAAAAAGACATAGCGAAAAAACGCAAGCAGCTATCAAAATTCAAAGAGCATTTAGAAGATGGAAACCAGTAACGGTCATTTTTCTCATTTTTAATAAAATTGATATATCTTATTTTTATTTGTTTTTTTTTAGGATTTTAAAACGACGAGAACAATTAAAACAGTAAATAATTAGTAAATAGTAATTATGAATTGTTTATCACGTTGTGAGGTAGGTTTTTGTACAGGAAGTTCCGGTACCAAGTGATAATCAATCTACGATGCTTCTGATTGGTGGTTATGATATGTCAAAGAGTTTTAAGAAACCAGGTAAAACTAAAATTTTTACTTATGATTAATTTTTGTTTGTTTTTTTTTAATTTTCAGGTCGACCCTGTTATTTGTATAAATCATATAAACAAGAATGGGAGTTAATTTCAGTAACTCCAGAACCAATTTTCTACGGAAAAGCGGCCATCATTAAAACTGATGTTTATGTAACAGGTGGTTCAAATATTATAATCATCAATAACCCGAGCCCTTCATTAAAATCTGCATGGAAATGGGATTTAATAACTAATAAATGGTCTCGAATTGCTGATATGAATTTCTCCAGAACTCATCACGCCTTAGTCGAGGCAGTAGATCGTGTTTTTGCAATTGGTGGCTGCGATGACGAACAAATGTAAACCACAAAAAAAAGAAAAAGGTCAAAAAAGCCATAAATAATCGTCAATCGAGGAAAATTTATTACAGGATATTAAATTCGGTTGAAATGTATGAGCCGAATAGTAATGAATGGTACCGAATGTCCCCGATGATTGTTAATAGAATGGCTCATTCTGCCGTTCGCTGTAACAACTCAATAATCGTGTGCGGAGGAATAGGATTAATTGATAAACCATACGGTGAAATATTGAATTCAGTCGAAATTTATTATCCAAATATTGACAAGTAAATTTTACCTTTAAAATAAAATATTTATAAAACCATTTATATTTATTACAGATGGACTCGAGGAATTAATTTAAGAATTCCTCGCTGTTTTTCATCACTAATCGAATGGAAATCCAACCTGTATTTAGTGGGTGGTATCAGTTTATCAACACAACCCAAAGGAAGTATTTCAGTAATTGATAAATGCGAGAACCGCAAATCGCAATGGTTTTCCTTTATCGAAACGAATTTACCTGTTCATTCAGCCGCGGTTGGTATCATCGGTAAGATTTGCATTTTATTTGCGTAACTTTTAACCCTGATAATTTAACTGTAACCCTTTAACGACTTTTTTTATGTTGGTCATTTCCCTTTATAATGTCAAGTCATAAGTCAACTATAAAAAGAATAAAATAATAAATAATTCCATTATTTTACATATAATTCCATATTTGGTTCTTTCTCTTTTTTGAATACAATTTTTGAATCCGCAGTCAATCAAAAAAGAGACAGACATTTATAACCATAATATTTAGTTATTATTTAAGGCTTAAGAACAGGTTTTGGTTTTATAGTCATAATCGTGTGAAACGGTGCATTGGATTTTTGATATTACTCGTTCAATGATCCATTTTAATATTCTTTTGTGTATTCATCTTAGATTTATACTTGAAACTTCCTCAAGTAAAATAAAATATTCATTTTATATTTTTTTTATATATTAGATTCACATTTGTGCGTCGTTGGTGGACTTTGCTCGCATATCGGCGGTACAATATCTTATGGGTATTGTTACAACTTCGAAACTGCTGCAAAAGTCGTTGATTTGAATGTCTCACTTCCTACAAAATTAACAGGAATGTGTTGCGTACAAGTACCACTCGCTGTTAACATAAAACGAACACAATATTAAAATTTACATTTAAACAAAAAAAAAGAGAAAATGATTTTAAAACGAGTAAAAATAAAACAATTTAAAAATATTCCACATTTTTGTGTCATGATTCAAAAGAATTACAATTTTCTTAAGACATCATGGGTTCTTGCTGGTGTCAACATCCTCAAGTTCACCTTCGCGTCGTGCGGCCTTTACTCATCTCGAAACCCGCAAAACACAACATAAAAACACCTAAAAATTGTAATTGAAAAATTTTATTTATTTTTTTTTTTAACTCGTGATTTTCCCCTCCTTTTTTATCCATTTCTCCCGACTATTTGCAGCCATTGCCGTTATTTTTTCATATTGTTTCGTCAAATTAAAAGGCAGGTTGGTGAATTAGCTGTAAAAAATTAAATGTAATGTTCAGTTTTTTTAGCACTTCTGATTGCAGACGACAGTTTTCGTCTGAACTCGAGTTCATTTCGCCCTGAGGCACTCAACTTGGTGGCTTGGAGGTGCAGACGCGAGTCACTGGCCTACTATTCACCTGTAGAGGTGGTTGAGTGAGGCGAGACACGAGGAACTTCCATGAGCGCTTACCGGTAGTTGAAGGATTTTTTGACTCTTCACAAATTGCATCTAGTCAATAAGTTTCATTAATCATGACAGGTAAATTAATTCAATTCTCATTTATTATTTCGTGTAAAAGTCTATGAAACTGGTGATGGCAAAATCCAAAATCATTGTCGGTGTCCTTTCATGTATTTTTTCCAACTTTTTCATCAATTTTTTTTTCCCATAAAATTTTTTTATTTATCAAGTTTTAATGAAAATTGAAAAATATTTACTCAATGGACTTGAAATTGTATAAGAATTTAAGTTATGCAGCCTTAAGGCATGCTTTGACCCCTCCTTTCTTTCTAGTATCCCCTCCTGAAAGGTTCACCTGGTTCCGGATTACATGAGGGGATATTTGGAGCAAATTCCAAGAACAGTTTTTTGAAATCCGGGTTGAGTGTTTTAAAAGAAATTACGGTTTTTGTTTCTTCTTCTTTTTTTTTTTATTACAAAGTGGAAATATTTATTACTTTTACGGGGAGATAATTAAATTGCAATTACACAACGGCAGTAAAATAAAAATACAAAAAAATGGTGAATTTCGGGTTTTTATATGACCCCCCTCAAACACGGCCGCTGACTAGCACCATCAACAGGTTTGACCTCATGAAACGTTGCTTAATCAGTAATGCATGCCGCGAAATCCTACCTCGATTCACGGTTAAGGTCTTCCTCGAGGGAGAAAGTTCAAACCGTCCCACGGTGCCTTGCAGATATGGGACACTGTGCAGAAACAGGAACTTAATAATGGCGTCGATAAAAAAGAGAGATTACAGGACATCGAGTGACTAATTTTGTTTTATTTTATATTTCTAGGCTTTGTGGAATATGTGACGTCATTTTCATTCTTTTTCATCGTTTCTGTCACTGTGCAAGTAAGTTTTAAGTTAAATGAATTTCTTTTCGATTAATATTCTAGATAGTAAAAAGAAAACAATTAGATGGATTTTTATCTTTTATTTATTGCATAAATGCAATTTATTGCCAGTAGAGTGTGTTTTATCTAATTTAATTTATTCTCACTAGGCTGCTGTTGACATAGTTTATTAACAGTGATTATTCTTGCTGACCTTGACCCTGCAAACTTTTTAATGGTTAATTTATAAACACTGGTTCAAAAATTAAATTTGAAATTAAACTTCCTCATGCAACTAATAAAATCTAAAAAAAAAAAAAAAAAAAAATACAAAATGGCTTTTTAAAATTCTATTTGCAAATCTATTGGAAAGTTGATTGAACTTGACTTTTCTTTCCTCTCGACTCGTAAATTTTTATTCTTCTCTTTCAAGTTTCTACCCAATGACATTTTTTCTTTCCTCCTGTATAATTTAACCATTTTTTCCCCTAACTCTGTGAACCATTGCGTGGGAGAAAATATATCCAAAACACGAGATAGTTAATCTGCATGAAAACTATGTTAAAGCAATTGCATGTTTTTCATTATTTTTTTCTTACTTACCCTAAGGTATTCACTTAACATTCCAAACCAACAATTATAAAAAAATAAAAAAATAATTTTACTTTTCAATGTGTTGCCCATTAAGAGATGAATAAACCCACGTAGTACTTTAAAAGATGTAAATTTTTGGTGTACAAATATTTGTAAACATTTTTTAAACGTTTAATTTATGTCATGTGACATCAATTACACTTTGTAATCAAATTTAAATCTTGTTTTGGCCATACCACAATTTTATAACCCGATAATTACAAGCTTAGCATTGGAATCCCATTAGTCAATATTTAGCAGACCTTCAAGGGCTTTGTATACACACAGGTGAATTGCTTATGGCAAATAAAACAAACACTCTCGCACCTGTTGCAATTCAAATTAAAAACAAACAAACAAAAACAAAAAAACTGAGGTAAACTTATGAGAAATGCAATTATTTATTCATTTCAGGTTGTTAGTGAGCAATGGGCTCCCGATGCGACAAATAGACCAACAAATTTACCGGTTTTAAAGAACCTGGATGTCCAATGTTATAAAAATCACATGTCCGTGAAAGCCGAATTCAGCGGTCCTTTTCCAGGAACTATTTTTTCAAAGGGCAATTCAGCGCACGAAAGTTGCGTTTATGTTGTAGCAAACACCAGAAGGCAGAATTACCAGTTTGATATTCAATATGATAAGTGAGTATCATTTATAACTCAACTTTTTTTTTTAATTTTTTTTTATTATTATTATTTGCAATTAAAGGTGTGGCACAAGACCAGATATTAATGGCAGATTATACGAAAACACCATCGTAATTCAGTACGGATCAGATTTAATCGAAGTTTGGGACGAAGCTAAACGACTCCGCTGCGAATGGTTCAACGATTATCAGAAAACCCAAGCGGCCAATCCGCCCGTTTTAATCGATGATTTGGAAGAGGTACGTGAACGACGAACGTCACAAACCCCAAACTATTAATTCAACCGATGATTAATATCGTAACGTGATCAAAATCCTAGATATTCTAACGTGTTACATGTACATAATAAGTTAACCCTAACCGAGTTCAAATGTTCACATTTCCCAGCAGGGGATAGATCGACTTCACACGTACAGTGACCAGCAAATCATTAGCATTGACAATCACTTGTCAGAACTTTAATTTATATCTATGGGGTTCCGTTTGAACTTGGTTCCCTGGTGATGGTTGTTATCTTAAAGATGGCATCGCGATAAGGCGCTATAACTTACTTTAAATAAAAAATTTTAAAAAATCTTAAACTAAAAATTTTTTTTTTTTTTAGATCCAACAAGAGTTTGTGGGTGACCACGTCGAGGTGTGGATGGAAATCCAAGAAGGTCAAGGTCCCTGGGCCAGTCAAGTATCGGGCATTGTCCCTCTCGGGTCGACTTTAACTCTGGTCGTGGCCATCAACGATGTGAGCAATGAGTTCGACATGCTGGTTCATTCTTGCGTCGCATCCGATGGCACTCGGCAGCCATTGCTGCTTACTGATGACAAGGGATGCGTCATGAGAGAGAAGATGTTCGGGTCGTTTCAGAAAATGCGCGTTCAAGACGCACGAGCAACGGTCATCACTTATGCCCAGTTTAAGGCTTTTAAATTCCCGGATGCGTTGTCGGTTCAAATGCAGTGCCGGGTTATTATTTGTCGTCATTCGTGCCCCGAACATTGTCAAAAGGCGGGCTTGCAGTCACGAAGCGATAATGGAACGTCTTTGCCGCCCACGCCGCAGCCGTTGAGACAGACAATGCCCGGTATTGATAGTGCGAGTATTCCACCACCAGTAGGGCCGAGGAATATTCGAATTCGGCGAGACAGTGGTGATGAATTCGGGGTAGCGGTCACGTTTCAAGCGATTTCTCGCGCTGATTTAGCGTTTTCGCCAAGTAATTTAGATGATGTTGATGTTTTAGCCGGCCATGTTGGGCGAGATGGAGTTTTGTGTTTACCTTCTGTTCAGTTTTCTTTGTTATTCATCTTTTTGTGCACGATTACTGTCATGGCTATCGGCATCGCCGCTATTCTCACGTATCGTTATTATACGAGGTTGGCAAGTAGTAAAAACTGTAAAAATGGCATTGCGGGTACTAGTAATGGAATTATGCAAGTACAGAGAACAAAAGTTCAGTAAATTTTGTATAAAAGTTCTTTTTTAATTTTTTTTAATGTGTAAGGGGATAGATAGAGTAGATTTTAACATTAGTTTTACGTGTATGATTGAATTGTTAATTTTTTCTTGATTTTTTCTTGATTGATTTTCTTGTTAATTTTTATTTTTCCCATTGTTTTTTTTTTTTTTACATTTCTCATTTTATAATTTATCCTTATGAATCAATAGTACGTATCAAAGATTTCTACTAATAATAAGTTATTTAAAATTATTATATACTTTTTCTTCATGTAAAAAGAATAAAATAAAAATTTTGCTCAATAATTCCTATTGGAACTAATAAAATATTTTTTATTTTTTTTTGATTTTGGATCGTTATTGCAAATGAAGTTGTTTAAATTTAAAAGCTTTTCCAAGCCGTAATCTCAACTTGTCGGCAACACTGGGGATTTTCTTGAAGAGTAAACTCCAGAATAGATCATTTTGTTCGGGACATTTTCCTCTTTTACACTTCCGTCCAATGACTAGTACTCTGCCGTAAATATTCTTGGTCGTGATTCGATTGTAGCCAGATGGAATGATGTACTTTTCCGTGCCCATGATCCATTCACCGTTTTTTTCATACACGGAATTTACTTTGACAACATGATTTTCAATGATTACGGTCGTGTCCGACATGCCAACATTCACATTTAAAACCCATTTTTCTTTGGTCTGATTCACTTTTCCAAGTGGTGCATCGTAATCGATCTGATTGAAATAAATATTATAATTTCTGACAAAAACTATGCAAGTCCATGCTAAGAAAAAATGTAACCATGTCTTCATTCTGTAAAGTAAAAGAAAATTAAAAAACAAAATTTCGATTGAAATTTACTAGCTCCTTATGGTACCTATCTATCGAATCATATTGCAGTGCATATTCTCGTAAATCCTGATTGATTTTGAAGTTATTGATACGATAATTACGATTTATGATATCATGCCTACATTTTGTTAAGTAGACAAAAGAAATAGTTATTTTAACTCGATATTTGTAAGATTATTGATATTATGCCTAAATTTTGATTTAGACAAAACGGTCAAAACAAATTGTGTAATAATAGACAAATGATATTGTTCTTCGATATGACGTCGTACAATACTCGCAAATGTACCTCTAAAACAGGTAAAAAGTAGACAATATACTCAAATTTCTCAATTTATTTGTTAGGTTTTCACCAAAAACGCAAGGAGCATGACGACCACGACTTATGACCCATCAACAAGATCTATAATTTTCAAATTCGTTTTTCATTTTTTTTCACTTTTTTTTTCTTTCCATAGCGTAAATAAGCTGTTTATTTACGCCATAGTTACATACGTTTTCGAAAATAGTTCGCAAAATCACGTTTTTTTTGTATTATCTGCCAAGTGAAACGTCCAGTCAATGGGAGTTTGTACACAGCTTTTCGGAATAGAGTTTAGGCACTCTTTTGTTAGTATGGTAGCTGTATCTGTAAAAAAAATCTCAATTATTATTAAAGATTTCGGAATTTAAAAAAAATGTGAACTTGGAAACCCTAATCTCTACTAAGTTTTTTCATATTATTATTAAATCTAAATATTCATAAACTATAGAGCCTACGAAATTAACATAAACATAATAAAAAAATATTATTTTTCTGCAGGAATACATTTTCTGGGTGCAAATTGTAAGTTTTGGCACAATAAAAAGATAAAATCAAAAAATATCGGCAAATCACAGGAAAAAACGTGAATCGTCTTGAATTTCCCAGAATTTCATCAATTTTGAATGAAGCGCTGTGATTGGCGCCGATTGCATGACGATCTGTCATTGGCGGCGCCGATCTTTCCCATGACGATTGTGGGGACTGTAATGGCGACGGTTGATGCATGTTATATCTTATTTATTTTTGGGCTATCATCCATTCATCTTGTACCAAAGTACAGGATTTTGACCGTCGGTTAAGGTATATTTACTTATTTGACAAAATTTTTTTACAATCAAGTTATATCGTTTGTACATGTAACGGTAATCACAAACACAATAAAGTGTTCTTCTTTATTCTGTTCGTGGTTGCGTTCAAAAACTCTTTCATCAACTTATAATTTCCTTTGTTATAGTATTAGTGGGTTCTTTACTGAAATATTCACAATTTTTTAATACATAACACTTTTTAATACGCAGAGAATTCAAGATGATCTATTCAAATTATGAAATTTTGGAAAAAGTTTGGTGGAGAGCATCTTGGGTTGGCGACATCAACATTAAGAAAACTGTGGAAGAAATCGAAAATATTAGAGAACATATTAGAGCTAATGCGAAATCCGAAAGTCAAGAGGCTTATTGGACAGGCTATATGAATGAGCACCGAAAAATGTATTTAAAGGAATGCATTGTTACCGAGATGAACATAGAGCCCGACCTAATTGATGATATAGTAGACAACTATGAAGTAAATTCTTGGACATCTGACGAAAGACAAAACCGTGTTACTAGAAAAGTGAAAAATCTGTACAAAACTATTATTGAAATTTTTCCAAATTCCCTATTTCCTGATCTTCCTATAGAGGTTTTTACTACTGATTTTGCTAAAGGAATCCATGTTCAAGTTGGAAATAATATTATTGAAAACGCCGGCGTCTACAGAAAGAAGTATGCAAAACCGGCGCAAGAAGACTTTTATTACTTGGCGCCTGAATTGATTGATGCGAAAATGGAAGACCTCTTTCGACAATGTCGGATTTACTTTAAACAGCCGGGTTTGAGCTTGGAAGTTGCTGTGAAGTATGCGGCATGCTTTTTGTCGTTTTTCTTGTATATACACCCGTTTACGAATGGAAACGGAAGGGTGGCTAGACTGTTAACGAGTTGTGTCCTTTTAAATTTTACTGTCGTTCCTCTCTCACTTTATATCGGGAGAGAAAGTAGAAACATTTATTTAGATTGCTTGCGTGCATCGAATGTTGACTTTTCGCAAAACAACAAAGTTAAGCCAGATGCTCTTGCTGCTTTCATATTGGACAGTGTACATAAAACAGTCGACTACATGGTTAATATTATGGTCAGGGGAGCAAATTAAATTTGCCTATATGATAATTTGCCACCATATCGTAATTGTGTGATTGATTTAATTGAATTTATAGGATTATGTGATTATAGCTTTGTCAAATCTTTTTACAGCATTTTACTCTATATATTTACTTTCTGTATCAAATATTTTTATTTTACTTCTCAAATTTATTTTTAAATATATATTATTATGTCTATTTTTGAGAATGTTTCCACAATATGTCTTGTTTTTATACAAGCTTTAAGTCCGGCCGACTAAATGAACGAAATTAAAAAAATACATCTCGTTAAAGTATGACCTTTTTTATTCAATATTTTTAAACTACAATAAATCGGTAATAATTTTTTTAACAGTTTTTTATCGCTTTCGGGGGAGAACACTTCCAAGCCAAGCCTCCTCGTGGCCTCCCCTGGATACTCCACTGTAGCACTTGGTTTTTTGGCTGCAGTGGTACTAATGGGTCCTCTGGTTATCTGTTTTTTCTTTCTTTTTTGCTTCTCATCTTTCTCTTCTGTGGCTTTTGTTTTTGTGGTTTTGATCAATTCTTTTATAATATAAGACTGCATTCCATTCTGCAATGGAATATACGAATGTAGTTTTTATCAAAATGGTCAAATGTGTTTGATTTGTGTCAGGTTTGTTGTAGGTCAGATTCTTTTAGATTTAAGACGTGTGTGGTTTAAGTCGCCACTTGCGTCTATAAACCTAATCCTCTCTCTCTCTCTATCGCCTTCAACACTGCTGTAGTTTTAACAACTTTGTCATTCTTTTTGCTAATCCACGTGCGAATATCTTTGAATGGTCTTTTTTTGAATTTTTTGGTGGCGTATACAAGTAGAACTTCTTCGCGGGTGCCCGCACCACAGGTTGCCACTTGGCCACACCCCTACTGTCACTGTCCGTAAATGTTTAATTTAGTTTTGAAAAAACAACTTCTTCCATATTCATTTCTTTATTCACATAAAAAGGTATATATGCAATTTTTTTCACTTTTTAAACATAAATATTTTAAAAAACAAAATAAAAAATAAACCCACATTTTTTAAAATTAAACCAAAAACTTTTAAGATTGGCGACAAGATTACAGTTAACAACAGCTACATTTTAGCTATAGAAACTGAGTATCAGATATCTATTTTAGTTTCTATAGGTTTTTCTTTCAATAACCATTTTATTAAAACATTTGGTACATGTAAAAATGAAAAGAAACTGGAATTTCCTCGGTGAGAACCGGCAGCCCAAGGCCAAGTTTTAACGGGTTTTGGCTCTGCGGTGACAGACCTACGAGCAGTTACTATCACTTTTCCAAGAAAACTCCGAGTTGTCACTTTTCTATATTCAGCCGGAATTGTAAACCGTTCATTGACACTTTTCCATTCACCATTTTCTTTATAACGACCGTAAAACGACACTTGAGAATTGATCACTTTCACACTAGTTTTTGCACCAAAGCCCAAATTGATAACCAAAACCCATTTATCTTCAGTTTGCGTGATTTTTCCGTATAGACCCTCTTCACTATATATTCCTTTATTTATTTCATTACGTTGATAGTTTGACCAGCATATAGTAGATAGCCAAATGAAGACAAAGAGAAGGACGCATCTTTTCATACTGTGTGGAATGTAATAAGTCATTATACCAAAATACATCAAATTATTAAGTATACTCACAAAGATAAGCTATCATCCTGTGGACGACAAAGACGCGAAAGGAAAAAACTCATTGGATTTTATTCGATTTTTTTTTAAAAAGTGGGATTTACATTTTGTGTAATTAATAATTAATTACATTACTAAGAATTTAGTATTAGGGTTGTGGTCAGAAAAAAATATTAGGACTTTATTATTGTATTGTAGGTTGCTATAACAATGCCATAAGCCAATCAGAGTGAATAAATCAAGTTTTCAATATTTCTTGTTAAATATTTATAATTTATTTATTTCAAAAATGGCAGAATTTACACAAGAAACACATTCACACACAGATATCCAATTTTACAGCTTTCTGTTTTTTATATAGTGTAAATGTATAGACAACGGATAAAAAAGTACTTGTAGTAGAATAAATTGATTTTATGCTTTTTATCATTCAAATAGTCGATAGAACCACCTCGTTAAATGTTTGTGAAAACTCCAGACAAAATGTTTTCTCCAGATCCACTTAAAAAGCCAATCTCTGTCATATCTGGCAGTGACTTTTAATTTCCCAAAAAATGAATTTGTTGCAATTGTGCTGTAACCGGGTGGAATTTTATATTGAACTGATAAAATCGTCCACAAACCATGCTCTAGATAGTGTCCATTAATTAATATACGATCGTTAATGATGTGAACTCTTGTGGTGGCAAGAAAACCACAGTCCATTTCTAAAATCCATTTATCACTGGTTTGTGTCACATTTCCTAACTTGAATTGCAGCTGTTTGTCCATAAAGACATTTCTTTTCCATGATAAAAGTAGCCATAGAGTTAAACACACTGCAATAAAAGAATATTTTAAAGTTTTATACTATTGAAAACTTATTATTTGTTTTTAACCTGTAAACAAACTCATAGATTTTTGGGTTTGATTAGAAATTAACTTATTGTACGCGTACGACATTACTCAGAATGTTTGGATGGCCATTTTCTTTTTATTAATCTAACTTTCTAGATTTCTAGATTTTTACTCGCATTTTTGCTCTCATTTTTGTTGGAAACAGAGTCGCAAACATGTGTCGCCCTCTAGTGATAAACATTTGAAAAAGCACATGGATTTATAACTGATTTCCGGTTGCTTGTCATTCCTTCTCATGAGTTGGGAGAAGTTGAGTTTATATTCAAAGTTTACATTTTGACTCTGCAGAATGTTATATCGCACTGCACATCTTAGGTTTTTATTTCGAGGGTCTAGTACCAGAAATATATTTTGTATAAGGAATTATGTTACATCAAATCAAGAAAGAATGTCTGAAATAGCTAATTTGTACGGTGCGTATTACGCGCTATGTCGTAAAAATTAACCAATTTTAAATATTCGTATATTTTACAGGCATTACTGAGCCGGAAGCGAAAGAAATGATGCGACAAAACCGTATATTACAAACCATTGATTTCAAACGGTTAGAGAAGCAGCTCGGAATTCTGAGAAATTTGAAAATCGAAACTAAAGACATACAAAAAACGCCGAAAATTGCTACTCTTGTTTCTGGGAGGCTGAAGAACCGTTATTATTGCTTATTGGAGCTGGGATTTAAAGATTTAACTGTGGACGATATTGTCAAGTAAATAATAATTTTTATAACAGTTTAAAACAAAAAATAACACGCTACAAATTTGCTTACAGATTCACAGATACAATTAGAGGTAGCATAAGATCCCATACCATAACTTGGGATCCGATAGAAGTCATATGTTCATCTGTGGAAGGACCTGAAAATTTAAAAACGATAATTCAAACTAAATACATGAATAAATCTTCGATGACTCTAATTGAGTTGCATCGAATTGTCGTTCTGGAATACCTCATTTGGAAGCTGAACCTGTCGCAAACAGAAGTGATGTCTATTATCGCCAAATATCCAAGTTTAGCTTCAAGTAGTATTAAAAATCTGAAAGATGTCATTAATTTGTTGATAAATGACTACAAATTTACGATAGAAAAGGTTGATTTTTAAAACTTAATAATAATTCATTTAAAATTAATGCATTTATTTATTTTAACAGATTCAAGCAAATGGATTTTTGTTAGTTTTATCGTTGGAAAGTGCTGATCGTTTAATATCGGAGAATCCAGTTCTTGGCGGAATCCCAATTAAACAATTTGTTCTTCGATTTCCTCGAGTTCTAACCTCCGATTCCAAAAACGTGCAGCAAGTGGCTGAGTATTTGCGCCAATTTGACATCACAAACGAACAAATTTTGACCACGGGAAATATTTACACTTTAAATACCACGACTTTGCTGAAACGACTCGAAGCCTACAAATTGCATCCGGAAATGGTAAACCTGAAGAACACTCGTTGTTTTTTGGAATTAATTTATTATTTTGAAAAAGCAGTCAAGCGATTACTATACTTGAGACAATTCAACATTATTTCACTCGAATTGCTTATTTGTTCTGAAAATAGGTTTAAGAAAATATTTGCTGCGCATTGTAAAAGTAAAAAACGTCGAGATATTTCGCTTCTTTTGTCAGAAAAGTATGATTTGTCATTTGAACGTGTTTTTACGAAGTTAAATTACAGAGGGAATTTGAAGTGGTGGGAAGTCGATTTGAAAGAAGTTGAAAAAACGTTTAAATATTTATTAAAACACTTTACAGAAACTAAGATTCTAAACAATTTGCCTGTTGTTTTGTTTGATGTAAAGATTGTAAAAGAGTTTGTAAATGAAACTCCAGTTTTGGAAGTTGTACAAGAAAAACTCTTTGCTCAGTTGCCGGTTGAAAATTCTGACGACGACTCGAATTCCCAATTGAAGTATGGCAAAATGAGTTCAAAAAGTAAATTATCACTTAGTACTTATTTAAACCCTAGAGTGGGAGGGCGGAAAAAATGAGCTGATTTTGAGCTTGATAATATTGATATTTTCAATTCTGTAAAAATATTTTTGTGAAATAAATATTTCTGCTCTTTGGCACTGTTCTGCGGCTAGACTAGGTCAAATGTGTTTTTATTTAGATCCGCCAGTTGGTTGTCCCGTCGATGGCATGGAAGATGTATTCAAGAAGAATTTCGTTTATTTTTAAAACGCATTGTAACAGTTTTCCTCGTTTCTTAAGGTTTTATGGAGTTGAAAATACTGCTATTTCTAATCACTTTAATCGTGATTGCGCGGAGAAAGTGTGTTCAATCCAGACTGTAATTCAAATGCCAAACTTGGATTTAGTTCGGCCACAAACTGGACTTACGAGTATAGGTAGTTGCAATTAATAAATTTAGAGTAGTTTAATAAATTTATCTTATGTTACAGATAATGAACCTGACAAAAAAGTGAAAATACTGTTGCCGCGTCTAAAATACCGACGAATTGATGAAGTTTTACGACAGCTTAATTTAAAAATTGTAGATGATGAAATGTACAAGCAAGTGAAAGGTTTTATTCCGGGTGAGCTGGAACAACGTTATTACAATTGTTTAGACTTTGGATTTAAGAATATTTCACTCGATCACCTACTGAGGTAACAAAAATATCTTAAAAAAAAATTTAATAAAAAAAAAATGTGATAATAAAATTATTATTTTTAGATTTTGCCAAATAATGAAAATGAAAAGATTTTCGGTGGAATTTATACGGGATCCACTCGAGTCGTTAGTTTCTCAAACTGAAATACCTGAAGCTTTGATGGAAATAATTTTGGAAAAATATCCGATTGTGTTGGATGGGAATTTGAAACTACTTCATCGTATTGTGCTTCTGGAGTATTTAAAATGGAAACTTGAAATTGAAAATATAAAGTTTTTGGGTTTAGTTAACAAATATCCAGCAGTGAGCAACAAAAGCATAAGTTCGTTAAGAGAAACCATAGATTTATTGACTAACGACTTGGGATTTACAACAAAAAAGGTTTCTATTCTCCAACAAATATTTAATATATCGTTATACAACTAATAATTTTTCTTTTAGATTGTGAATAACGGATATTTATTACTCATTAACAAGGAAAATGTAGCCAAATTATTATCGCAGAAGTCGAATTTCGGTGGAATACCAGCTAATCAATTTATTTCGAAATTTCCACGAACTTTATCGGTTCATGTTGACCACATATACGAAATTGACGAATGTTTGATGGAATTTGGGATCACTCAAGATCATATCTCGACGTGTGGACATATTTATACTTTCAAAACAACTACTTTGCACGAGAGACTTAAGTTATTATCCGAAACCCCAGAGATGAACAATTTAAAAAACAGCCATCGATATCTATACTTGGTGTATTATTTCAACAAAGTTAAACATCGACTTGAAATTGTGAAATTTATTAAGTTAAAGAACATTAGCATCGATTTATTTCTTACGTCGAACGAACTTTTTATTCAAAAATTAGACTTGGAAGGATTTCGACAACGCAAACACCAAATTGTGAACTATATTGCGAAACGATTCGGAATTACGACCAAACTCGTATTTCATCGGATTGATTTCGACTATTTTTCCGGTTTGACTTTGGATAAGGAGAAAATGGAAGAATCGATCGAATTTTTAAGTAATCGCTTTAAAAAGCAAGAAATCTTAGACAACTTATCGGTGATTTTGTTCGAATTGGATGTGATCAAGGAAGAATTGACAAAAGTTATAAACAAATCGAAAACTAAAGTGAATATGTTGAAAGATTTAAAGGAAAGCTTTGAAAACTCACTTAAAAAGCTGTACATGAAACCTTACAAATCCGACAAAGCAACTAAATTCGGACGAACGGTCGACATCGACAGTGAAGAGAATTTGTTAAATAAATTCCTCGATTCTTAATGTATTAGTTTTATTAGTCAATAAAATTGGAACTGACAGTTATATTTATTTATTACATATAATCACGAAGTACAAAATACTAAATTCAGAACGAAATATACTTTCACAATTGGCAACTGCTGATTGACTGACTAGAATATAATAATTGGATAAAAAATCTACAAAATATTAAAATTCACTAAAAATAACATTTTGTTAGTAAGATTAGGTAGGTACGTTTTTAGGCACTTATTTCATTTTTTGGCACTTTTTAAAAAATTGAACTTCAAAAACTATCTATAGTTTATTTATATAAATCAACTCTAAATGTTCAACCAATAAAAGGCAATGGTGACATTGAGCAGACACTATGTTCTTTGGCTTTAATTCTTAAATTATTCAAACTTCCGGCTCGTTTCGAGTCATCTAAATCGTCTAATTGTGACTGTGGTGATTTATCGGCAGATGTCGCCACTGATATCGGCGTCGTTGTCTGGTAATCGCTAGCACGCATGCCCATGCCGGAAAAGAGTGGATCAGACATGGCCGACATTGGAGGCTGAGACAGCATCGAATATGAGTACGACGGAGGACTTGCTGGAGGAAAGCCATAGGAATTTGCAAGATGAGGAGGAGGCGGGCCCAAATTCAAAGAACTCGAGTCGTAGGCGGATGAAGCGTAACCCCAGTTGTCAGCTGTCGAATTAAATGGCTGAAGGGAAGGCAAAGGCGCTGCGAATGTCGACGTTCCGATTGGCGAGTTGTTACATGCTACAAGAAAAAAATTAATCAAAAGATTTATTTTTTTGAAAATAATTTGAAAAAATTTAAATTTTTTAATCTTACCTCCTGGAGCAGATAAATAGTTTGTTTTTCTCGGTGGTTCCCTTTTTCGCCACTTGGCGCGCCGATTTTGAAACCAAACTTGCACTCGCGATTCGCTTAAATTGAGTTTCAGCGCCAATTCTTCTCTAGCAAATACATCTGGATAAGGCGCTCGCTCAAATGCACGTTCCAACTCTTCCAATTGATACGCCGTGAATGTTGTCCTTTAAAAACACATCATACTTAAATCAGACAAGAATCATGCGCAAAAATTGCAAACATCAACAATTTGACTAAAAGACGCAAAAAAATGTCATCCACTTGGATTTACATGTTCATCTTAGTCACAATCTCACCTGTACCTTGTCTTTTTCTTTTTGACTGTCTTGTCTTGATTCTTGCTATTCGCCTTCGAGTCGCTCTTTCTCTTCTCTTGCTCCGTGGACAGCCCTGAAAGCAGAAAATCTACTCTGTATAAATACAATATTGCAACTATCTTGATCGGTCTACAACTGTATCATATTTGAATAAAAAAGTGGATCAAAACGCGTACGGCAGAGTCGTACCAATAGAAGGACCAGTATATGTAAAAAATGTTTTTAACGATTTTTGCGACTTTCAAAACCCATTGAATTACAAATAAATATAAATCTGCTTCTGTTCTCGAGAACATCGGAGATCTGAATCTGATTTCAACAAACCAAGTGTACTTTTCACCAAAACCAAGCCAGAGTTGTATGTCAAAAATTTAATACGTGTTCTACAGCGAGCCCATCGTGATATGCACCGCACGATGCTAGGTTCCCACTTGGCAGAAACTCGGACAGAAAATTTTGAGAGAAAAGTATGTTTTTCTGTGGACTGAAAAGTGGGCAAAAAAATGCAGAAAAGTAGAATTTAAAAATGGATGCCAGCTAAGGAAGGCAATTTGTAAACACTGCGGCTTTCTACGCTCAAAATTTTCTGTCGGAATTTCTGCCAAGTGGGAACTAAGCGTAATACAAAGAAAAAATGATGACTAAATTTTACCAGAAAATGAGAATTTACTCGCTCATTCTTTCGTGCAATTATACATCGGAGACGGACTAAATATATGTAAATGACACGCTCGATGGTTTTGACTTTAAACTTCTAAGTGACAACCACTTTTACCTTGAGTTTGTTGATGATGTTGCTGTTGTTGCTGCTGCTGTTGTTGTTGGTGATGATGATGATGATGGATATGATGGTGTTGCAACTCTTCAATACTCGGCAACAATTGCCTGCTATGTTTTAAAGGATCGATGAGACCATTATTGGCAGCTGCGGCGGCCGCGGCAGCCGCTTGCAGCTGCTCGGCTGCAGCTGTGGCCAAAGGCGGCAGAAGACCACCACCTCCGCCGTCCTGTTGCTGATGGAGACCGAGCATCACTTGAATACTATAGAAGTTTCCGCCTCGTTGATCCGCTGACTTGGACCCGAGTGTCGGTGAATTCATGGGAAGTGATTATAGAAAGTTGGCTGGTTACCCTACAACTCGTCTTTTGACCTCTGGGGCTAGGCATGGGCCAATATGAACGTCCCGCGACTGACAACGTTGTAGCGCCGTCAGCCAATAGTAATGCGCCAAAGTTTGGCTTGGCATTTCGGGGGGAGGGCTTCTTAATTAGGGAGTGGAATTTTTACTAGTACAATTTTCATTCTTATTTTTATAATTATTTTATCAGTTTTTTTTTTTTT
>JH431723.1:0-126612 GCA_000239455.1 Strigamia maritima | reverse complement strand
TTTATTTTATATATATATATATATATATATATATATATAAAAATAAAAAATTTATAATAATATTAAAAATTTCTTTATTTTTATTTAAAAATTAGATTTTATGCATTAAAAAGAAATTTTTTTATCAGACTTTTTTTTTAGTCATTGTACTGTCACTCCCTTTCATTGTACTACTAGAAAATTAACAGTATAGGAAAGGACTTGTAAATGTATTAAAAGGCTAAATGCAGCAATCATTTGACTGTATAATTGGCTTTAGTGGTGACTGGTGTGGTTTTTTTTTACAGCTTAACCCCTCTGTTTGTGATGTGTACACCTTGAGTGAATGGGGTAACCCAACACGGTCTGTTAACAAGCTTTGGTCGTCAATGAGTTGGGGGATACAGGGATGGGGGTAAAATCAGGGGGATCAAGAGAAAGTTTATAGGGAACGACTGTTGAAAGGCGTGAGGGAGGGTTGGACCCCTTTCCGATATTTTAGCTGCTCAATTGCCTGGAATGGCATCGGGTCAGCTTGGACCACCCTCTGGTTTGCCGTATTGTTGGGCTTGTCATTTGCCACGTGACTGTCCCGCCCTTGCAGTTACGCGTCATAGCGTCCCAAAAACCTCATCATGATGCACACTGGGGAGGGGTTGGAATCTGAATTTTGGAAGAACACGTCATTTTCAGTTGGCAGTATAAAAATTAAACAAAAATATTTTTTTTTAGTGAAATGCAAATTTTATTAATTTTTAGCAAAAAAAAAATCATTAAAAGCTGCCGAATAATATAAAATATTGTCTCACGAGGCTTTTTTCATTTTTTTAAAAATATATTTTCTTATTGTCATCATCTACCATTGAGTGGTCCCTCAAGCACGACTAAATGTGGACAAAAAGATTGTCTCGAAGCTATATGGTTTTTTTGTCCACCCTCGAAAGGGCCGTCAAGTACCTAGGGGGGAATCAAACAAAAAAATTGTACACTCTCACACCCCCCTTTGCCTCATCTTAAATAGGACTGTAAGTTTAATCGTGAAAATCAATTTTGACAGATGCGTAACGTTATCTCCGAACCCCTTTGAATCCACAATAATTGATATTCTTTTTGAATTCGGCTCCCGTGACCTGGACTAAACATGGCGCTATTCATGTAATGTCATGCGCATCAAGCACGCGTCGTAACGTTTATCTTCCATCAACTGACCTCCTAGGGTTGGGAGGCGGTCCCACGAGGTTCAAATGGCATGTTTATTAAGAAAAATAGTTTCCGAAACGGAACTATTTAGCACGATCGTTTAATACTATGAAATATATATATGACGTAATTGCATTTATTGTATTGGAATAATAAAATTGGAATAAAATAAATAAAATAAACTCTTTTTAATTGTTGCATAATATGAACGTGGCGTGATGCATTTAATTTGTTGGATCAAAATGGCAGCGTTATTAGAATTTTTGACTTAAAATTATTTTTCATAAAAAATGTGTAAAGATGAATAACTAAGAATTTTCTTTTCCCTGATCAACTTGAGCCTCTACATCGGCTTAGATAATTCCATACTAAGAACAAAACTATGAAAACACTAGCATAATTCCAAGTAAGTTTTCATTTACCCCAAAAAAATTGTTAGTTTCCTAAATAAATCGGAAAATGTATTGTTTTTAAATGCCTCGTTAAATGACGTCACAAACTAACCGCACGCAACCGGTTGACTAGCTTGTATCTATAAACTAATATTATTAAACATGGCGCTGCTTGTATTCCCTGCAAAGAGAGGAAAGATGTGCTGTTCCAGCACTTACAATTGGTATTGAAACAATTTCAATATTTGACTAACGATGTTGATCGATTAAAGCTCGTAGTTGAACTAAATTTAAATGTCTCATCAGAAAAAAATGTTTCAAAAAATTATAATTTGGAAAAAAACCAAATTTGTCACGGATTTGCATCTAATATTTGCTTTTTATTTGCAGGTGTTGTGGGATTCAAAAACAAATCCATGCAAAATACAGTTGTGTGGTTTTCAACAGTAGGAAGTTGTTGACTCCCAACCAGTCTCTACAGTGCAACATCGGTCATCGCAGTTTCAGGAACAGCAAAAGTAAATTTTAAATTACATAAATATCCATTAACCTTAATTGCATAATTTATTTATTTTAGGACCTACACGGACCTTTCAAAATCGCCTTGCTCCAGTTGTAGAAAATGTTGTCATCTCTTCACCAATGGGATTACAAAGACTAATTAAGCCTTTCTGCTTCACCGTTTTGGTTAATAATTTTTTTAAAATTTTATTTTTACAAAATAGGCGTAGTTAAAATTACATAATTAACTCGCTGTATTATCTTGTAAGACGTTATATTTTTTTTTATTTTTAAAATTAATTTTGAATATTTCTCATTAAATTTAAGTTATTTTTGTTTTGTTTTTAGGTAGGTGCATGTAGTTTCACCGGTGCCACTATTTGGCAGTACGAAAATGTACATAAACAGGTATACGATCGGTGGCAGAGAAATGCGGGTATTTTTCAGAACGAACTTGCCCTGCCACGCAAGACTGGAGGCTACAGGAGAGAAGTAAAAAGAAAAAAACAAAAAAACGAGTGATTAAAGTCGAGTGATTAAAATTTCTTACATTTTTTTAATTTTTAGATGAATAGTTGGTGGAATCAGCGTACCGAAGGACAAAAAGTTGCTTTTTCGATAATTGGTTTAAATACCGCTGTCTTCTTATTATGGCGGGTGCCAGCTCTCCGACCTGTCATGGTCAAATATTTCTGTTCAAATCCAGCCGCAAGTAATTCGAGCAATTTTCATTTCTAGCCGCAATATTCAAAACTTTTTCTTTTGTTTATTTAGAGGCAGTTTGTTGGCCAATGTTATTGTCCACGTTCAGCCATTTTTCTCCGTGGCATCTCGCAGCCAACATGTACGTGATGTACACCTTTTCCACGAGCGTGGTTAACTTTTTAGGCAAAGAACAATTCGTGGCATTTTATCTAACGGCCGGAACATTTTCTTCATTTCTCAGTTATGTACATAAAGTTGTTATGCGGGTGCCGAGCATGTCTCTAGGAGCGGTAAGTGATACAACACACATTTAGAACGATTTATTTAAATTTATTTTTTGTGATCATTCCAGTCTGGTGCTATTATGGGCGTTTTAGCAGCTGTTTGCGTTCAGATGCCAACAGCTAAATTAGCTATTGTTTTTCTTCCGTGGTTTACATTCTCAGCTAGTGCAGTAAGATGATAATAATTTCCATTATGGAATACTTAATTTTAGTCTGTCATTTTTATATAGGCGCTTAAAGGTCTTATTTTATTGGATACAACTGGATTGGTTTTAAGGTGGTCGCTTTTTGATCACGCTGCACATTTAGGTGGTGCATTGTTTGGAATGTAAGTTGAAATGTCACCGATATAAAAAACATGTTATAATATGTATATTTTGTTTTTAGAGGTTATATGGCATGGGGGAACGAATTAATATGGAAACGAAGAGAGCCATTAATCAGGTGGTGGCATAGCATCAGAAAAAGTTCAGAGGAATAACGAATTATTAAAAAATAAATTTAAAAATCGAGGTTAGTCGTTGTTTATTTTCTCTATTTACAAAATTATGCCTTTGATTCTTTCGTGATTTGCTTCAAACTGACCAATTGCTGTCCTTTTGAAACATTATCACCCACATCGAACATAACTTTCTTCACTTTTGCATGATGGGGCGCTTTGACAATATACTGAAAACAAAATTGATTTTTTAAAAAAAAAATCGATTTGCGATTAATATAGAATTAAGACTCACTTCCATTTTCATTGCGATCATAACTACCAAAGGATCACCCGTGTTGACAATGGCGCCTTCTTCAACCAAAATTTTGTCTATGACACCTGGCATAGGAGCGATTGCTCCCTCTTGTGCTTCACCTTTGGCAGTAGCCGAAACGAACTTTGGTGATGGAATTGTCAAGCTGTAACTACCGTCCTACAGCGATCAGGGGAAGAAAAATACCAAATTCTTAATTAAATTACGGTATGTATAAATTGTATTAGATGTATTCACCTTAGTAAAAATGTGAATGACGTCGTCATGAATTGAGATTTTCGCTTTATTTATGGATCCGTTCATGTCACAAACAACAATCGTTTCTTTTTCGTCTCTTATTATACTGCCATTCACTGAATATTCTTGATTGCCAATTGTCATACGATACGCAGAATTTTCGTATTTGACATTTACAACATGATCTACAAAGAATTTAAATTTAAAAAAAAAAATTAAAAGGAAATTATTTATTTTACCATTTTTATTATGTGAAAAATGTAATGTTCGGGTTGGTTGGTGATTAATACGGTATCCAGGCAACCCCGCAAAAGGCGAAAATGGGTCTGTAAGAAATAATTATTTAAAAAAAAAAAATAATAATTTTTTCATTTCCAACCATTCGATTCGATAGCTTTAATCGATGACTCGGCTTCTTCTGTGCATAACATTGCTAAAGCTGCTTTGCATAGTAAAACATCATTGACAATCCTATTAGGAAATAATTCCTTATTGTGTTGTCGTATGAAATCCGTATGCACATTTCCTCGTAAAAATTCAGGATGAGATGCCAAATCCCATAAAAAGTTGATATTAGTATTCAATCCTGCAACCTGAGGAATATTTTAATATTATAAAAAATATTTGTTATTGGATTTTTCGCCACTTACACAAAAATCCGACAACGCCGCTGTCAATCTCTTGAGAGCCGAATTTCTGTCTTCGCCCCAAACGACTAATTTAGCGATCATCGGGTCGTAATGAACCGAAACGTCATCACCTTGGCGCACTCCGGTTTCAATTCTTACATTTTTATTCGGTTCAGGAAATGTTAAATATAATAAAGGACCAGCTCCGGGCATGAAATTGTTTTCTGGTTCTTCGGCATAAATCCTGGCCTCAAAAGCGTGACCACGAAGTTTAAGTTGGTCTTGAGTGACTGGGAGCGGTTCACCCGCAGCCACCTGGAAATACAATTTCCGGTCTTGAATAAAATGTCCGAAGAACATAAATATAAAACCACTAAACACCTTAATTTGCCATTCAACTAAATCGGTTCCAGTTATCATTTCGGTCACTGGATGCTCCACTTGAAGCCTGGTATTCATCTCCATGAAATAAAATTTGTTATCTTTGTCCATTATGAATTCAACGGTGCCTAAGAAATACAAATTAAATAATATGAATATTATAAATTTTATGAATATAATAAAATACCGGCTCCGACATAATTTACAGCTTTAGCTGCTCGAACAGCTGCTTCGCCCAATTGTTTGCGAACTGCCTCGCTTATTCCAGGCTATAAAATTGTTAAATTACCACATAAACCAATTCATATAAAATGTTTTTTTAAATACTCCGGGTGCTTCCTCTATTATTTTCTGATGTCTCCTTTGAACACTACAGTCGCGTTCAAATAAATAAACGTAATTTCCGTGTTGGTCTCCAAATACTTGCACTTCAACATGTCTAAAAAAGTATATTTTTCATTTATTACAGTTTTTTTGTATTAAATTAAATTAAATTAAATTAAATTAATTTATTTAATCCAACCGCGGTGTTTGCACAAATTTTTCAATTAACATATCATCATTTCCAAATGACTTATTTGCTTCACGCCGAGCCGATTCTAGTTGGGCCACAAACTCAGACTTCTCCATCGCCATCCTCATTCCCTATAATATACATATTTTTAAACTAATAGACTTTTTTCATATAATTTTCGGTTTACTTTTCCTCCTCCACCACGAACAGCTTTAATCATAACTGGGTAACCAATTTTTTCAGCTTCAGATGCCAAACATCCATCGGATTGATCTTCGCCGTGATATCCTTCGATGATGGGAACTTTTGCATTAGACATGATCCATTTCGAAGTGCTTTTAATGCCCATATCTCGGATTGCATTAACAGGCGGTCCAATAAATATAATATCGGATTTTTGACACTGTTCTGCGAATTCAGTGTTTTCGGATAAAAACCCATAACCGGGATGAATAGCCTACGAATAAAATCATAATTTATTTGCTGCGTTTTTACGTTTAAAAAAAAAAACAAACTTGTGCTCCAGTTAATTTTGCCACTGCAATTATTTTTTCATGATTGAGGTAACTCTGTTGCGACGCAGCTGGACCAATAAGATGCGCTTCATCAGCCTTAAATAAACACGTATACAAAATTCTTCACAATAACGTTTTTTATTTACTATATTTACTTCAGAAACATGTAAAGAATGTCTATCAGCTTCACTAAACACTGCCACAGTCCGAATTCCTAATTTCTTCGCGGTTTTTACCACCCGACAGGCAATTTCACCCCGATTTGCTATTAATATCTTTTCAATTGGTGCAGTATTTATTAATTTTTCTGCGATCGAAATAAAAATTAGTGAAAAAATCAATCATGAAATTGTGTTATGTAAACACCTTGCGTTGCGTTGCTTATAAAACGTGAATTTAAATGGCGCCTAAATAAAAAAAAAATAACAGAAAGAAACATTATAATTTTGTCTACAAAAAACATTTCTACATCTCGAAACACCTACAAAGTTTTCAACCAATTAATACGACTTATTTTCCACTGAGCCATGTTGCGATCACGGATTCAAGGAGCGTGAAACGACGGGTATATGACGTCATAGATCTACGTAATTTTCTGTTTATTTTTGAGCGGTTGGAGCGGACTGTTGGTGCTGCTGTTCCTGCTGCTGAGGTTGCATTCGAGGAGCTGCGAGGAGCTGGGCCAAAGCGACGCATTGAAATGGCGCCTGTACTATCCAATGGCCTTTGGGGAGAACCAACATCAACTATAGATTGGTGCGAAAAGAATTACGAAGTTACATATTACATAGCAGAATTTTGTAAGTTGAGATGTTATATTTCGAATGTTGTGTTTTCGAAGAATAAATTCCAGGTCAAAACCCCTAACGAAACATCCAAGGATTGGCTTGTCCTTGGCCAAGGTTTTTGATACCTACTGAGATTCTTTATTAAAAATTTTTCTCGTTTAATTCAATTTGTACATTTTATCAAAAATATATTTAATTTTAGTTCAGACACTTATTTTTGAAGTGATAATTGAAGCTTTATTGAATCTTTGGCGAATTTTTAAATGGAAATTTTTCAGTATGAACAGCCTTGAACCTGGATATTGCGTAAAAAAATTACTTTCTAGCAAGGACTTGTTTCCAGTCGCATGATCTCACGGTCGTTGTTTTAAGTACCCTGCAATTTATTGTTCATATCCTAATATAAAAAAAAATCAGATTCTTGCAATTCTATCTTTTTTTTTCCATCTTTTTTTCTTTCAGGGAACACAGTCAGTAATCTCGTAATGATAATTCCTTCGATGTATGGCGCTTTTATCTGTTGGAAAGATAAAATTGAAACCAGATATTTATTGAGTTTTCTCTTTTTATTCCGTGCGTATAATTATATATCCTAAATTTTTTATTTTAAAATGCTATAATTAAAATTATTTATTTTTTAGTGGTTGGAGTTGGTTCTTGGTGTTTTCATATGACTTTAATATATGAAATGCAACTACTAGACGAACTGCCAATGTTGTGGGGCAGTTGTATGATACTTTTTTGCCTGTAAGTAGCTATCAAAACAAAAATCATTATTATTTTTCAATTTTCTAAATATTTTCTGATTTTTTTTTTTTCTAGTGATGGTCTCACGAAACCACCAAAAACATCAATAAACAAAATGTTGATAATGATCTTAATAAGTTACAGCTTCATTGTCACTTCGGTAAGGAAAATAATAATGTTTATTGAAATTAATTCAAGCGCTAAAACAGAATATTTGTATATAGGTCTACCTGATTGTGCGATCTCCGATTTTTCATGAGGCAGCGTATGGAATATTAGTGTTTATCACTATATTTTTTAACATTTATTTAGCCAGGTGAATAAATGGAGGTGAGTTTATGGGGTTCAACCATTAGACATGCTCTATTTTATTATTTTACACGTTGCAGAACTCATCAATGTAACCTCAGAATTTTTTTGATGGGACTATTTTTATATGGATTAGGATTTATTTTGTGGAACATTGATAATATGTTTTGCAAACATCTTACGTATGATCTAAAAACAAAGAAGTATTTTTTTTGGTATAACTTTTACCAAAAAAGTACTAAATTTGTTTTAAATATTTTTTATAAAAAAAAACAAAAAAACTGAGGTTTATTTTAAACTTTAGGAGCCTACGTCTCTACGTACCGTTATTTTTTACACCTCTGACCCAGTTACATGCTTGGTGGCATTGCTTTGCAGGTTATGCGAGTTATTTGCAGCTGGTTTTGTGGTAAATAATAATCAAATTGTGCACACATGCAATTTTAATGCTTTTTGTTATTTGCAGTTGCCACGCTCGACTGAAGTATCTGAGAATAGACAGCGAAATGAAATACGGGATCCCGGGAATTTTCGTGTGCCGGAAAAAATATTAAAATTAAATTACAATATCTCAGTGGCGAAACAATTTCGCGATTTTTTTTCCAATGTATTTTTATACCAGATCATCAAC
The DNA here is from genome assembly GCA_000239455.1 of Strigamia maritima. Taxonomy (NCBI): domain Eukaryota; kingdom Metazoa; phylum Arthropoda; class Chilopoda; order Geophilomorpha; family Linotaeniidae; genus Strigamia; species Strigamia maritima. The sequence goes on along the minus strand of JH431723.1, from coordinate 118,045 downwards.
TATTGATTTTTTTTTGGTATTTCAATGTGTTTTTATTAATAATGTGCCTCAATCGATGGGCTTTACGATTGTAAGACATTTCGATTGTAATTTTATTTTTGATTATTATTATTATTGTATGGTTCTTTATCAGTTATTACTATATCAAAAGACAATTTAAATCGCTCACGACGCTCAGTTTAATTATTTGTCTAGTCATTACGAATTTATACATGATTTATTTAAAACTTGCATACAATAATTGGCCACATTAGCTGTTTTGATAGATATTTTTTCCAGGGCATTACTAATTAATTTTTCGTTAAATTTTTCGTATTGAAATTTATTACTGTTTTATCCGGAAGTTTTACCTCGATCTTTTTTTACTTCTGCTTTTCATGAGTGTTTAAACGAAGTTTCAACGATATAATGCCTCGTATAATTTGTAAAATTGATTTATTAAAATTGAATTTTATATTGGGACCAAGCCTATTTTATTTTGTGTCTTAACTATGGCTCAACATACCTCAACCATCAATTGTTTAGGGTCCTAGGTATAAGCTGCGGTGTTGAAATATTTTTTATTTATTATGTTTAGATGGCGCTGCATGTTGTAATCAAAATGGCGCTACAGTTTGTTTTCTAAAAACCATAAAAACCAAGGACTAAAACTAAACATGTTCTCTAAGATTTTTGTATTATCTTCTAAAAGAGTTTCATATCTTAATTTAAATATTCGACACTCATATTGGTCGAATTTAAATATCACAACTTGGTCACCTTTAGCAAATGCATTCAATACAAAACAAGTAAAGAAGGCAAACTTAAGTCGTCTGTTTAAAAATGATACTGTAAGTGAAAAGCAAAATAAATTAATTTGATGAAGCATTAATCTACTAATCTACTTAAATTTTAGGGGTTGTTTCGTATTTCTAAACTCAACGATCCTGGTGGATTTTATCTCTTGAATGACAGTGTTGTGGATAGAACCACAGCTTTAATTTCAGAGACTCTAAATTCTACAAGAGAACGGAAAATGGTTGATATTTTTGATGATTTATCCGATACACTTTGTAGAGTTGCAGACATGGTAAGCAATGGCCATATATGGCCATATTGATCGATATTGTCCGTCTAATTATTTATATGTTTCATAAATTTCTACAGGCAGAATTTATTCGCGTAGCTCATCCACAAGCGGAATACAGTTCGGCTGCCGAATATGCTTGTACTCACATTAGTGCACTGGTTGAAAAGTATTAAAAAAATAATTTTACAATACATTTCATAAAATAAATACTTTAATTTTTTTATTTCGATACGTAGCTTAAATACGAATACTGATTTGTATAAAGCGTTGAAGAGTGTAGTGCAAACTGGTGATCATTATCCGACTGATGAAGTGGATAAACATGTAGCGAAATTGTTTTTATTTGATTTCGAACAAAGTGGAATTCATTTAGATGAAGACAAAGTACATAAACGTAAACAACAAACTTTTATTTCTTATAGAACTTTTATTCTATTTTTACTCAGAGACGAAGAGTCGTGGCTCTGAATGAACACATTTTAAAAATTGGATCGTACTTTGTTGAAAATTGCTACACGCCAAAAGCTGTGCCAAAAAACCAATTACCAGTTGATATTCGCCGAGTGTAAGTTTACTAATAACACACAAATCAATAAATAATTAATTTTTTTTAGATTTCCGGTGGATGGCGATTCAGTTTTGGTTTCAGGATTGCACGCTGAATCGAACAACGAAAGAATTCGAGAGGCTGCGTATAAAGCTTACCTTTATCCCAATGAAGATCAGGAGGAGTTGTTTTTGGAATTACTACGTGCGAGGCATGAATTGGCAGAATTGTGCGGGTTCCCCTCATTCGCCCATCGAGCACTGCGCAATAGTTTGGCTGGTGAACCCGACATGGTCATGACCTTCCTAAATCAAATATCAGAAATTGTCCGCGAACCAGCAGCTAGAAATTTCGCTGAAATGACTCAAGTTAAAAGGAAAAACTTTGATTCAACTTCGGTACAGTAAAAAAAATCGAAATATTACTCTCTTTTTCTTATGCAATATATATTAAAATAGGATTTAAAACCTTGGGATGTTCCATATTTTACATCGTACATTAAAAATGAAAGGTATAAATAGTGTTAATTATAACTGAGTGCCTAATAAGTAAAAAATAATGCAGATTTCGAATTAATGTTCCTGATTACACACCGTATTTCTCACTCGGGGCCTGCATGGATGGCTTAAACATGATTTTAAACTCTCTTTTTGGAGTTGATCTCATTAATATCGAATCGGAGAGCGGTGAAGTTTGGCACCCAGATGTTTATAAATTAGTACAACGAATTAATTAGTGTTAAATTTTGGTTTTAATTATTTTTTTTTATAATTTAGGGTGTTTATAACAACGAGGAAGGATTATTAGGATATATTTACTGTGATTTTTTTGAAAGACCCAGGAAACCAAATCAGGATTGTCACTTTACAATTCAAGGAGGAAGGTTGTTAGAAGATGGAAGTTATCAGGTATTTATTTAGTTATTTATTTAATCTTCTTGAGTTTAATAATAATAATTCTTTTTTAGATACCAGTAGTGGTTCTTTTATTGAATTTCCCCGAGCCGACAGCCGACACGCCATCTTTGCTGAGTCCCGTAATGATGGAAAATTTATTTCACGAAATGGGACACGCGATGCATTCAATGTTGGCAAGAACTAAACACCAACACGTCACGGGCACTCGCTGCAGTACAGATTTTGCTGAGGTGCCTTCAATTTTAATGGAATACTTCGCTAATGATCCAAGAGTAAATTAAAATAAACTTCAAATATTAAATCAAATATTAACAGATAATTTTTAGGTGATTTCCAAATTTAGTCGACATTACAAAACAGGCAAACCACTGCCGATGGATATGATACATCGATTATGCAATGCTAAAAACATGTTCAGTGCGAGTGAAATGCAACTACAAATTTTTTATTCTATTATTGATCAAACATACCACGGGAGACCTCTCGGGAACACATCCTCGTCAGAAGTGATGGCAAATCTTCAAAACAAATATTACGGGTTACCGCACGAACCAAACACGGTTAATTGAACTAAACGCATGCAATTCTTTTTTTTATTTATTTCATAAAATTGTAGGCGTGGCAACTGAGGTTTAATCATTTCGTTGGCTACGGCGCTAAGTATTACAGCTACTTAATGGCTAGAGCAGTTGCATCGTTAATTTGGCAACAGTGCTTCAAAAATGATCCTTTTAACAAGTTCGTTTAGAATATAATTTTGATTTTAGATTTAAAATGTGAATTTTTGTTTAGCGACATGGGATCAAAATACAGGCTAAAATTATTAAAACACGGTGGAGGAAAACCTGCAAAGGAATTAATTGAAGGTACAAACTTTAAATAAAATTAATAAAACGAGCTGGAACTTATAATATATTTTCATAAATAGATTTCTTTGGAAGAAAAGTAACCCCGGAAATTCTCAGCGAGGCTTTAAAATATGAAATCGAAATTGAAAATCAACAGATTTAAATAGAAAAAAATGTTTTTAATTTACTTTATTTTTAAAATAAAAACTCAGAACTCAAAACACGTCACATTGATTAATGTGTATGGTAATTATATACATTGTTATATAATGGAAGTATGTAATTCGTGCTGCCTATTAACGCACACTCGGCATTGACGGCATCGGTTGCGCTCCTTGCAATTTATGTTGTACAATTTTACCAAAACCACCACGACCACAATCGAAGTCAGTACGGTACTCATCCCGAACCTAAAACAATTCAAACACAATTAAAATCAAAATAAACACACACAAAAATGACCTTTTCTTACTTGTCCACCAGTTTTACCCCTCCCAAACTGCCTTCCTTCGATGAACCCCGCATCCCAATCGGTACGGATTATTCTATCATCTAAACGTGTACCATTTACATACCGCATTGCGTTTTCAGCATCGGCCCTCGTGTAATACCTAAAAATAATTATATTTACATTTTAGAGTTATCAAATTTAATTTTTAATTGCTATTTACTCCACAAAGCAAAAGCCACACGGCGTTTTTTTGAACTTATCCAAGCCCATAACCACTTTCTTTACATCGCCACATTTCGAGAATAATTCGTAAATTTGTTCTTCAGTTGTGAAAAACGACAAGTTCCCTATGTATAAGGTTGCGGTGTCTTTCAGAAGCTTTTCTTGTTCGGCGCGACTGCCCTATAAATATTCAAAAAAATGAAGACATTCAATAAATACACAATGAATAACAGGAAATTACTTTGAAATGCTGGTCTCTGTAAGCACTGAGTTCTACACTGGGACTGGCTAGGGAGCTGGTCATATTTTAATTCTTATTGTTTACTATTTGGACGCCAACGGAGCTTGAATAGTGCTCGAGCTGTCGAGCAGACGGAAGTGACGAAATCTCAGCGCTACCTTGTGCGCACGCGTAAAACGATGAAAAGTCCACCGCGAAAATGGACGAAATTTAATTTCTACAGGTACGTTTATTTTCGTTGATTATCGAACTTAATACTCGTGCTGGACTCGATGTTATATCAATAGTTTCGACATAAACGTGCGTTGGACATGACGTCATAAACATAATTTTTATTAACGTGAAGCTAATGCTATGCGACCAACTCAAGAGTTACATCTTTATAATGCTCATAATTGATCTTATGTTCTTCAAACAACTGATGTAAACTTTGAATGTATAGATTGTGGTATTTATCCACTTCTTCTTTACTTGGATTTGGGTTTTGAACAACATCAATTGGTTTTCCAACTAGATTCAAATAAGTAAACATACTTCAATTACCACACTTCGAAGACCATTCTCTTTAAATTTACCAATTATATCCACTGGATATCTATACGGCATATACCCAATCGAGTACTGAAAAATACCTCTTCCATAGATAATGGGTGGAGAAAAGCCCATAAACTTAGTTAAATAATTTTGAACGGTGCGAAGAATTGAACCTTCGCTATTTGGAACTTGAGACCAAATATTATTTTCACCGAAGGAAAATATGGGAATTAAAGAAGCCCTAAAAAAACAATTCAAATTAAAAAACAATTCAAATTATATTTTGATTTTATATCTTATATCTTTTATTTTACCCATTCTGAATTGCTAATCGCACAAATCCTTTTCTTCGTCTTAAAGTCAATTTTACCATTCCAGGATGAGCATCGAGTGCCTCTGCAGCGCCACCAATCACAATTATCACCATGTTGCCTTTGCCTTCATTCGTCAACAACCATTTGATACTTTCCTTGGACACAGCGCACGAACCTGTGAAAACATCAACAACATTTTAAATGATGAATACATTATAAGTGTGTAAAAACGACAAATTTGATTGAACCTGTGCTCATTATGAGGTCTCGGTAAAATGGAAACCAAAATTGACCGGTAAGTGTTAATAAAAATGGTTTTATTTTGGGAAATATGTGTTTGAATCCAGTAGCTTCAGTTGCGAATGATGTGAATGCGCCAACACACAAGATACCATGCGGATGATACCCACAGACATAATTTTTATTTGGGTCCAATTCTGCAGTTTTGATTGTTCTGACCGGAAAATAATCCTTCATGTATTTCCATACTGTGGCATTTCGCATCCAATTCATTCTATTAAAAAAATTATAATTAAAAATATCACAATGAAAATATGAAATGGATTTGTAATTTTAGGATTATACCTTCTGCCACCCCTGTGACATTGTTTGTGGTCGATCCAGAACCAAATGTAGTATACTATAGACCAATAGTAGTATTCAGTGAAAAATAAGACATAGAGTGATATGAAAAAGGAACCAAATCCAAGGAGCAAGAAACTTGTGGCATAGTAAAGAACTGCTAAAGTTTGTAATCTTCTTTCGATAGGAAGGAGAAATGGAGCAAACTTAATTCCAAAAATGGTTTTACTTGACATGATTTAAGATTGTGAGAATTGTGAGAATTTGGATACACCTATTTCAGAGATAGGTGTTATCAGCTATCTGATAAAATGATAAGAGTAGGTACTTGAATTCAATCAAATTAGAAATATGACTACATAAAATTTTATTTTACATTTTTATTTTTTTGTAGTGTTGTACAGACCACAAAGAGTAAAGCAAGATAAAACTAGAAAATCATATTTATATACAGTTTGCTCAAATAATGAGTAAATTCAAATGATGTAAACAGCTTCATTGCTCCAACAATTGCTATTTGGTCAGGAATGCTCAGCAGGGGGCTGACAATACACACAAATAGTGACTATTTTTGTTCCTGGGTGTAAACAAATGCTGTATCAAAGTTGAATACAGATATTTTTATAACTTTCATAGTTTGTTTTGTGTTCATCAAATAATTTGAGCAATGAATCTATGTACACTTTGTGATAGTGGTCTATTTCTTCTTCCGTTGGCTGAGAATTCTGCCCAACATCAATTGGTTTCCCAACTGCATGTATAAGTAGACAAAAATATAAGTAAAAAATTTAATTGATTAATACATTTACTTACTGACTACATCCAAGGGTTGTTGAGAAGGGAACATTCCTCTCATACTAAAAAGAGGCATTGCCATTCGGTAATGATCATACAGAAAATCTTGAACTTTTCTCAACATACTTCCTTTTGGATTCGCAACTTGTGAGTAAATTTCATTTTCCCCAAATCCAAAAATTGGAATTAAAGATGCTCTAGTTCAATTTAAAATAAAATTATTAAATAAATTAAATATTCAATCATAATTTACCCATGCTGAATAGCGAGTCTAACAAATCCTTTTCTGTTCTTAAGAGTGAGTTTCACGACTCCAGAAATGGAATCCAACATTTCTAAACCACCACCAACAATAATAACTAGCATATTTCCTTTCCCCTCTTTAGTTAGCAGCCATGAAATACTTTCACGAGATACTAAACAAGCACCTAACAAATAAATAGATGAATAAATAATAATTTATATATTGGAAATGAGTACAAATGACAATCAAATCTACCTCACCTAAGCCTAAAATTAACTCTCTGTGCAATGGAATCCAAAAGTGTAAAAGTAATAAAAGAATACTAGGTTTGATCTGAGGAAATAATTTGCTAAAACCAGTTGCTTCAGTTGCAAAACAAGATGTAAAACCTAGAGGAAACAAGCCATGAGGATGGTAACCACACACATAATTTTTATTTGGATCCAATTCTGCTGTTTTTAGAATCTTTATAGGAAAATATTCTGCTATATAAGTCCACAATTTCCATTCTCTAATCCAAGTACATCTAAAACAGAAAATATATTTACAACTGTAAATTAAAAAGTATATTAGAGATTATCACCTTCTTCCTCCTCTGTTACATTTACTTCTATCCCACCATAACCAAATGAAGTATAAAACTGATAAGTAATAGTAATCAGTATAAAACAGTAAGTAGAATGTTATAAAGAAACTTGTTATCATAAGTGCAAACATGGAAAATACCAATAAAACTGCTGCTGTTTGCAAACCACTCTGATCACCCTGAGTTGGCTGCATTTGTGCTTTAGACTTGGCCATGTTTGCAACTCGAAGTGATAATTAGGTTTGATGAGACATTGCTGGCGTTGTGGATTGAAGGTCATTCAAACTTTTCTCATCGCACTTCCTGTTGATTAGATGTTTCAATGCAATTGCTCCTCCTATTGATGAAAAAATGTACTTACGACAAGGTTACATCATAGTGCTATTATGGTTACATCATCATCATCATAATCGATGGTGTCCGAAGCTCTTTAAGTAATAAATTTAACACACGGTAGATGGCACATGTTTGTGTTTTAACGAGATTTAGCGGAATTCCACGGGTTAACGGGACTTCATGGGTTAACGGGATTCGACGGGTTAACGGGATTCCACGTATTAACGAAATTCCACGAATTAACGCGATTGTTTAGTCAGGACTTCTGTATGGCCATGTTCTGATTGGTCAAAGTAAAGTTGACCATACAATCATCTATTATGTTACAATATATAAACTGTATCTTGTTTTGGAATAAAGCACTGGTTAGTGAACCATTACACAACACAGTCACATTTATTCATTTGTAAATCGTAACAACATAATCCAACAATTTCAACTATTATTTCGATTGCAACAATTTAACAATCACGTGGCCACAATGGCAATGGAAGAAACGATCGCATTTTCTGAAATTTTTCTGGCCTCGGTGGTAAAATTGATATCTCATTAATTCATTGGAATAACTGCGTTTTCGAGACTTTCCTGGCCTCAGCAGTAAAATTCAACAATTTAATTCAATTCGAGTGTTCATCCGATTTAAATTATGACGGTATGGACGTATTTATTCAATTTCGTGGCCGCAATGGAAATCGTATTGAAATTTTTCAAAACTCAAAGCCCAAATCGTACGGACGGACTATTTTTATGTTCTGAGGACGTTTTGACGAAGCTCAAACTGACTGAAGCACAGTTAGATAAATTTAGTATTTCGACAGAAGATTCGTAAGGTAAATTCGCATTCAAGCATAAACATTTTTTTCAGTTTTGTACAGACTTGTCAGCAGAATCATTGCTCTGACACGGTCACATTTTTTAAAATTATTACATGTCAGGAGAATTGTTACTTGGAGACAAGTCACTGTTGTATTATTTTTTTACTTGTCAGGAGGATTGTTACTCGGACAGAAGGCACGGTTAGAATTTTTACTTGTCAGGAGAATTATTGCTCGGACACAAGTCAATGTCATATTTTTTTACTAGTCAGGAGAATTGTTACTCGAAGACAAGTCACTGTTGTATTATTTTTTTTACTAGTCAGGAGAATTGTTACTCGGACACAAGGTCACTTTGAGCTAAAAGGGGAGATGTTTAGTCAGGACTTCCGTATGGCCATGTTCTGATTGGTCAAAGTAACGTTGACCATACGGTCATCTATTATGTTACAATATATAAACTGTATCTTGTTTTAGAATAAAGCTCTGGTTAGTGAACCATTAAACAAACAGTCACATTTATTCATTCGTAACAACATAGGGATTCCATGGGTTAATGGGATTCCACCAGTTAAAAGTTTTTTAAGTTACGTAGTCAACTAGTTCAAATAAAAATAAATGAATCAGAAATCAAAATACAGAAAATAAGTAAAAAAAATTGGTTCCATGCATTCATATGGAAGAATGCAATAACAAGTCTCTCACAAAGTTTTTATTTATCGGAAATGCTATGATCAAGAATTACAAGACTTATTAGAACAAATTTCCAATTGCAGTGTTGAATGTTGTGGAGGACTGTGACATTGGTCTAGAAATTTAAATATCTTTTTTGTTGGCCTTTACGTATATCTTTACTTCCATACATTTTAGGAAAGTTAAACAGGAAAAATTGTTGTAATTACTTGATTGCAGTCATGCATACATGCGATTACTGCTAAATGAGAACTATATATTCAAAGAAAAAAGTTACTATCTATTCATGACAACTCATGCGCAACACAAAAGCAGACCTGTTTTTAACTTGTATTGCTCACTCAATTATGGCTTTTTATGTGATTCAGGTAAAAGGAATATCATATCCTGAAATAAATCACTAAACAACTATACAAATCCAGAATTTGTGTGCCTGCCCGGTCAAACTACAACCTAAATAGCAATAATTAGATGAATGATAATAAAAAGAATTGAATAGAACTGGAAGTCCGGTTTCTCAACAACTGATGCTGACCGGGGCAATTCCAATCCCATCCAAATAGATTAGAGAATATACACCACAGGTGAAAGTTGTGCCTATTAAATGGGCCCATTGAAGACATGAGATCTATACTTATATATATTCTACTAATACACTTAAGCAGTAAGTTTAAGCAACAAATACAGAAGTTGCTTCATAGTACTTAGGTTTTGTTTCTCTTAATTCAGTGGCACTAGTGAGAAACAAAAGAAGTTTGTATGGATTTGCTAGAATGGTTTCCACTTTGACCAAAAGGAATCCTCTGGACTATGATAACTATGGAAATTGGTGTGGAATAGGTGGCAAAGGAGAACCGGTTGATGGTGTTGACAGGTACGATTTTTTTTGTTTTATTATTACTTATTTAAATTGATTTGATTTTTTAATTTAAAAAGATGCTGCAGATCTCACGATCGATGCTACCATAATCACGACAGGTATAAGGATTGCCAAGGCATTTTTTTCAACATTCGGTCGTATATAAGAAGTTATAAATGGTCTTTTAGTCGGAATAGAAAATCCATTACTTGTGGTAAGTATTGTATATTGTATTACATTCCTCGGATAAAGACGATTCATGGGCGGATTTCCTTCTTTGAATTTTATTTTTATCTCAGATCGGAGGAATAAAAGATGTCAACAACTTTTATGCATTTGTGATAGAAATGCAGCTCAGTGTTTTGCTCATAATAAGTATAATCCAAAACATAAAAAATCACGTTTTGGATGAAGATGAGATGTAGTCTTGATAAATTTCGGACAAATTTGTTATTAAAGAAAATATTTATGTCAATTTTTGAATGTCAAAATTTTTATCGCTTTTATACCTACAAAAATCAATAAATTTGTTATCATATCAGCAAACTCTTTGAAAAAAAATTGTGACTTAATATTTTATAACTTTTATAGATTTTATGTTAAATAATAAAAAAAAATACATAAAAACACTGTACTGTAGATATAAAATGTCTAAAAATCAAATTAGGCACTAAAATTATGAAGTATTAAGAGTTAGGATAATTAAATTTAAAAAAACACACTTATTTTTTTTATTATCTTAAAATGACGTCAATCAATAACAACCCAAACTATAATGCAAAGAAATAAGAAGCTGTGTTCGCAGACTTCCAGCTGTTATTACAAACACGAAACGTAATTGGTAGATTATAGCATGATTTTTTTGTCATCTAATGCAATACATGAAATGGGGCTATGAACTTCAATTTTTAGAGGTATGTACTTCTAATTAAAGTTAATAAGAGTAAACCGAAGTAAACTAAACACCACAGACAAAATTACTTGGATTCTTCCACCTATAGTTTCCATCAGCAGTCAGTAATTAACCATTTAACCACAAACAAATCTCTTTTTAAATTCCACCTTTATATAATGAAAATGATTCCTCTTCGAGGTGCTATGGTCCTTTTTGGTGGATTTCTATTACACTTAACTCTAGGAACCGCATACACATTTGGTAAATATATTTCTATATCTTCAGGATATCTTAATTGTACCCACATTTCTTTTCCAAAAACAGGAAACATGGCACCCTACATTATTTCCTATTTACATGCATTTGGAGAAAAGTCAAATGTAACTGCAAACGATGCAATTTGGGTCCAGTCACTTATTTTTGCTGGTCAAGGTCTTTTTATGTGTGTAGGTGGGATGGTTGATAATTATTTAGGTCCCAGAGTGACATCATACTTGGGAAGTATATTAGCGAGGTATGGAATAATGGATAAACATAATTTATGTTTATTTTTTGTATAATTTAACAATTATTCATTATTTTTTAGCACTGGTGTTGCAATTTCATATTTTTCTATTAATGTTTCTATGGGCTTAATGGCTTTGACTTATGGTTTTGTTTTTGGTAGTGGTGTAGGACTAGCATATATTTCCCCATTATCTGCTGGTATGAAGGTACGCCCAACTAATTATTATTTTAATTCAAAATTTAAAATTAAAACTTATTTATTGTTAGTGGTTTCCTAATAATAAAGGATTGGTTAATGGAATAATAGTTGGGGGATATGGTTTGGGTGCATTTGTTTTTACACAAGTTCAAACTAGATATCTTAATCCACATAACAGTAAAATTAATGAAAATGGGTAAGATTTTTTTAAAATAAAAATTGTAATTTATTATAATTAGTACTTAATTGCAGGTATTTTACCGACACTTTTGTACTCAATCATGTTCCAAATGTTTTTCTATTATTGGGTGCTATTTATGCCTCATTACAGCTGGTTGGGGCTTCAATGTTGAGTCTTCCTAATGAAGTAATTAAAGAGAAAGAAAAGATAATTGATCTAAATAATGAAACGAGTATAGATGCAAGTTATGGCAGTGTAGAAAAGGTTTTTTTTATTAGTGTTTAGCATTATTTGTTGATTATTGATTTATTTTTTTTGCAAAAAGATTTTGAAATGTGATTTTGAAGAATCCAATATCAAAGATGACATCGTATTATATCAATCGTTCACCCCGAAACAGATGTTATGTTATCGTCAATTTTATATTTTATGGTTTACTTTTTTTTTCAACATTCAAATTGTTAATTATGTTGTATCCATGTATAAGGTAATTTAATTTAAATTTAAATGTTTAATTTGGTTTATTATTTTAATTTTTTTTTTTAGAGTTTTGGACAAACTTTTATTAAAGATGACCAATTTTTAGCTACTGTCGGTGCAGCAGCAGCAGTATTTAATGCTGTGGGTCGGATTATTTGGGGTTTATTAATTGATAAATTTAACTACAAAGTAATTAATAATTATCTAGTTTGGAAATCAAAAATTGATTGTTTTTCTTTTAATTTTTTTTTTTAGGTCTGTATGTTAGCTTTAACAGCTGGTCTGTGTCTTTTTATGGCAACATTGACTTTGACTCCCAGTGGTGGAAAATTTCTGTTTGCTGTTTGGTTGTGGGTTATTTTCTTTTTATTCTCAGGGAATTTTAGTATGTTTCCCACGTGCACGACTCAAACATTTGGAATGTCTCATGCAGGAATTAATTACGGATTAATATTTGCGAGTACAGTAAGTTATTTAAATTTTCATTTAAATATTATTATATTTAAATTTTTATGTTTAAACAGATTTTTTCATCGCCTTTAGCAGCGATTTTAACTCAGAATTTGACGCCAATGATCGGCTGGAACGGAGTCATGGGAATATTTGCTGGATTTTCAAGCATTAGTAATAAGAACAATCAAATATCAAATAATATTTTTTGTATTAACATATTTTTTTTAGGTTTTGTAATTACATTATTTTTCAACGATCTACAACATTTGTAAATTTGATTTTGAATTTTTGATATTTAATAATATGTACATAAATAATTTATAATTAAATATTTTTTTAAACTTCCTGGATTTTTTATTTCGTGTGTTCACTTTCTTACTATTAAGTGTTGCATTTATTTTCCCAAATTACTGTTAAACCTAAACAAGAAATAATATTTAATAATGTCATTTTAAACCACGCGGCATCCAGCTGATTCGCAGAACTTCTGTCCTTACCAATTGCACTGAACCAATCAAAAAAGAGTTGACGGTCTGTGGTTAGGGGGCTTATGTCCCATTGTCACATTCATGGTCACATTGGTGTCACAGTTGGCCATCACCCCATCACCCTGTGTCACGGCACGAATATTATTTTTTACCTGACTTAAAAAATTATGAATGAATTTTAAAGTTTGCTTGATGTCAGTGCAAGAAACAGCGTCATTGCGTCACTATCGCGAGTATACATTACAATCAGCACGCTCAATGACAGCAATGAGGTATTTCTAAAAGGTGAATTATTGATTATGGCATTTGTATTTTTTAAAAAATTAACTTGGTTAATAATGACATAATGCAATAAAGATTTTGTTTTTATTTTACAATACAAACAAAAATTATTGTTATTTTAGGTTTGTTTTTAGACTGTTTTACAACAGTTTTAATATTTATTCAGAATCAGGTTTTCGCTTTAACAGTTCAATGATTGCGGGCAGGCATGGCGCTTGTATGTTGTCTGAAATCTCTTAAACCCCGTTATTTTAAATCACATTTACGTTGTTTTTCATTATTGTGTAATAACAATATCATCATTTATCAGAATGCTACTAATCAAAGACAAACAATCACTGTGCCAAAAAACAATCCAATTTTCTTCAAGCGATTAAATCAAGGTGAGAATGCGACTGAAATCAATATTTTTCTAATTTAAAATTAATTCAAATATTATCATCCCAGAACGATGGTTTAGTGGTGCTGCTGATCGAAATGTAGACGTGTCATACGAAGATTTAGAAGCCCTAATCCAAAGTCGAGACATTCAACTTATCGATGTGCGAGAACCGAGCGAATTAATTGAATTCGGAAAAATTCCCGGATCCGTAAACATTCCGTGTAAGTAGAAAACAAAAACAACTGATTATTATTTTGCAATAACGTATCGTAAATACGACGATTTTTTATAAAGCCCTAACGCTGGCAAAATACCCGCACATTGCGCAATAATAATTAAAAATGTCTGGAATAAGAAAAAATATACGAAAATTATTAATGTTACACAACGAGTTTAAAAAAAATTGTAGTCAGCTGTCTGAAGGACGCACTTCTTATGTCGGACGAGTCATTTTCCGAACGATTCAAGCATGACAAACCGCAATTATACGACAGCAACATTGTTTTCTATGGACTGGCTGACATTAAAGCTCGAGCTGCCGTTGAACTCACTCGAAGGATCGGTTACAAAAAGTGAGATGCTCACTTATATCTATTTTTTTTCTTTTTCTCGATTGGTTTCTTCAATTTTCAAGTGGGTCAACTGCAATCTGCTTTGGAAATGTCCGACAGAGATTTCAAGGCGCTGTTTAGCGCTAAAAAACCCAAAATGGAAGATGAAAATGTTGTTTTTCATTGTATGATTGGTGGAAGAAGTTTAAAGGCTGTTCAATTAGCTGAAAAACTCGGCTATAACAAGTAAGGAAATAATAGAAGACACATAGTGCACGAATTCCTTTTTTCTAAGAGCATTTTGCAGTTGTCGCTTGACAATCTTTTCCTAGAATTTTCTCTGATCTAGTAGGGTTATGTTATTAAATATCTGTATTATTTATAGGACGCGTCATTATAAAGGGGGTTGGGAAGAATATGCAAAGAAAACTGGTCAACCATTGAAAAAATCGAAATAAATAGAAAATAAAATCTATTTTTGTATTTTGAATAAATAACGTGAAATGATTTATTTTCACAGTCATAAAAAAAATGAAATAATATGCAATAATTGTATAAATATTTGTAAACAAATTGCATTAAAAATTTAAGATAATGAGGTATATATCTTCAAAAAATCCAAAATGCTTCACTGATTTCAATCCTCCCACGTGATTATTATTTTACGCGTAATGGGAATTTTAATTTCTTTCAATTTTAATATCTGAAAGAGGTTTTTTTTTAAAAAAAAAACAACAAATAATCTTATTTTGATTTTTACTAATAAAATTCAATCATCAAACCTTATCTTCCCATAATAATTGTTCTTCAACGAGTAAACCATCATCGATTGTAACGCGCTTCGGTACCGTCTCTAATCCAATTATGTTCACGCTTCGAAATTCAACCTTTTCAAAATTATTCGTTATCCGCCCTTCACCTTTCTTCCCAATTACACTCAATGTATTCTAAAAAAAAAAAAAAATTATAAAAGAAATGTCAACATCAAATTTTCCATTGACTCACATTAACTACTTCAAACGATACAATCACATATTCTCCCCTTTCGTACGCATCTACATAGAAAATTTAATATTTTTCATTCAAAAAAATAATATACCTATATATATATATATAAATATTTTACTTCGCGTTATGCCATCATCCCAGTAGAGGGACCCTTTTGCGCGTTCCTTTTCATCCAAAGCTACAGTCAAATGCAAAGGTTCTTGTCTGCTTTTATAGGTAGAATTCCACGATGTTTGCATCGGGATTATGTATCCACCACGAATATGCAAGTTAATTCTATCCGTTGATTTATCTAATGATTTCCGTGATCCAGTCGAAATTATTTTCAGTCCCTTATAGTAATCATACCACAATCCTTTCGGAAAATACGAGTCAAAAATACCATGTTCACCCTACAATGTCAATAAAATAATTAATTTTATTTTACGATGGGATTAAAAATTTAGAATGAATTTACCCAATATATATAAGGGGTAACGAGTAACGCGGGGCCCCACATGAATTGTTTTTCATTAGATATTTTGTCATATGGAAATCTGAAATTTAAAAAAAAATAAATAAATAAAATTGTTATTTCATCATTTGATTTAATGTTACTCGTAAAACATTGGTCTCACGACCGGTGACCCTTTGACATGTGCTTGATGAAACAAAGTGTACAAATATGGAAGGAGAGTGTAGCGAGTTTCAATCGCTAATCGTGTAATGCGTTTAATCACATCCAATCGTAATGCCGAATTCTAAAACAAAATTAATTTTGGTTTCCAAATAAAATTTTTATGCCATATCTTACCGAATTTTCGAACGGATATGGAAATTCAACAAATGGATAAAACATTCCCAAATGAACCGAACGTTGACACAATAGTCCTTCTTTACTATTACAAATACGTTCCCCCACCTATAAGCTCAAAAATTAATAAAACAAGACAATAAAACCACTAAAACAGACTTACGTACGAAACACCCAATAAATTATACTCTAACATCGATATGATGGATAATTTTATTTGCGACAAATGCGATAAAGAGGTCTGCCTCGTAAACCAATGTCCACCAAAGGAACCACTTCCTGCGAACGTTGAACGGCTCAGTAATAAAAATCGCTTCTTTTCTTCGAAAGCCGTTAGAACACTAGAAATTGCAACATAAATTGCAAAAACTCAACTCCAATATCAATAATCACCTAGCAGTTGTTTTTAACATCGAATGACCGTACAGATTATGTACTTGTACGTGCCGAAATTGCTCATTCCCCCATGTATGTACCGCATCCATGCACAGCGTGTTATTGTCCAATGAATTTCCAATAGCTCCTTAAAAAAGATAAATTCTATAAAAAAAATCTATGAAATACAAATTACAATAAATTACCCGGTACATATGACGGTTTATTGTAATACACATCCGTACAGCCATTTATAGAGCCAGGAATTGTCGTGTAAGGTTCATTTCGCTCCTATTACAAAAATTTATGTTATTGATCGAGTTTAATCGGATAATGTGAGGTTAATTTACGAGTTTAAGGCCTGAGAATGGCACTTTGCTATACAATTGTTTCAATTTTCTTTCCCACACACTCGCAGCTTTGTTATTACCGAAATCAGGCATAATTACGAGTTTCGAGTCAACCTGTTTATGTAAAATACAAGTTAAGGTGAATGTTTGCACAGTTAAAAGCTTCGGCGCACTTGAGTTAGCAATGATGTTTGAGCTGTTGAATCCTTCACGAATCCTTGTTTGGTTAGATCCGTGTCATCAATTCCCGGCTGCACCGACAGAATGATACGTTGTTGACGTTCTTTCAACATGGATGATAAATTCTTCATCATCCACGTGAAATCATCTCGCTGCATATCGATATCGGCGTCGAGAATAACCGAATCCTAATAAAAATTTATTACAGCAATTAATTTTTATATGTAACCAAATGACGACTCACGAATGTTAAATTATGTTTATTCATGAATTTAATAGCGGAAAGAGCTTGATTAGGAAGTTGTATTTGCGGAAGGTGCAAATGGAGACCCAGAGCCCAATATGGCGGCATAAATGGCCGTCCAACTATCTCGGTGTATTGCTCGATTACATCTTCAGGCGTGGGACCTAATAGCAAATAAATATCGATAATCCCACCGAGCATGTTGAAAGTTATTGCTGGATGTGGCTGATGTTGAATATCTCGAAGAGAAATAAAGAAAAATTAATGTTAAAGTTGGAGTATTTGAGGATATTAATATTTACCCATTGGATAGCTGTTTAAAAGCAGTAATCCATGCGCATTTCCATCCTCTTCGACACACAAATACATGGGATGTGCGCCGTGACTGTTATGTCCATCTTCTAATCTAGCGTTACTACTGGAAAATAAGGTCCACGTCTGCCACGATCTTATGGAATGACTGAGGAAATATGTTGAGTTACTGAATGAATCTTTGAGGGATCGACTCAAACCACCCAAACCGTAAAGTTTGGAGTTATTTGGTAATGTGATTGTAAGTTGAAGGTATTGATTGGAAAATGTAAATCCACCCAAAGACGTATCGAATCTGAATAAAATTAAAAAAAAAAAAATATTAATAAACAATTTATTATTTATTTATTTATTTATTTATTTACATAGTTAATTCGTTACTCGTGCGTCGAACGTTGATGTTGAATGGA
The DNA here is from genome assembly GCA_000239455.1 of Strigamia maritima. Lineage (NCBI taxonomy): Eukaryota > Metazoa > Arthropoda > Chilopoda > Geophilomorpha > Linotaeniidae > Strigamia > Strigamia maritima. The sequence continues at coordinate 99,902 of JH431723.1, read as the reverse complement.
ACTTGAGTTGTGTTGTAACCCAGCGCGTAAAGTGTGCCGTTGAATGGATCTTTGATCGCACTGTTTTGTTTCACTGGTAAAGCTGAATCGGGCACTTCGAATCTCGCTTCATTTGGATCGTAATACTATATAAAATAAAAAAATTATTCAAATTATTCTTTGAGATTTTTGCTGCAGTAAAATACAAGAATTATATTACCGGGTCTTGTTTAGTCTATTTTTAGATTCTAGTCTTCATGTTTGAATTATTAAGTTACAGTTCAGAGATCAGTAGCAGTTGTTGACAACAGGTAAGAGATTTCATTTTATTTTTGGTGGAGTTTTGGGTCGGAGGTAATAAACTGTCAATCTCAAATGACAATTTCGACCTTCGAACAAAGCATTCATTTTTTTAATTTTTTTTTTTTTTTTCAACTCAAATTTATGTCTCATTTTTTTATTTTGGATCTTTTTACTCCGAATTATAATGACTAAATTTTTTTATTATTTTTTTTTTTTTTTTTCATTTTTTCCCCCTACAAATTATATGAGACGTCGGATGGATTAGGATTGTTCGCTACTCGAGACAAGCGACTCCACCCAAATGAAAAGCGTAATGAAAATGAGATAGCAGTTCTCTAAATAAAAAGCTATAATTTCCCTTCCTGGAACTTCCAAGTTACAAATCGAGTAAATCCTCCTCTGCGATAAAGTAATCAAGTCATATTACACACGTTACTGTAATAATCGATTATTAATGACGTATTTATTCAGCGCCGTATGTGACGAAAATTGGTAATAAAATCCGCCAATTTCATCGTTAAAATGACCGCCATTTTCGGCTTTTGTCAAATGATACTATTTACCGTCTATTTACATGTAGACAAGGATGAGTACGGTATTGAATATTTAACCTTGGTTTTTATAGACTCAAAATCGTTCATCAAGTGATAGAAATCAAGTTTATTACACAAAAATTTAAATGAAGACGCCGTAGAATACGAAATCTTAAGGTAAAGAAAGAAGCAACCCAAGAGGAGCCTCAAAAAACCCATTTGGGTTAGTAAAGAAATAAAATGAGTGCCCTTCACTTTGCGTGATTTCTACTTACATAAGCTGAGAAGTATGGACTTGAACTCGTTCTAAATAGTAAAATGATGCCCAAGTGTTTTTTCTTCGAAGAGAAACACTTGTTTTGACTTTTGACCTGTGTAAAAATCTATTTTCAGAAGTCGAAGGTATCTAAATATTTTCTCTACCTTTCAGATATGTTGTTGCTACTGCTTCCAAGAAACCAAACATGTTTTAATTAGGCCTAGTACTATAGACGCCTTTCAGGAGCAATAATTTGAATTTCTAGCCAGCTTTATAGGTAAGTTTTGCCATATTTTTCCCACATTCATTCATGAAAGATGATGAATGGTGTTTTTTACCATTCTGTAGTCAAAATATTGTATTTATTTTCAATTTTTGTTTGATAAATATTTCACATGAGTGTTGAATTTCACTCTAATTGGCAAAATTCCTGCAATATTTGGCAAATGACAAATGTGGAATTTCCCTTACCTTAATTCTTAGTCGATACGGGGTTTGTTCTTCAACCCGAAGTGCGATCGTCCTAACATCATCCCAATAATCAGTTGTGTTCATTTTGATCAATTTCATCTCCCATCCATTGGCGAATGTTTTCTTCTTCCCGGTGAAGACATAGCCGTAATTCTTGGGGTAAATGCACTTCGGATAACCCATGTTAAGTGAGGTTTCGGACAGAGTTATCCAGCAACATCCACGTTCCTTACATTTCTCTCGAGTGACGCCAATGTCTGGATGACAATTAACAACCGCGATTCTGAAATCTTCGTTGTGGGTGTACTGACATTGTGGTGTCCAGCCGGGGTCCTTGGATTTTGCTCGTTTTGTGGCGAAATGAATGATGAGGATTAAAATGGCGATGAGTAATAGGAATACAATGATCGCGATTAAAATATATTGCCTTGAACGACGCGACTTGGGGCACCGCGTACCCATTATACTCCTAAATCATTAATGCAGTAGCAGACGATAGGAATGCTAGTATGCGCGCAGAACAAATCTTTTGGGTTAAAGGGCGCACGAATCGCGTTGGTGAAGAGGCGAAGTGCATTAATAATGGATGGGGTGTAGCTACAGTTGGGTGATTTTGGGGTGGATGGTTAAGTAATGAGGTGAAACAAAAAGATTGCTCATTTTATATTCTGTTATAGATTTTGAAAACTCGTTCTTTTGGGTGAGGTTAGGAAAATGCACCATCATTAGTGTTAGTGAGTGATGAATATGAAATTAGCGGTAAAAAGTTTTGGCTAGGAAATTCAATTTTTTGACGGTTGGTCAAATTTATCGTTGTTGTTATGTAAAAAATTTAGTTTTTACTTCCAAAAATGAGTTGTTTTTACCAAAAATTTATTTTTTGGGGTTGTTTACTCAAAAATGAGATATTCAATCTTTCCTAGATCATAATATTAGTTGTACTCATTCAAAATTTAGTGTAACTACATCCGCTCAAATAGCTTTGTTTACTTTAAGTAAAGAATGCATAAATTTCTGTACTTTGAACTGTTTTTTCCCATTCAAATTTTTATTTCATATCTAAACATACATTTCCTTTACTTCAACAATTCTTGTACTTGTTCCGGTGTTCTTGGCATTAATGTTGATGGATCTGTATAACCATTAGCAGGATTATGAATCGTGTCGTAAATCACCTTGTAAGCTGAATGGATCAACTGCATTGCAGATTGATGAAGATTTTGCCTAAAATAACCATAAAATAAAAAAAATAGCACAATTTAAATTCGACTCAAAACTATTTTACCTCAGCCTTGCGCTAAGAAGCAGCCCATTCTGCGGCAAAGATAGAGAATCGGGTCCAGAAAGAAACGAATCAAATTTCACCATTGCATTCGTCAATGCTTGGGGTTCCATACCGGGAATCGACATCAAACGGCCAAATTTTTCTTGATGGTGTTGTACAGTTGTATAAAACAAAGTCAAATTCGTAGACGATAAAATAAAAGCCGCTTGTTCGCTGATTAACGTATCCAAATGAGCATCCATCTGTGCCTGAAGCATCTCCAGTCTCTGATCGGTGAATTCGTAGAGCGAAATCATGCTGTGGATAAGGTAAATACAATTTAGCATGTAGGCAGCCATGTCTGTTGTTGTCAGTTTGGATGCTGATAATGTGCACATTTGTAATAGCGGGTCGATGATGCACGATAGAATCTAAAACAAAACCATTGTTTTTAAGCGATATAAAAGGTTTTGTTTGAATTTACCTGTGCGTAATCGCTTTGTTTATCAGTTAGAGAAGTAACTGATGATCCATGGCACGCCAAAACGTCTCTTAGTAACGATATGGTCTGTCTGTGCGCTTCGGTAGGCCCTAAATCCGATGGCGGCAATTCGACCTGTAAATTGTAAATTTTTTTTTATTAAAAAAAAATAATTTTTTTAAAACTTACATTTTCCATCAATTTTCCTGAATGGCAATTCAGACTGTTGAAAAACATTTTGTGAGCCAATTGATGAAGTTCATTTACGTTGGCTAAAAGTGGCGAATTGACCAATGTGAGCACATGTTCGATGGTTTGGTGGTAAAACTTCAATAAATTGGTCAATTTATACAAATTGACCGCCCCGGACTCGGAAATAATCACTTGCTCCACTCGCATTTTGAGTGGGCGACAAACCCCTTCCATTATATGACTAATAGCTTTTTGTATGACGTCGCAAAGTTCGTTCGACGAGGCGCAATTTTTAGTGAAAGCTTCCAAATGTTCTTTCTCGGAGGCCGTAGCTTGATGCAGGTAGGCCAATATATCGCCGACGTATCGAAGTGGGTCGTGGGAATGGAGTTCGATTGGCCGGGGCGAACGACCTGGACCTTAAAGTGTAATAATTTACTGTTAAATCAATGGGTAAAATTTTAGGGACGATTTTAATACCTCCGCCTCGAGTTAAGGCATCGATGAAATCGCGAACAACCGCAGCTCTGCGTGCTGTTGTGAATTCATCAATGGCGTACTGAAAAAGCACGGGTCTGTCTTGGAGATGTTTTACTGCTTGGCATAGAATTTGAGAGATTTCCAATGAATCTGTGGTTAAAAGTCGACTTTCACCTTTGAAAAAAATGAATAATTAAATTGAAAAATTGATCAAATTTTAATTTTTTTACTTTGGGTCCATCGATAGAGACGCTCGTAAGCAGTTTCTTGGTATAACGCCATTGATTCCATAATTTCTAATCTGAAAATTAAAAAAAAGATGTTTAGGATTTGATTTAATGGATTATTAACACTAAAACTCGCCCCGCAGTTTGTTGATTCGATCGTAATAGGACTTTGCAATCATCGTGAATTTGTTTAACTCGTTTCAAAGCTGCAAAAAAGTTGTCATCAATGGTTCCTTCTCGTGTTCCTCGGAGACTTTTCACTTCTTCCGGTTGCAGTTGAAATGTTTGTAGGAATTCCGTGGCAATTTCGTGTCGCATTTGTAGTCGTTGACTGCAAATAATATTCAAATTTCAAATATTTTTAAAATATTTTTTAAATATGAGTAATAGGAGATCCTACCTATCGGTTTTAAGTTGAGTTGTCTGAGAAATCAAATCTTGCGTCTGGGTTTTAGTCGACTGAAGTCTGTTAGACATTTCACGACAACAGTTGCTCATGGCTAAGACATCTTTGTGCACCGAATCGAGTTGCTGGATGACCTGGCGAAAATCTTGCACAAATTCTTCGTTTATTACCAAACTTCGTCGTTCGATTTGACTTCTTAAATCTCTTCTTGTCCGGGGATTATTTTCCGTGAAATAGGTTGCTAGTGTTTTGAGTGCTTCCAACGTGTCCTAAATGACATAGAAATCGAATTAGATAAGGTTTGAATTGAATATAACGTGAAAAACCTACTTTATCATTTTCTAAACGGCATTCTAATATTTTATTCAACTTCTTGGATAACGGATTCGAGGATATTTGGCGATCAGAAGCTGATTTCTCCATCTCACGAGTCGACGCCATTTGTAAACAAACACGTCATCCATTGATGATGGGGTAAAATTGTGCTGCTATCTACGGTGAAAAAATGGAATTACACATTTTTAATTAACTGAAAATTTATCTAATAAAAAAATAACAAGAATTTTTTGAAGGAATCAGTTGAATGGAATTCAATTTATCGTCATATTTTTTTGTTAATTAAAATTTGATCAATTTTTAACTTAAAAAATAATTAAATTATACATATTTTTTTTAGTTAAATTAACTTAATAATGAAATCACAACACGTCAAATTTTCTAAAAAAAAATCCTTTGATAAATTTTGTTTTAAAAAATGTAAAGCATTAGAGCAGCTATCCGTTAAAAGGGGTTAAAAAGGTCATTTATATTCTCGAGAAACCTCGTGATTTTGCTTTCACTTCATCCCCCAGCTTTTAATAGATCCCTTTGGTTGAGTTCCTCACATCAACTTGCTCCTTTTGACCTATCTTAATTACAAACTCACCTGTTTGGCACTGATTGGTTCCCTGGAGACACCAGTACATCTCTTTGAAAACGAGATTCTCAAACCATATAAACCGAAACTATTAAATGCCACTTTGTGATGGAAATAATTCCCATTGAATTAAACATTCTACAAACTCTTTTATAGACTTCCTCGGCCTATAATCGACCAACATTTCATTAACGTCATTAAAGTTTTGCAGATTCCCCCTGGCGTTAAGCGTTAATCTCATTTTCGAGCCATCTGAGACGTGTCAGTTTCTTCCTCCTGTCGAATTAATTTTTTTTTTTTATTCTTTCTAAATTAATAATTCATTTAATTTAATATGTTAATTAGACATATTTCGAATTTGCGATTTCTTATCTCATTAATATTCACTCATCATCTCGACACTAAGCTAATTAGGTGTTTGTGTGATGCTTTAATGTTTCTTGCACATTTAATTTCGTGCATGATACTCAACCACTGCTCTTTCGTCTCTTTTCATTAGGTTTTAGAGCCGAATGGAATTTCTAGTCGAGTTCTAATTCTCTTTCAAATAGAGGAGTGGGACGTGAGTTTATTTAATTAAATTTCTGTTTGATTTTTATTTTTATTTTAATTTTTCGTTTCAATGAGAATTGTTCACGGACTGGAAATTGTTTGGAAATGACTGTTTCGTCTTTTTTTATTATTTTTTTTTTTTCTTCTAAAGCATGAAAGAAATATAAAGTTTTTATACTCTTTGTTGGGATGTTTTATGTATTATTTGGTTTATGTGAGTACGTTTTTATCGTGTTGCATAGCGTAATTGAATTCAACCCAAAGAAATAAGAAAGAAAGAGCGAAATGTATCATGTAAAATTTAGTCCAAAATTTTATAATTTAATAATCGCCGCTGCTGAATGTAATTATCATTGCATCGTTGAATAATTACGGTTTTTAGGTTGAGTTACTCAGTTATACCTGTATTTTAATTTTTATTTTTTTTGTTGTTATTTTTATTTTTTAAAACAAAAAGATTGAAAAATGTTATTATTATTCTTCTCGGTAGCAAATGGCAATATTGAAGCTGCATGTTTATTTAAGCCTAAGTAGTAAACCCAACATGGTGCTCTGTTGAAAATTTTTGTCATTTTTCACAATAAATGGAGGGAACTCTGCGAAGCGTGAACGGCACTATTCTCGTTGAATATTGGCGCATGCGCACTGACTTTGTCCCCCGTCCTCGCTCTAGTAGGGAGCAAGACCACTGGTGCGTGGGAGAGCTGACAAAGTAAAGAAAGGGTTATTTCTGCTTGAAAACACGCGTGATTTTGGTCAATAAACGCCATAAGCTGAGGAAATATGTGCACACCTGAGTCCCGCGTTCCTATCATAAATCGTTATTTCATTCACGAGCTTTTTATTTTATTGTTTTCTCTCGTTAACCCCCCCTCGCAACCCCTCGTCCGAATTGTCAGCTTTGTAAAGCGACGTGTTAAATCTGTTTCGTTTCATGTTTGTTTTCCCCAATTCTTAAGTGCAGTCCCCGTGAGGTGGGCTTCACCTCTGAGTCTGCGTATTGGTAGTCATGACGACGGATTCTCCGTTGATCCTTGTCCGTGAAGTGTTCCTATCGCTTTCCTTGTTGATTTTGCGAAGAAGAAAAAAAAAAGAGGGGAGAAAAAAATCCACTCTCAGCTCCTATTGGATTTCAGTCTTTTCTCTCTTGACTAGGGGATGCAGAGAGCAATTTCATCACATTGCGAACAAGAACTAGATTAAACCAGGACAGAAATCTAATTCTAGACCACTTTTTAAGAGTGGTCTAAAATGTTATTAGCAACAAACTTTATACGAATCTTAATTTGAACGAGAATAATTGCACGACCACTTACTGTAACTGTAATTTTTATTCTTTTTTTTTCTTTAATATTTTAGATTTGTAATTGAATTGCAAGAGACGTTCATTCGAGAAGGTAAACATGATGAGGATTTTCATTACGTTTAGCCCTCCGAGGTAGATTTTGATGAATAGGCTCGAGTTACAAATTTTGCTGGATTTATCCACAAAAAAAAATTATAATTTTCTTGAAAACTAAATATCCACTTTCACGGTCGTGTAGCTGACGAAAAATCGCATCAAAAAAAGCATTAAAATCAAAAGTCAACTTTTGGGTATTGAGATAGAATGTTTTTTAATGAACGGACGAAATGAAGAATTGAAGTAATCTAATTCCAGATGGGGCTGAGATCATCAATTGCAGGGAAGTCTTAAGAGCTCTTGTGGCCGTGGGCGTATTTGAATATGGAGGTCTTATTTTCTTCATTAAAAAGTTTGATTTTCCTGTGTCAACAAAATCACCATCAAAATAAAATCACTGGATCCGGATGGAATCGAAACGCAGATTGCTGTTGGTCGGTAGGTGCATTATGAGCTACTCAGCTATCCAAGGCTCTACCCAAACCACAGCTAGCAGGCACTTAGAGCCACGAGAGAGATGACAAACAACCTACATAAGCAGAGACAGCATTGTCATTATAATGCATCGGTGTAATATTGTGAGTGCAATGGAATAGTTTGCAGAAATTATACAATAGTTTATTTATATTTTAAATTTCAACATAATGAGCTAAATTTAACATTTTTTAATAATTTGTTCAGATTTAAAGCTGAAAAGTTGCAAGATGAAAGCAATATTTGTTTCCTGCGATGCATAAATCGTTGTTAATGGCAAAGACAGATATTTTTACCATATGCAAATGCGTGTAGAATAAAGTATTAAATTTAAGAGTTCAATCGAGGGAGAGACGACGAGATAACTCGAATCATTATTGATCATGACTGACTGGACAAACAAAATTCGCGCAGCAACGATAATTTTATATTTCACTAAGAATTCTTAAAGATGCGCTGGCATTCGCCTCGTCAATAGAAAATTTATCGACTAGAGATTTATAAATTCCCAAAGGGATATATAAATTTAAAATATATAGTTTTTTTTTTTTAAATAAAAATTTTCAAGGTGTTGGGATTTTACAAGATTGCTCCATATTTGAAGAAGAAACTTGTGTAAAATGAACCTGTAAAAACTTTATTGTTCTTGGCAAAGGAAAAATAACATCATATGGTTTCCACTTGTATTTAAGGATTGTTTTATAAGAGCAAATAAAAGACTCGTGTATTCTTGATGGTAAACAAAATCAGTTTTCTGACATTTTTCCAATGAAGAAAAATAAATATTTACACAGCTTCATTTATAAATCATGTTGCTCAAAATGTTGTTAGGGAACATGAAACTGAAAAAAGTGTCTTCCCGAAACATCGAAACTGTATTAGGAAGTTTGCGGAACTCGACTAAAACACATTTGCAACTTGTACTTGAAGATTTCAATGTTAAAGAATAGGAAATTTAAATGTAAATGTTACAAATGTGTTTTATTCGAGTTTCCAAGTTCCCACGATTACTTTATGTAAATTCTAACTAGGTAAGGCTGTGATGAGGATTGAACCATCAATTTCACTTTTACTGCTTTTAAATTAGTTATTTGAGTTTTGATCATTTTTTGACAAAATTTACAATTTTTTTTTTTTTTTTTAAATCAAAATGTCTAAAAATTCCATGCCAAAGAGGCATGTTGGAAAATTAAGTCTAAATTGACCTATAAATCCAGCGTAGGTCGGTTGCCATTGGCAACACGTTCATTGTTCTGTGTTGCGCATGCTCCGTGAAGCTATAAATTTGGCATTCAGTGCCATAATAAATCTCATTTAATTCGTTACCAGGAAGACGAGATGGGAGAAAGTTTATTTAAGAAATAAAAAAAATAATAATATAAGATATAATAAAAAATTCCCGAGAAAAGAGTAAAAAGAAGCGCTCCTTCTTAAATATGGATGCGCCTTAAACTTTTTATGAGGCTTTTAGTGGGCTGGAATTTTATCAGAATATTAAGAAATTTTTATTTTATGCTTGGCGAAATTTATTTATGATTGCAATAACATAAAAACCTGATACCTTCTGAAATAACGATTACATTTTCTTCCTCTTTGAGTCTTTTTCCTTCCTTATAAGCGAAAAAAGAAAGCTGTAGGTGTTTGGTGTAAATATTTATCACCTGCAAATAACATTTTTAGCCGATGTTTTTGTTTGAGATCAATTTTATTTGAGTTTGAAAGATTTGCATTTTACTGCCACTCTTCGCTGGATGAAATATTACATCATTCTTTATCCAGATTTTTCTTTTTTTTAATATGCAAATTGTTGTTTATGATGCCGTTCCTTGTTCTTGATGTCGTCAATCGTTTGAATAAAAAATTATTTTTAATGTTATTTCAATGTAAACAACTTTTGTGACACACTCAATTTTTTTATGTTATTTTCCATCCTTTAATGTATTTCTGAGGTTGAAACTTGCAATTGGCTAAACTGCACAGAAAATTTACAAAATTTATGAGGCAGATAAAAAAATGCACGTATCTGCTGTTTTGAAAGCATGTAAAAACCCGGGCAACAAATTGCTGCAAAAGATATCACAGAAAATGAAAAAAAAATGTTTGTTACCATAGCCAAATCAAATTTGATATGTTTGTGAACATGTACAAATAGAGTTGGCATTTTAAATTAGACGTCTTGAAAGGCGAAGCAAGAGGCAATAACAGAACAATTAGTGAATTTAATAAGCCTTAATTAAACAACACGTAACAATGAGAAGGTAGGTAAGTAAATGTAAGTCTCGCGTGTATTTTTACTCTTTAAAATGAGAAAAATTGTTTAAATAACCAGCACCGTGGTTAACAGTTAAAAAATTGATAAAACTCGAGTTTTTCAATGAAAATTCGACGTCGTTTTTAAATTACATGTCTGCCAGAACATTAACCCTGATGTAATATTTCTGGCAAGTCGGCAGGCGCAGTGTGGCATGTAGCAATGACTTCCGGTCGTTTACTGCCACATTTCTCTGTAATCCGACGTCGTTTCATTTAATTCATGTCGGAATTAAGTTGAAAATAAACGCCGAGTGCAAATTAAAACTGATGCCACTTTAATGAACTCGGATGCTTTCCGCGAGAATGACAACGGTCGTTAAAAGAAAACACCGTACGACTCCTCCTCACGCATCGTCGCAACGTCTTTTCCATTCCTCCGAAACACCAACTTTATCTTCTCAGAATTGTTAATGACACTTTTCAATATCTTTTCTTGATGTCAACTTAATTTCGAGTACTTAAAGATGGATGAAAGTGATGTAAAACAATAAAATGGCAATTCAGTGGTGGGAAAAATGAGAATAATTACATTGCAAGTGCTAAAAATAACAAAAAGTTTATTGTTACAGTCCAGTTTATTGCTCCCCTTGCACCTGTACATGAAAGGAGGGTTAAAGAGGGAAAAAGAAACTTTTTTTTTCCTTTACAACTTGTGATAAATCTGGTCAGGATAATAAAAAAAACATGTTTGCCTACAAATTTTATTTTTATTTTAATCAAATAAACATTAGATTCATTCATTAAAGCATTTAAATGGGTCTGAAACACTTACAAGTATGCAAATAGCTTGTTTTTATATGTAAAACAAGCAATTTGCACGCGCATATTATTTTTTTCCCTTCATTATTGATTCAATTTCAGCAGAAAAAATATTTAAAACGAATATAAACATATGTAAAATGATGTAATTTTAATGATTTGCGTTTTCTCTTTCCGTTGAATTGCATCGACACATATAAAGAATAGAATTTTTTTTTTTATTTTCTCTAAAGCTTTAAAAAAAATTACACTCTAAAACTTTCAACATTATTCTATCAGTTAGGCAAAAGGGGAAAAAGAACAGTTTTGAATTTTTCATGATACACCAAAATATATGATGGTAGGAACGTCGAATGATGGAAATCATGTAACCTTTCGCGCATTCCCTGACATCTGATGCCGACCTTGGTTCGCCCTACGAACGTTCCTGCATTTCTCCCGTATTCGTGCCATGTTTCCCAAATGAAATGCTTCGTAACCCCTTCAGACTGACTGGAATTTTAAAAAGAAAGTTTTTTTGCACAATTCTTTAAAGGCCAATAATATTGACTAAAATGTTTTTACTTATCAAAATGTGGTACCACAATATAAAAAAAAAAATTAAAAAAAATTAAAACAATGGCAGATGTTAACTGATCATATGAGAAACATTTGATACAAATTATTATCCTGTCAAAACCAATTGAACGAGTCATTGTCGAAGCCAAACTCGAAGCCAAAGCCTGTTATCCGAGTGCAGCAACAAAAGTCCCATTAAGTTGCCAGAAATTGATGTTTCACAGTTGACTGATGAAAGGTGCAGTCAAATGGTGCACCATTGCATCGGAAAATAAGTGTAAGGTCTCGAAAGTCGGTAATGATGTTTTTGATGCAATCAGACTGCAGTCACATTCAATTCACAGCAGGATAGTTTCAACGGTTTCGAGAAGAGGAAGAGAAAGTGGGTGAACGTAATTCTTCTGACGAGTAATTGCTCCCAACTAATTGCATTCCAGTTGTTATTCCTCTTTATTTCTTGACGGATAGACTACTTTTTTTTTTTTTTTTTCTTTTTTCTAGTTGGTTAAAAAACATTAAACACAAAATCGAAATTCCGCCGACGGGAGAAAAGAGAAATCAACATGGAAATAATTCCTTGCATGAACGATGACATAAAAAGTCATATCCGCCAGCCAAAAGATACTTTGAGTTGCAGAAATTGGATTGCATTCAATCTCTTGAGGTAGGTTCACATTGTTGTTCATACTAGATTCAATGTAAGCTGGTTGTGGCGTTGCTGTCAACAAAATAAATTCAAACTTCATATTTATCAATTCAACCCATCGATTCCCATTTGAGGCGGTGAGCTGTAAAGATAATAAATAATCTGGCAACAATTTGCCAAGATATGGGCTAATTGGTACCAAATAATGAAGATTTTTCACCCAAATCATGTCAGAACTCTGCCAAACTTGAGAATCCTTGTCTGATTTAAGTTAGACGCAAATGTGAACTTAATTTTTGACTTTAATGACCTTTTTATGGCACTAAGATCTTGGTGGAAGTCGATTTATAAGTGCCACTTACAAATGTGTGTATTATCTCGCAAACTTCTCTTTTATTCAGCAATCAAGCGAGGAATTATCAGAAATTCTTGGAAACTCAAATTGAAACTGATCCAAAAAACAAGATGGTTTGGGATGGGTTATTTGTTGACGATTTCTTTACTCAGCAGCTTCTTGCTTTTTTTGCTGACTCTTTTATTGGCTCCACAGTTGAGGAACAGGACGTGTTTGAATTTCATTATTTTTGGGCATTTAATTTAAATGCCTAGTTCACACTTGAACACTTTTCTAGAAAATGACGTCATCATTTCTCAAGTGAAAAAGTAAAAAATGGAGTATTCACTCCTTTTCCACTTGAGAAATGATGACATTATTTTCTAGAAAAGTGTTCAAGTGTGAACAGGGTATTAGTCGCACATTTCACATGGTTGCCATTAATGTCAATTAACAGTTAACACCATCCTCCTTGTGGGACGGTGACTGTTCGTCAAATTCGATAAGAACCGCTTTTGACTCGCGATGCCTTCAGAGACATACACACACAAATGAGCAATGTCACCACTGTTCCACACATGGTGTAATACGAGTAAGACAGTTGGCACGTGCCTAAAATAAGAAAAAAAACAACTCTATTAGTCACATATCGCCTTTCTACATTTGATTTTTTTTTTTTTTTTTTTTTATTTCGCTTTTAGTTGCATCTGGTTTTGTGCATTTTAACTCGCTTCATTTTGCTGCGAATCTGATAAGAAACAAAGTGCCAGCAAAGTTTGTTATCTCGCCACAAAGAGACGACGAGACGGCGTGCGAGTATAATGGAATGCCATTGACAAGGTAACTGCTTGCTATAATGGTAAAATTGAGTCAAATCATTTTTGTAAAAAGCAATTTTAAATTCTAATTTTTTTTTTTTTTTTTTTCCTTAAAAAAAAGTTTATTTTTAAAATCAATAATTTTTAATTCTTATATTAAAATTCATACGTACATTCCAAACATTTAAATGTTTATCTAAAGATTCTAAACGAGCAAATTATACCGAAAAGAAAAAACAACAAACACCGCAATGTTTGCAGAATAGAAAAATAATCAAAAAACGTGCTCTATTCAACTCATTCTTACATAAACAATACACTTACCCAATACAAACGCTTCTGAAACACCTCCACAGGCCTCTCTCACTTCCCGCGCGTGCCAACCATTCGGATAAATGACCAGACCAACGCACATGAGCACAGCTATAAACAATACATAAGAAAAAAAATGAAGTAACGCAAATAGTAAATTATGACGTCATAAAGGAAATAGAATAAAGCGAGTCAGCGGAAGCATATCTAGCGGGCGAAAGAATAAGTGAGTAAATTCTTTGGCAGGATACCAACGAGGGAATAAGTTGGCAACCGCGGCCACTAGGGGTAGCTGGGCGCCATTATCCAAGTTGATCGCAAGAGCAACGCACTGAACCCATCTTCATTTATCTCGTCTAAGCAGCCGTAAATTTTTTTTCCCCAACTTGAAACCACAAATCAATTGAGCTTCTGTTATTAATGTTTGCGAACGTGACGTCATATCACAACATTTCTCTTATCTCATTAAAGACGATGAGAATGATGCAAAAAAGCAGATGGGTCATTGGGGATGGATGGTATGTGAGAGGAGTGGAGGGGATTTCGGTAATGGAAATTGATGTAGACGGATGAGGCGGAGGAGAAGTGAATTCGTATTGGGGTATGAAATTGGATCACGTGGTTGGGCTTAAAGAGTGTGACAGTGGTTGGAAAATGATGCGAAATATGCTGGTGAGTTATTGCGGAGTGTATATTACAAAAGGCCTAAAAAGAGGATTTAGAAATAGGCCTTAATTTGGTATCAATTTTGGCAAATTGAATTTCTTTTCAACGTTAATCCCATTTTCCTCATTTGTCACGGTGACACTAATTGAGTTGATATGATAATATGATAGGATATTTGAGCTTTTTAGGAGATTATAGGTTAGGAATATGTCAGCAACTTGGTTTGGTTGATGGAAATTTGAATATTTTAGGGGAATTAATTCAATTTTTGAATTGTATGAGATGGGAATGGAAGGGTTTTGAAAAAATAATCGATAATTGTGTGTAAGACGATTATTTTCTCTTAGTTGCTAGAGCTTACAAATGAGGAATGAAATTGATCATTTTAAATTAAAGTTCCATCATTGTAATCTATTTAGTTTAAATAATGGGTGAGTAGATTAACCTTGGTTATATTGGTGAAACTATAAAGGTATAATTGCATTTTCTAATTTCCAATTAGTTTCATTTTTAAATCAAGTTAATGGAATATGTAGATATTTTAATTTCTAATCGAATGTTTGTAAATGAAATTTAATTATCGTGATGGAAATGTGCCATGATCCAAAACTGAAGTTACTGATCGTTTTTTTAAATGGGTGGCTTTTTGAGGGGAGAAAAAAATGGTAAAAAATGGTGGTTTCTCACGTAATCAAGTTTTGAAATCAAGTTTTGATACAAAAACAGGAACTCTTTAAAGGGTTTACGACATCACAATTTTTATTGGTCCATTGGATTAAAACTCTTAATTAATTTTTCTAGACATTTTTTGAAAAATATTAAAGGGTTTTTTAAAATCTAATGCTGAAGTTATGAAAACGAGAAAACGACAATATGAAAAAGTGAGAGATAAAAGCGAGACCAAATCGAGAATTTGTGATTATTACCACTTCTGACATAAACCCTATGAATTTAACATGGGGAATACCAACTGTGCCGTCAGAATAATTTTTTTAAAGATGTTCTGATAAACAAAAATCATAAAAGATGACGAACATTATTTATGTATAAAATGTTTGATGTCGTAATCATAACCCTTTAAAGAGTCGAAACTGGAGATCTGAAATTTATTGCAATGCTTTGTACTTTAACCCTGGATTGTTATTTCCGGGTGAAAGGTAAAGATCAAGTATATTGGGTCACTGACTGTTCATCTAAATAGATAATTTAAACTATATAATCAATATTTAAAAAAAAAAAAAAAATATATATATATTTTTCTTTTTCAGTTGCTGCTACATCGACAGAAATATTTTGTGGTGTGATAGAACATGAAAACCTGTGTCAAACTCGATGGCACCAAATTGGATCGAATTTCACACGTATTACAGGCAAGTTTTACACGATTTTACACGCTATTTATGTATTAATATTAAATTTACGTAGAAAAATATGTTTTTTATCATGTGTCAATTCATTTCAGCACTCAGTTTTATTAAAAATCTACTTTGTTTGTGATGAGAATTTCTTTAATAACCTTTCAGCTCCTTCAAATCCCCTCTGCAGGCCATTCTTCCCAACCATAAGCTCTCAACTATCCTAATATATCGATTATTCATATACCATCACAGAACACCACTTTTATATCGGTTTTTCTTGTACGGATACACCAAAATTGCTTATTCCTATACTGTCGTCAACACAAACCACCAACATCATGACGAAACTGGATTAAAACCCGACCCAGGGCTCTTTGAACCTCATTTCAACATACTTCCAAAATGCAAAAAGAAGAGCGAACAAGAAACTTTTTTTCCAGTAAGTACGAAAAGTTTTATTGTCTATTTGAACTGCCGAAAAAATAAACAGAAATTGCGATTTATGCGTCTTTTGCAAGTCAAGTTTTAAAATAAACTGCAACACATGTGAGCACTACTCACTAGGCAATATTGACCATGGCAATTGCGCGTTTGAAGTGCGCGCAATGAGGTGAACGTGAAATTGCAGCGACATTTGACATATTGCGAATGTAGGATTTTAATTTTGAATTTTTGTCAAAATTTCAATTTGCTGCAATTTGCCGAGCAAGTCTTGAACAAGGGCGCTTTTCTTATTAAATGTTTGCCAATTTGATTTTGTCATTTATGAAACATGTCGCCTTAGGGAATATTTTATCGTAGATCCAATTTTGCACATGACACAGCGTCACTAATTTGATTGTCACCACCTGCAGCTAATTATTTCGATTAATCAATAATAATAACAAGACTACTACTTGTTGACAAATGTGATGGATCTCTCGAGACCAATTGGACATACAAAATTACCGCTGCAAATTGCACGCTTTATTTGTTTCTTCAACTTAGAACGGTTTTTCTTTTTCCCCTTTTTAGGTTTTCGGTAAACAGATGTATAAAAAAATTTATTTTTTATTTTTATTTTTTATTTTTTAAATGAGTAAAAAAGTCAATTATTGCTTTGAAGTGCACGAGGAATCAATTAACCGGAAATAGGTTTAAAATAACATGGTCGAATAACAAAATCTAACAAAGCTAAACTTGATGTTATGTTGATTTTTCGAAAATGGAGTTAATGAAATGGGCATTTACCCTTTAAGTACTATTTTTGACTTTTTTTTCTGTTTAAATTGGAATCTAATGACACGAAGACGTTTTAAATCGCTGAAACGGTTTGGCCAATTAAAACGATTTTGTGTCAAAAGATTCGGATTGTTTACATGTTTTGATATCACTATACGAAAGGGAAATTTAAAAAAAATAAATAAATAAATGATCATTTTTAGCATTTTATTTTTATTATTTAGTTGAAAAGATGTTTATTGCTTTAACTACGTTTCGCAAGCAAATCCTTATGGTTAAAGACCATAGTGAAAGTGACATTTTAATTAAAACACGGTTTTAATTCCAGAGCTTAACGTTTTTCCATATATTAATATTTTTACGGGTTGGTTCATTTATATATTTATATTTAAGAGGGATAATTAAAATTAAAGATTTTCAACTTTAAAAAAAAAAGAAGAAAAAAAAGAAGAAGTGCAATTAGATCTTGGGACAAGATTACACGTGTAGACATTTCCCAGGTCACGCTATAAATTACTTTGGTTTGTCAGGTGATCGCAACTGCAGTTGATCCCAAATTAAATATCAAAGTCACGGTAAGCAAACAAAATAAATCAAAACCCTTATTTTGATTTCTTTGATGGCGGCAGACAGGAAGTGACATATTTTTGCATCGCAAACATAAATGTACATCAAAATACGATAATCTAATTAATTATTCATGTAAAAGGTCACTTGTATTGATTATTTCATAAACACATAATTAAATGACTTATTTGTTAGAAATTACGAGTAAATTTTCAATATAATCTTAAACGATTTTGACCTTCCATTAAAAAATCATGCAAACTTTCCTTATTACATAAAAAGAACCTTTTATCGACTTAATCCATTATAACGTTGAATGCACCGACTTATGTTTCGTTCCCAATTTTCAACCGGAAATCTATAACATAAAAAACAAACCACGTACAAAAGAATTTTTAAAACGCTTGATTAAAACTGAAAACTTTTTCATTTCGACACTAAAACTTAAAATAGTCAACAAAAGAAAAAAAAAAAAAAAAAAAACAACAAGAACTGATGATTTATCTGAGACTATTTCAATTGAATGCTGAATTCTTTTCGGTTTTATTCACTGCCTTCACCCTAACGGAAATGGGCCCCTGAATGTCGGCTTTCTTAGTGCTGCTTAGAAGAAAAACGGCTTGTCAGAGAAGCCAACCGTCGGGCGGAGAATGAATTTAGAAAGATTTTTTTTTCTTCTTTCTTTCATTACAGTTCATGGACCACACATAAGTCACTGTACTGTGCTGCACTTGAAGTTGAAAATGGAAGTCGTAAATAATAGAAAAAGCGTGCAGGTTAATATTCATTGTATATGAGTGTCATGACACCACGAGAGGCGGACATTTTTCGAAATTTCGTGTCCACTTCATTGACGGACATCAGTTAGGTTAATTACGAGTCGATAGTTTGTAATTAGTGGACAGACAGGATTGGGAACGATGGTCGATGTTTCAAATTGAAAAGAAAAATTGATTGAATTATTTTGCGAGTTTTGTAATGAATGAATTTTTAAAATTTCAATTATTTATAAAGAAAACAAAGTTTCTGCAGTATTACGCTAGCATATCCTGATGAATAATACAAGAGCTTATCTTATTAAATTCAGATATAATATAATATAATATTTGAAATGATTAATGTGACGTGTGTATGCTAATCCAATGGGCTTTTGTTCCTATTAAGATCGATCAACTGCATAATTCAGATATCATAAATATATCAATTTTCAAACCCGATAATTTTCAACGGTTTCAAATTGAAATTAAAAAAAAAAAAAAGAGTCGCCATTGGTTGACTCGAGTCATAAAATAGGTCTAATTTTAGACCTATTTTTCAAGTAAACTCAGACAAAAATAAAATAAAAACACCAAAACACACTACAACCAGCACAAAAGTACAAAAACACTATAGGAAATACGAGCACTTGTCTCCGCACCCGGTGGCATACCATTTCACTCTTTGTGTTTGCAGCTTGCACTCATGGATATTGTTCACAGCACTGGTATTGTTCAGCCAGCACCTGCATCCGCTAAAACCCTTTTTTTTTTTTTTTTAAAATTTTTTTACCTTTTAGTAAAAAATTAAATTAAAAAAAAAAAAAATTACGAAATTTTTTTTTCTTCTGAGATTTTGGTAATTTTTTGGAATTGTCCACTCATTCATTTAATTTGGTATCCCCAAATCAATACTCAACCCATTCTTTCTTTCTTGTTTGGGGTTAAGTGCAGGAGAGGGGAGTTGTCGCGGGTGGGATGGGGGCATTAGCAGCATCTGCTTTCGACATGGTTACCATAGCAACAGGACGAGAAAACCAGATTCGAATCAGGTTCAACTCGCGTCTGGTCTCTCATCACGTGGCTTTTATGTGTGGTTATGTTTCCTATTCGTCTGCTCGTTATTCCTCACAAATGTCTCACCAGGTGGCGTGGAATGGCGCACGCAAGAATGAATAAATTTATTCGAGTAATGATGACCTAGAAGAATGTTTGCTTCGCAACTCCAACTTCTTCACTCTTATTTTAATTAGTTTTCCGGATTAGTGCTATTGTCCCAATTGATGAGTTTAGGCCTAATTAGTCCTTTGATTTGTTTCCACGCTATACTTAAGCCTAATTAATTCCAGAGGGAATTCATTCCACAGAGGATGTATTTTTAAGATCTTATATTACAGTCACGTGGTCCGGTGCAAATCCCACACTCCCAATTTCTCATCAGAATTTACTTCCTTCTCTTGATCCTTCAATTGAGTTGCAACTTGCCACTAAAATTTTATTACTTTACGTCATTTTATGAACGTATAATGCTTGGTTCACACTGGTGTTCACACTACTCCGTTATGCTGGGCGCAGACATGCAGCTATTCGCGTCGCCTAGCGATAGTCTATCGCCTCTGCTACAGCAGACTTGGCGCGAATCTATTGTTCCAAAAATATTTGTTGCTGTGACAAATATTTTGGAACAATTGTTGAAAAAAACAAACAAAATAGAGCAATTAGAACATGTGATGCAATACTCGCATCCCATTGGATGCGATTTGCATCGCCTGTGAAAAAGTACACAGTGGCTGTACTTTTTTCAAAAGTACATTCTTTGATTGCGCGACGGAAGTGACGTTTTCTGCGCATGCGCAGAGCCATCCGCGATTCGAATGCTATGCGAATCGCTGCATGTCTGCGCCCAGCACAACGTAACGCAAGGAGGCTGCGCAATGCATTGTGGGCTTAAAAACACAGACGTAGACTTAAGTTCTTACTTCAAAATCGATTTTAAAGTAGGACGTAACGTAACTTAAGAACTTACGGCCAACCAATGAGAACACAGCTGCTTCTCTTATGAAAAACGAGATTAAATGAGAAATTACGTGATTTTTGGCCTCCATTGCAGCAAGCATGGAACACTCATCACAAGTAGATGCCAACTCAACTCGAGGGAAAAAATGCCAAGGAAAATGATTTTGATCGCAGATGAAGTAAAATTGTACGGTAGTGAAGCGTGAGTGACCGTGAGCCTCGCGAGTGAGGACGTAGATGTGATTGTTGTGTTTTTTAGCCTGAAATAAATGTTTTTTGACAGTTTCTACAGTTCAAAATCATTATTGCTGCTAACAGTAGCAAATCATCTAATAATTCTTCCTCATCATTCATTTCTAAAGTAGCCATTGTGAAACTGGAATTTAATCTGGTTTTGGATCTAAATCCAATTTATTCTGATTGGTCGATTTACATTTACTTAACGCAAGCAGTGTGAACCAAACCTTACGTTACTTTCTTTAAGTTATGTTAATTTTCCTTTAAGTTACGTTACGTTATGTCCAATGTGAACTAAGCATAACAAAAAAATTTAACCCTTTTTCAACTGGAATAATCACCAGGGTTTTGCTCGAGTTGGGCCTAAACAAATTATCCAGTGTACTCACGGATGACATAAAATCAATTCATCCACGTGCAATTGATGGACCCACCGAGCAGAAAATCCCAACTGATAAAATTGTTTATCAGCCAAAACATCAACTATAAATTCAAGCCGCCATTTTTAATTTCATTTTCAAAGTTGAACATGTTGATAAAATAAACAATGCAGGTCCCACAAGAGCTTGAAAACTCGTTTTACCGATTTCTTTTCTACCTTCACCCGAATTCGCCCGAATTATGTCAAGCTAGGTAACCGCGGGCTAAGTGTAAATGACGTCACGGTCATCCGGGTCATCATCAGATCAAAAACGTGCGCGACCTCACTTATACGTGTGGTCAGTGGCAAACTGCCAAACGGACTAAGAACATCACGTGACCTCAACTCAGCCCCCTTTTCCTCCCGCAGGGTGAATCGATAGATGGATGTTTTCTTTTCAACCATTCGTGCACCAACTTGGGACCTGAAGAAAGACTTTTAACAGCACAAGTGATGACTGCCTCCCGGTGTCGCTTCCGCACGACCACACGCCTTCCCCAGACATCTTTTATTTTCTTAAGGCTTCATCTATATGCTCTATTTATATTCTTCGAGGACACCTGGTGGTCATCTTTTACTTTTGTCGTTTCTTCTTAATCTTCCTAAGAGGTTTCACTCATAATACTCAACTTTAGTGCTGGGGATTACGGGTTGCTGATAATAAAAAGGATAAGACATTTACATCGTCCATAAAACATGAAATATGACTTATTACGGGACAAAAAAAATCTCTTAGAAGAATCAATGATTTATTTCCTTAAAAAAAATATTGCAAACTGATTTCTTGACTTTTGTTGATTTTTTTAGACACAAATTGAAGGAATTTGAGGTAAAATTACATTTTTCCAATTCCCATTGGGGTTAAGTAAGTGGGGCGTGGTCGATTTCCTGTCAGTAAGTTTGGAGTTGTGATTGGGATTCGTGTTGGCCACACCCTCTCCATCAGAGCATAAGTCACAGGTGAAGAAAGAACACAAATCTACCTGTCTTTCTCCATTTACGCCTGGGTTAGTGTAATGCAGTAAATCTATTTGACGGTAATTTCTTTTCCTCAACTTGATAAATCATTCATATAATAACATAAAACAGTGAACACACATCAGTGTAGTTACACTGCGTTCGAGGTTATTTAAGTGCTCCTTAAGCGACTCTATCGCTATATATGAAACCTTTTTATTTCCTTAAAGTGATCATTTTAAATATTCCATGAACTCGAAGACATGAAATAAAAGAATAAAAAAAAAAAAAAAAAAAATACAAAACGCAAGATTGTTTTAATCTTTTATCTCACACAACTAAAGCGCTTTAAAATTAATAGCCAATTTGAGGTCATTAAATATGATAAAAAAAAAGTCATCTTTATTATTATTTTTATTATTCTTTCATTTTACTATTTCAGTTGATGCCTCTTTAAGAAGTTTTAATGAAGGGATTGAGTTGCTGAAGAAATGTTGACAAAAAAAATTCAAAATTTAAAAAAAAAAAAAAAAAAAATTAGTAACTTTTTTGGTATGAGTGTTTCTTAAGGATTTACTTTCAATTTAAGATAAAGGCGGGGCGGACTATTCAAAACAAAAACCAAAAAATATTTATTTATTTTTTTTTTTTATAGTTCTTTAGGGTTAATTTGTAGAGGGAAGGGCAATTTTTCCAGACGGACTGACTGAGTAATCGATAAAACAGGGAAGAAATGATTGATCCTAACACAAATCCTTTTTCTTGCTTTGAATTATGGGTAGCTTTTATCTCTCTTTCCTTTTTTTTTTTAAATTTTATTTTTTATTTCATTGAATAGAGTCTAGAGAACCGGAATTTGGAAAATCTAAAAAATGTTTACCCCTTATTTTTTTCCCCCTTTTGAAGGAATTAGGAATTTGAAAAAAATGAAAAAAAAGTATAGATGATGAAACTTGAATTAAACCTAAACCTCCTTCAATTCCCCATACATAACATTCTTATTGTTATTAAAAATTCTATTTTATGTAACATGTCTTATTCACTCGCTATGTAGCTTTGTTTAAGGGGACTTCAGTAACTATAAATATTAAAAAGCTGCGAAGTTTACACAAATTTGTTGGTATTATGGTAGTGTAGGAAAAGATGTCTTTGTTTTAGCTTTTAAATATTTTAGTTGCCCTTTTAGTTTTGACATATTAAGTCGAGCAATCTTTAGAATACATTTTATATGACAACTGCGTTTTATTAACAATTCACCACATTGGTGAAGCCCATTCTTCTTTTTCTTTTTGTAGATTAAAGTTAGATTTATGTTTAATCAATCACCCGAAGTGATTATGCAAAAATTGTGATCCGGAGGTGGGAAGTAGAAAAACCGGTTTGCAAAGGTTTTAAAAAATTGATTTGCTCGCCACCAATTTCCAACGGTTTAACTTTAAATGATTTGCCTATTGTTATCTAATGGACTTGAGGTTGCATTAAATTCAACGATGGCCACCACTACAACAATCAATGTTGCCCACAGCGCCGAAACTCTCTTTACAATGTGAAAAATCGATTGTCGACTAAAATGCACCCCATTATTCCAAACAGACCCCCAATTGTTTTAAATTCATTGTTGTCAAAAACAACACAAAATACTTATGGATTTTTTCCCCTTCTTTCATTTAAATCTCATTCATTTTTATCTCGTATTATTTCTGATAACACCTTCTCCAAACTGCCATCAGAGTGGAATCTTTTTTTCCTCCTTTTATGGGCGTTAATTGTATTCAAAAAATGTTAATTCCACCTCCCCAAAAATAGCTGGAGGAAATTTTCAAAGAATTTCCTCGCAATTTTGCATCTGACTCAACCTTGGACTGGTTTTCACTCGAACACAAAGGACATTTGAGGTCAGGGTAAAATAGGGGGGTCCACAACAAGGTCATGTAGCCTCACAGCCTCTACAGCTGCTGTAGACCCAGAGGGAAAATTGTTATAAGGGAAGCGCGATCCATCAATGACTCACTTATACTATCATCAATGACTTCATACATTTCAAACAGTCGAGAAAATGCTCCCACTTTTTGCGTCTCATTTTCTCAACTCTTTGATGACTATTTTAGGCTTCGAATTGGCACAAATACCGCCAAAACAAATGATGTCACCTGATAAATGTTGAGAAACACAGAAAAACGTGTAGACTGATACTAATTTCCAAGTTTTAATTATCATAGAAACATCTTTTCTCGAATTAAATAATTAAATTTAAATAAAATAAAAATTAGATGGTTGGCTCTGCTGATGAGATTTTCGATTATCGAAACCACTTGGGATATTGACGTGTGTAGTAGTGAAAAAAAATTAAAGAACTAATTTTTATTTTATTTAATTTCCAAATATTTCCGATAAAAGCGCTTCGGCGGTTTTAAGTTACTCGACTTTTATTTTGATTTAACAAGTGTTCTATTCAACATTTCCCGTTAAAGATCACTTGTGTTTCCACTCTCACTTGTAATTGGTGAGAAATTGCAATGTGCATATGGCCATATACTGTTCGGCTGTTATGAATTTCTAAACGAGATAAACACAAACATAAAACGCTTCATGTTATTTGTGTCTTAACATTAATAACAACACGTGTTCTTCCCTCTTGAAAAACCAACATTACGCAACCTCTTCATAGATATACATAAATAAAAAAAACCTCCAATCTCTATGTTATCACCTTGAAAAAAAAACCCCGCTCGTCTAGACTGATAATAGGAGTTATCAACGACACACAAATCCACTCACTACGCGAAGAGGGCAAAACAATTAAGGCGAAGTGGAGATGCTCGTAAGAAAGGGCGATTAGAAGGCTGCGGCCGGCACTAAGGAAAAAAATAATTGAAGACCCCTCACCTGCGACTAATTGTACAAGTCCTGCCGCTCTGGCTGTTGATTGGTTGATAATATCAGTGACGCAACAGGCCATCACTGCCGTGAATGCCACGAGCAACGCTACAGCAGACGCTCCACCCACCAACACGGTGCTCACCTGCCACGACACGCTGGGCACGTGTGAGAAAGTGGTGTAACGTCCACATTCCGCCACTAACACTATATCTCCCTGAGGCGTCAGTTTTGGGTAGTTGCAGCGTCTGAAACTACCGAAATACACGTCGTGTGTTTTGCTCGTGTTGTTGTTGAACGAGGGCAACGTCCCGTGCAGCCAGTAAGGCAGGTAGAAGGCGGTACTGGCCAGTGCGGCACTCACTAGGGATATTAGTGCCCATACCACGCCCGTTCCTGTGAGGCTGGTGGCCATGGGATGCGGTTGGTGCGGCGACGGGTTAAGAACATGCGTCTTAGTCAAGCACCGTGAGCAGAATGGGGACCACGACTGGAGTTGCGAGTAGTTGCCCAATGGGAGACGGAGTTGAAGGCGTCTGCTTGTGATGGTTGTTGCTGGCGCCATCTGGACGAGGAGATGGGAATTAGGAATTAAGGCGGCTTTGTATGAGAATCGTGTGAGGATGTAATTTTTAAACAGTTGTTGTTTTTTCATGGGGAATGATGATTTGATGACTGCTTTTGAGTTTAGGGTGGAAATTGAAAGATGTAATTAGAGTTTTTTTTATTATTTTGAGTGGTGTTTAAATTATACTTTTTAATTGATAGTAGTTGAGAGGTTTTGAGAGGTTTTAAAAGCCTGCAGTTATCGAGTTCTCGTGGTGTAGTTGGTTATCACATCCGCCTAACACGCGGAAGGTCTGCGGTTCGAACCCGCACGAGAACAGAAATTTTTTTAAAATAATTACACAACTTTTTTAAATAATTATAATTTATAAATTATTTAAATTTAAGTTGAAGAATTTGAATGTTAATTTTTTTTTTTTATTTTTTTTATTTTTTTTTATTTTTAGGATTTTGGATTTTTGAAGGAGATGTCGCGTGGAACACTCGCGGCTTAAATTTACAAGATTTAAAACTTTTATTGGTCTTTCACCAGAACGGTCCACCACGGGCGAAATGTAAATGACGTCACGGTCATCCAGGTCAAGACATGCGCGACGTTACTTTAATGTTTGTTTGTTTTTTTCGAAGATCTCTTTTATGTGTTCTCGTAGTGTAGTTGGTTATCACATCCGCCTAACACGCGGAAGGTCTGCGGTTCGAACCCGCACGAGAACATTAAGCTTTTTTTTTTATTATTAAATATTTACCTTTTTTAAATTTTTTTTATGAACGTTCGTGTAAAAGTCGATGGAATTAATGAATTTAAATTTCATTAGCGATGAGAAGGTAATCCCGGAAGCGGAGGCGATAATTCCGGAAATTAAATTTTGGCGTGTTGAAGCTCGTGATTTATTGGATTGTTTTTTAACAAAATTTGTTTCTCTACTTTTTACATAGTTTGCTTTGGCATGTATATATATATATATATATATATTTTTATATAACAATAATAAAAAAAAATTTCTTATATCTTAATCTCATTATATCACCATTTTGTCAATGCTGTCATTTAGCTTTTATTATTATTTAAATTATCTAAAATTTAAATATATCAAAATTTAGCTATTCAAATCGAAACTAAAAGTTAACCTCAATTGCGCATCATCAAATTTTTACAGCGCTCACAAACGTTCTTTATTCCGCCACAAGATGCCACTATAGCATAGATTCATATAAAGCTAAAATCCAAGGGGAGACACCGGTTTTTATGCGCATACATTTGAGTTAAAACTGCTAGCGGAATGTATCGAACGAAAAAAGATGTCGATAAACATGTTTCCGACATACTCAACAAACTCAAGAACGAGAATGAGGTAAATAAGAATAAAACTTTGAAGCGAATTTCAAGCTGCGCGTCAGCTCAAAGTAGGCGCACCTGGATGGATGCCCGTTGGTTCAATTCAAATTTCGGCACATGGCCTATAATTTCCGTTTATTGTTTACATTGGCCTAATCGCGTAAAATCAGCCATTAAAATTTGATTAGACGAAAACAAGCAAATAAATGTTGACCTTATAAAATCTAAATTTAAATTGAGTCCAATTATATAACTGTTTATTTTAATGCGAATTTAATTTGAACCCCCATTTTTCTTTTATTTTGTTGCAGAGAAATAATCGTGGTTTCGTTTTTGCCAAAATGTACGTCTTGGTTCGAGACTTCGAAAGTGCGAAAAGGTAATGTAAAAAAAAAAATCATGAAAATTTCACTTCTTTTGTACATTTTATAAAAGTTTGTCATTTTTTCCCCAGGTATTTAGCAGGATATTTGAGCATCAAAGAACGTGATGGTACGGGTCATAAATTGATGGGACAAATACACGAACAAACGGGTCATTTAGAAAAAGCACTTCAATCCTACAAACGATCTTTAGAGTTGGAAGAAAATCAAAAAGATGTCGTTTTAAAAAGTAATATAAATAAATTGAATCATATTATGCGTGTTTTGACTTGTTTTGTTTTTAGTTTGTGAATTGTATTGCCAATTGCCAGTGGATCCAGAACGAGCACGGGTATTTTGAGTTTTTTTTTTTTTAAATTATGTTTAATTAATTTCGATTTTGGTTTGCAGTATTGGGCTGATCGTGCTGAAGCGTTATTTCCTAATCATGCTACTATTTTTAAATTGAGAGTAAGTTTTCTAAATGGTTTTATGATGTGAAAGTGTTAATCACTTTTTTTAACTTTGTTACATAGGAATGCATCGTGACGGCAGATGGTGATCAAAATTCTCAAGAATTGGAGGATTTAATTGCAGCTGAACTCACAAAACGGCCGCTCGACGCTCAGTTACGGATTAAGCTTTTAAAATTGTATCTTGATACAGAGCGAGTGGTCGAAGCATACGATCATGCCTTTCTTGTTGAAAACAAACGACCATACACTGATTGTTTAGATTGGTATTATTGTGTAACTGATATTGTAGAGGTTTGTGCATAAAGGAGAGAAAAGAGTGCGTTGTAATTTGTTGTTTTAATTTTTTTTTACTTTTAGGTTTATTTAGATGAGAACGGGCAAAAAATTACATCAGAATTCTATTTTAATGCTCTTAATGCATATGATCGGCTCGTTTATTTATGTTTAGATGAAAGAGGAAAGAGAAACAAACTATCTGCGTTGTAAGTTTTCTTAAATTACTAAAAGATTTATAATATTTTGCTTTTTATTTCATTTACAGAAATAATCAAGTCACTGGTGTTGGTGATTGTGCTGTTGCGTTGCAATCGTAAGAATTTTTGAAAAAATTAATTTACAATTGTTGTAGTGATTATTTGTCTCTTCTAATAGGTTTGATCAAACTTTGTACAAAGCGTGTCGATTACCAGAACCACGTGATGGTTGGTGGGGAGCATTTCTCAATCACATGAGTGGACAGTTATATTTTCATCTAGGAACATTTATCTTAAAAAGAGCTAAAAAAGTAAATTTAAAAAAAAATTAAATTCTATATAATGAATTTTTGCTTTGTAGGATCATGGTCACGCTAACATGAAGGAGGCATCTTGGATATCAGCTGGATTGTTTTTAGCTGCATATAGCTTTAAACCCACCGATCTACATTCCTTGTGGTTTGTGCAAGCCACTGAAGCTAAGAGAAAGGAATATATGATAATGTATAAAGAATCATGCTTCAGATTGAGTCAAACGGGTAAAAAAAAAAAATTTTTATTTTTTTTATTTTTCTAATTTTTGTGTGTTTTAGGTCATATGGTGATCGGTTTATGCAAAGAAGACAGATCGAAATGGCTCCAAAAGATCAAACAACAAGTTTGTACACCTCAGGGTCGGGATAAAATCTTACAACGATTTTGCAGCTCTCGCGACGCATCAGCCAGAACATCTTGTTTTGTGGCCGATTTAACATTTATGGACTTTACACCTGAATTTCCTGATGTTAAAACGCTCAAAGAATACGATGAAAGTACGATCTTTACTAAATTATTAAATTATTTCTGTTTCATGAATAGTTTTATCTCTTTTACAGTTGCTTACTCACTTTATCCCGATTCTCTTCACCATGTTGTTTGGCTTGCGTTACAATACTACACAACAAAGCAAAAGATTCAGCCCGATTATCGATTTAAAATCTTCGATGGATTACAATTTAGTGTAAACAACTTGAACACAGCGGTCCCTGAATCTCTTTGTCAGTTGGATATCGATGCGTTTTTGCACGCTACAGGTTTGTTTTACATTATTTATTTTATTCTGAGTGATTAATGTTTTTTTTTCAGTTCAAACTAGTGCTTTGGCGCTTGAAGAACGAAATGCGGGCGTTTATGGCAGTCAAGAAGTTTCTACTTATCTGCCCGTTAGTATTTCCATTCCCTTGTGCAGCGATCAACAGGCTACGTGGTGGTCAGCTGCATATCGCTTATTCAAAAATTTGGCCAAAGAAAATTTAGCCGATATGCGGCATACTTTACAACATGGGATTGAAGTTGTTCGCGCATTGGGATTACACGGAATTGATGTGATGTTGATGGTCCACTTGGCTGAAACATTTGCAGAGAGAGTAAGTTCACAGAATTATTGTATATCTTTAACATTTTGTTTATTTTTTAATTTCGTTTAGGCCCGTGAATTAAAGGAACAAAATAATAACGACATTTGGCGACATTTGGAGAACAGGGCGGCACATTACTGGAAAACCGTCATTGCTATGTTGGAGAAATTATCCAATAATCAAGTTTGCAGGATGCCTAAAGAAAGGATTTTCAACAGTTCTTCTCGCGACCCGTCCACTGAAGATGTGAAAAAACTTCTTGAAGAGGGAAGTTTCTACTTGGCATGTCAGGCGATGAATTCTAATAAAAATGAGGATGCGTTGGAAATGTTTGATAGGCTTAAAACGCCATATGCATCGTACTATCAAGCTTTGGTTTGTTATATTAATTTTGGCTCGATTGATAATTTAATTTTGTTTGTCTTTAGATTTATAAAAAGTTATCGTCTGAAGATTTTAATCAACCTAGGGAGCTTATCACTTCAGAAATGCGCAGCAAGCATATTATTTTGTTAACTAAATCTCGTGATGCGTTTTACGTGACATTGGATCGCATACAAGGAAATAAAAAGCATCCACTCAATCAAGTTTTGTCGTACGAAGTCGAAGAGATAGAAACGAAATTAGCCAGAATTGATCCTGATACCGGTATATAATGTTAGATAACTTTTTTTATTTCTTGTTATTTAAATTTTTGTTTAGCTCAACGGCACGCGTTTGATGCATTGTCCGATGAATGTGTGTCGTCGCAAGATTCGGAAGATCAAGATCCGGAATCGCCTCGACCACTCGGTACACCATCTCGAAAATCGCAAACTCTCCATAGCACTCCACATATAAGTGTCCGACATGATTCCCCAGATCAAGTTTTACAAACGAGACATCGCGAAGAGCACACACGGCCTAGTCCAGAGCGTTTGGATGCACAAGTTCGATATTTGACTTATTCGCAGGAGTCAATGTTCAAGCAGATGTTGGGTGAACAGACCAAATTATACACTGAACAGACTAAAATGTTTTCATCAATGAGCGGACAAATCGTTGATGAGTTGAAGGAAATTAAGGTTATTCGTCAGAGATTTGAAGAATAAAAACTGATTAAATTTTACCATTTATTTTATTTTTATTTTTAGATTCACCTTGAAGAAATAGGAAAACAAATTGCTGCGACAAATCGACTGCGATCTGGAACCAGGAAAGGTGAAAGAGGCAAACCGCTCAAAGAAGTGGAAGCATCTGAGAATGATGATTACGAATACGAAAATTATTACTATGACGACGATGAAACTGATGAATCGACTGCTCATTTCGATTACCATTATTCGGCGTACAAATATTCTGATCCTGCACAAAACGATTACCCATACGGTAACGTAACCGGTACAAATACACATTTCCTTAAATTTATTTTATTTAAATTAAAAATGCGTTTTTTTTAGGTCTTCACGGAACGTCTACTGTTACATATGCTCCACCTCAAGCAGGAGGACGAGGTGCCCAGCGCGGTACGTATGCCAATTATTATCCCAACGGCCCGCAACAACCCATGCTTCCGGGCGCTGCTCCAGGCCACGTTTTACCACCTGGTCATTTACCTTATTTCAATCCGGGAAATATTTCTACTGGATTACCCTTTTGGTAATTAGAAAATAAAAAATGATTGATGGATATTTAAAAAAAAATTATTTTTTATTTCAGCGAAGGTCAAAAGTTACCCGAGTTCAACTTTAATCCTGCAATTTCAAACGTACAGTTAGCCGCAAAGCCTACTTCAAACTCAGAAATTATAGGAAAACAGACGGTGTTTAGCCGCTTGGGACCGTCGAGTAAAGGAGACGTTGCAACAAGTGATTATTTCATTAGTTTGCTCAAGTTTGAATGCGTAATAAATTTTTATTTTTTTTTACTTGTTTAAGGTTTTGCGTTGAGCACAACACCAGCTGCAACAACTACACTCACGACCATTACCACCACTACACCGACTACCGGATTTCAATTTCAAAAAACGATACCAAATCAAGCGATTTCAACGAATGATGGCGTCGGCATTGCTTCGACCACCCCATCAGTTGAATCGGTCACTTCTATTACAACGAGCAATCAGTCTGCTACTGCTCCACACGCTTTTCAAATTACAATGCCACCAAAGAGCTCAAATGCGGCATCGTCTACTTTTCAAAGCATCATTGCTTCACCGACAATCGAGCCGGAATTTGATAGTAAACAGTCGTCGACAAATGGTAGAAACCGAACAGCGAGTGGAGATGAGGAGCAAACTGAAGAATCAACAGGCGGCGATTTTCAACCAGTTATTCCATTACCTGATGAAGTCGAAGTGCGGACGGGCGAGGAGGAGGAATGTGTACTTTTTGAATCTCGTGCAAAACTTTTCCGATTTGTCAACAAAGAATGGAAGGAGCGTGGAATTGGGATGTTAAAGATCTTGTTTAACGAAAAAACTGGTCGAAGTCGAATTCTAATGAGACGGGATCAAGTGTGGAAAATTTGTGCCAATCACTTCATTCTCTCGAACATGAAATTAACGTCTATGAAGGACAACGAAACCACTTGGGTGTGGGCAGCCAACGATTTTGCGGACGAGAAAATGGTGATGGAAAGATTTTGCGTCAAGTTCAAAACTGCAGAAATTGCGCAGAATTTCAAAACGGAATTTGAAAAGGCACAAGAAAAACAGAGCAATGCCTCTCCAGTTGTAGCAGAAGTGAGACCCATCGAAGGTTTCGGCGACAGATTTAAACCAAAATCGGGTACCTGGTCATGCGAAACTTGTCTAATAAATAATAACGCAAACGCGAAGTCTTGCGTTGCCTGTTCAACGTCTAAACCCGGTTTGTTGCCGATACCAGAACCAGCGGAGCAAAAATCGACGCCTCCAGCGAAGTTATCGCCATTTACTTGGCCCGACACACCAAAAGGGTATAAAACCGGAAATTCCCAGAAATTTGGAGCCGAATCTGATGCCAGTGTTAGTAAACTAACGCCGCTGTCCGGCCCGGGTGGCTTTAACTTGGCATCGAGCACAACTTCCGCCAAACCATGGTCCTTCGGGATCAAACAGGAACCTGTTGCGACTCCTGAGAAAGCCGCCGGATTCGTGTTTGGTGGCACTGGTGGAACTCCTGATTCATCAGGAGGTGGATTTGTTTTCGGTGCTACGGCCATGAAGAAGGATGACCTGATCCAATACGGCGGATTTACGTTTAAAACTTCACCTTCTATTAAGCCAATCGCGGAGAAGTCCGAAGAACGAGTCAAAACTAGCCCACCGAAGGCGAAAGAAAGCGATACGCAAATCGCTGCGAGTAAATCTCCCAAACCTGGTGTTTTTGCAGATTTTAGTTTTTCGAAGCTGACTAAACCGGAAGTAGTCAATGAAGTGACAAAGAAGAAGGGAGAGACTGATTTGACTAAACCCACACCTTTTGCATCAGAATCGCGCAAAGATGATGCCACCATGACACCTTTGAGTGGACTAACGTTCAAAACGGACAGTGGAATGAGCTTTGCCGCACTAGCGAGTCAAAAACCGAATGTGGACAAGTTTAAAGTTGATCCTGAGTTCAAAGGATTCAAGGGATCCGGGAAAAGTGTTTTCCAATCGGCGGACACTTCGGCAGAGGATGTGGAGGCCGAAGCGGATTTGAAATTCGAACCCATCGTGCCGTTGCCGGAGCTGGTCGAAGTGCGAACTGGTGAAGAAGATGACAATAAATTGTTTGGCGAAAGAGCGCGTCTCTATCGGTTCGATTCGGACACTCAACAGTGGAAAGAGAGGGGAATTGGAGAGATCAAAATTTTGGAGAATCGCACGACAGGCGCTTTTAGGATTCTCATGAGACGCGAACAGGTGCACAAGGTGTGTGCTAATCACCGAATTGAAGCGTACATGGAATTGACCAAATTACTTACTTCTGACAGAGCGTTGTCGTGGGCCGCGAAGGATTTTTCGGAGGAAGTGGAAAGCGATGAGACTTTTGCAGTTCGGTTTAAGAGCCAAGAGATGGCGGAAAAGTTCTTACAGGTCTTTCAAGACTGCTTGAAACGATTGAAGACTGTCAAACCGAAAGTCAAAGAGCCGGAAGTTGATAGACAATCGAAGAAGGACGATTTACCCAAAGTACAGGCCACCAACGGGTCGGATGCTCCATTGTCCGAATTATTTAAACCGAAAGAAGATTCGTGGGAATGCTCAACGTGTAGCGTCCGAAATGACGGCACAAACGATACATGCATCGCTTGTAACATCAATCGCACGGACAAGATTGATGCTGCTGTTAAAAAATCTGAAATTCCGTTGTCCGATCTTTTTAAACCGAAGGAAAATTCCTGGGACTGCAGCGTGTGTTTTGCTCGAAACAATCAACAAGACGACAAGTGTCTGGCATGTCAAGCGAATCGATTGAGTGCAGGCGCCGACGTTAAAGTTCCCGATGCTAAAGTCTCGGATGCGTCCAAGTTCTCATTCGCCGCCAAATCAGAGCCAACCTTCAAATTCGGAATGACGACGCCGACCAAATCGGCTCCCGTGTTCAAATTTGGTGGCACCCCCGAACAGGAAAGCATCGAGTTCAAATTTGGAACTCCACAGAATTTCGAATTCAGTTTCAGCGGAGTGCGGTCCAAAAGCCCCGCGAAATCACCTAAAACTCCCGAAGCTGAGACTGCTGCAGAAGCCGACGACA
Source organism: Strigamia maritima (assembly GCA_000239455.1). Classification (NCBI taxonomy): domain Eukaryota; kingdom Metazoa; phylum Arthropoda; class Chilopoda; order Geophilomorpha; family Linotaeniidae; genus Strigamia; species Strigamia maritima. Next base: position 65,834 of record JH431723.1, on the reverse strand, counting down.
GCGTGACCGACGACGACGGAGATCACATTTTCTTCAGTCCCATCATTCCCTTACCCGACAAAGTGGATGTGAAAACGGGCGAAGAGGACGAGGACATGTTGTATTGCCAAAGAGCGAAATTGTATCGATTGGTCGGAAAGGAATGGAAGGAGAGGGGTCTCGGGGATTTCAAGATCCTTAAGCACAAGGACACGGGAAAAGTGAGGTTTTTGATGCGGCGGGAATTCGTACACAAGGTGTGCTTGAATCACTACTTCAGCGCAGAATTAAGTTTCGTTGTGAAGGACGAGAAAAGTTGGATGTGGGGCGCGACCGATTATGCCGACAACGAGCCTGTTAAGGAAGTGTTTACGTTGAGGTTTAAATGCAAAGACACCGCCAAAACCTTCATGGATGCGGTCGAAAATGCTAAAACGATGACGTCGAGCGCTACAACTGAGGTTCAAACGAGTCCTCAGACTTCTTTTTCTGGGTTCAGTTTCAGAAAGGAAGGTTTAACGTCGCCGTCTTTGAACTCGTTTTCGTTTGGAAGTAAATTCGGAGTTTCCACGAGTCCGTCTTTGTCTATTTTCGGAGGAAATTTATCATTAACGCCGAAGAAACTCGAAGAAGTTGACTCTGTGAAGGAAATTAAAGAGAAAGTCGATCGAAGTGATGAAGATTCCGATAATTTGCTTGTTGTGTATGTCAAGGAACCGAGCGAAGATCAAAAGAAAATGGCTGCCGAGTTGCTGTTGCCGCCCAATTTTTACTTGTACGTGGATGAACCTTCGTGTTCGGGGTGCCGCGGTTGTCACGACGAAGATTGGTCGTTTGAGGGCAAGCAAGGAGTTGTTGAAACCGGAAATGATTTTGAGATTGTGAAGGAATCGAAGGCTGAACCAGATCGAGTTAAACAAGCGATGGATTTGAAATTGCCACCTAATTTTTACCTCTACGAGAAGAAGGATCCGTGTCCCGGGTGCAGAGGGTGCGATAAATGCGAAACGAATGAGAAGTCGAATGATGAAAGCAAAACTGAAGGTAAAATTGTTCACTGAAAGTATTTTTTAAATTTATTCATTATTTTATATTTTTTTTATCGGAAAATTTGGATTCTGCAGCTGAAGCGGAAAAATCGACATTGCTTTTTAAGGACAGTACTGGGCTGGATTTTGCCAATCTAGCTAAAAAAGAAGGCCAAACGTTTACAACTCAAACATCTCCTGGTTTTGCTTTTGGGACTGGCAATGTCATGGTGTTTAAGCCACCCAAAGCCAACGATAATAGCGACGGTGAAGACGAGTCGACTCCGCACCAACCTGATATACATTTCGATCCGATTGTGCCCTTACCCGACTTGATAGAAGTGAAAACCGGCGAGGAAGATGAGGATATTGGTGTGATTTTAACGATGGATCTTACTTTAGGTACTAAATTGAATTTATATTTCAGTTTTCACCCAGAGAGCGAAATTATATCGGTACGATCTGGACAAAAAAGAGTGGAAAGAACGGGGCGTAGGTGACGCGAAAATTCTGAAACACAAGAAAACAAGTTTGTTTTTATTTTTACTTAGTAAAAAAAAAAGTTAACTTGATTAATTTGATATTTTTAGATCGGTATCGTATGATTCTTCGCCGCGAACAAATATACAAAATCGCTTGCAACCATTCCATAACACCCGACATGAATTTATCACCATTGGCTACATCCGAAACAGCCATGTGTTGGTCCGCGATGGATTTTGCCGAAAGTGAAACTGGAGTTCCGGAACAATTTGCCATTAAATTCAAAGTAAGCATCAACTCATTCACCTTTATTACATTTATTCATATTTTTTATATCCATTTTCGTACACTTAAAATTTCTCTGAACAATTTTGAATTGGAAAATTTCACTGCCCCGTTTTATTATCGGTATAATCGCTCATCTCTTCGGAACTACGATAACTTAACAACATGGTATCGCTGAAGCAATGACGCTGAGCCTTGAAGGAATTCCTCGTCCCAACTTTATGCACCCGTACGTCAACGAGCTGATGTTCGCGGCTGCTCTGATCCCCCGTTTCCGTTCGCGCGGTCATGGGCAAGCTCGGGCCTTCGCTCACCTCTTGCGGATACGACTGAGTCGACACTGACGTGAAGAAACTGTCGGTCGAATCGCTTCTACTCGACCTATTATCCTGATTAACATCCGAACACATCGGCCACGGCTCCATCGCCCAAGCGCTCGTCGCCGCAGCCGTCACCATCGTCAAAGGGCCACTGGAAGGAATCGAAAACGGAAACTCCTTTATTCGTAACAATTCCTCTAAAGACGAAGGGCTAGGCAGTAAAGCTTTCGGTTTTTTTTTACTGCTGCTTCCTTCTCACCACCTGCATATGGATAAACCACAGTGCAGTCGCGGACCCACGACACTTGCGGCGATGTATGTGGCTGCGATTGATTCACCAACAGGCGCAATTCGGGCGTGCGCAGTACCGGGCGCGGAGGTGGTGGATGATGCGGTGTGCTATGGTCGTAGACGTTGGTAAAGGACACCGGAGAGCGGATTTGTGAAAACGGGGGTCGCGAAGGCACCATCGTGTGCTTGGATGACCGACGTAGTTTATAATTACTGCTGATTGGTAATATCACAGTTTGTTGGTTCAATCTGTACATTGTGATAAGATGCGGCCAAACTACGCAAGAAGTCTCTACGATTATGATTGAAGTTGACGCTACGGCTATCATACCGTACACACCGTAAATAATTGTAGCTGAAATTGGTTTAAAAAATTGAATTAACGTTCGAATTTGATGTTTTCATGTTACCTAGTTCCGATTCTCTATAGAGAGGGTCGTTTCCATACGTTATGTACGCGAGCCAAGAGATGGAGCCGGCTAAAGTGAGCCACGCTACGGTGTAAATTGCTAGGAAGAAGTGTTCGTTCGGTTGAATCGGGGGACAACGCCACTGTAAAGATGAGAGTTGTTAGTAATAGTTGTAGTTGGCTTGTGCTGGGTTTATTTACTCTCCAAAAACAGGATGATCGCACGACCAAGTGATAGTTAAAGCCGCATAGTTCGCATTTGTGGCATCCGCTCTCTTGGATCCATCTTACGAGGCACGCGTGATGGCTGTGCTCGATGCTGCCCATGCAAAGGCAATATTTATTGAGTTTGCCATCTTCTTCGCCCGAGAAACAGATTCGACAAACATTTGAACCGCTGTTTGACGTTATGGCCGATTTGGATTTGCTTTTGCTTCGTTCTGAATCCTTAAAAGAGTTGAAATGTTAGCGATTTTTGTATTTTTATCCGTGGATTTTGATTTTTTTTTTTTTACTTAACTGTTACATTTACTGCTCTCGTCTCGTCGTTCTTTTTCATTTCGATGAGTTTAGTTTAACTTGCATTTTTGGTTTTATTACGAGTTTATTTTAGTTTGAAAATCAAATTTTTGTGATTCCGTTTATTTTGAAGCCTTGGCTTTAACGTGACAATTGAATGTCACGTGAGATAACGGCTCGTTTTTGCTCCTATTGTAAACGTTTTTGATTATTTCATCTTTCTAAAATGAAAAAATTGCATTCTTTTAGTTTGGGGGGCTTGCAACGAAGGGTTTTGACCGTAATTGGTACTTAGACCCGAGTTTAATTTGTTTTTGTTTTGTTTGTTCTTCTTAGAGCATTGAACTGACTAAGAAGTTTGAAGAAAAGTTCAAAGAGTGTCAAGAGAATCTGAGGACAACACAGCAGCAATTATCTGAATCGAGTAAATAAATACAAATAAAATTTATTTTATAAAAATATATAAATAAATAATGAAAAAAATATATATTTTACAGCTACTGACACCAGTACCTACGACACCTCTCATTCGTCCATGAGTGACTCTGAGAGTTTACGCAATGACGGCAGTCAGAGTGAAAAACAACAACATGAAGACGCGAGTACTGCTAAATCCGAAGAAGAAAATGAAGGAAATGCTGCAGATGACGACGACGACGAGGATGATGATGCGGATTCGGTGATGTTTGAGAAGCGTGTCAGTTTGTCGTCTACAGATGGTATAAGAGGCCAATTTAATGTAAAAAAAAAACGCATACAAAATAAAGCATACCGTAAACGTATACTAATCTCTTTTTCCTTTTTAACAGCAAATTGGAATGGGAAATTTACGAGTATTATACGATGATGACTTCTACGGTGCTCGTGTACAAGTTGTGACGGACGACGGTCAATTAGTATGCAATCACCTCATCTCGATTCAAAGTGCTGTAAAAGTTGATGCCAAAAAATGCACTTGGGGAGCGGAAGATTACTCCACCAATCATCCGATGCATCGACAATTTGAAGCTTCGTTCAGCTCGGCGGATGCGGCGAAGGAGTTTGAAAAAACCTTTTTGGAAGGAAACGAGTACGCGAAGCAATCCGACATTTGGGATCAGCCTTACAATCCGGCTGGCGGTGACAATGTGGGCGATAATGGCACAGGTAATTGAAAAGTTGTTTCTGAATTTATTTATTTAACTGGTTTATTGTATTTTTAAATAAAATACCCACAGCCACCACGGGAAGTAAAGATGAAGTAAAGGCTTGTTCGCCCGAACTCGCCGCAGCTCTCTCTGAAATCATTCGAGGTGATTTTTTGATTATTTTGCAATTTTATTTATAGTTTTGGTGGTGGCTGTGAGCGGATTAATTTTTAGGTTTTTGGATTTTTCCAAAGATTTAGATGATGCTGGTGTTGCTTCACCGTTTCCGTCAATCGATTCGTGTTTGCCAAGTTGTTCAAGTTTGAGCTGTGACGAACTTTCTTGTTTGTCTTGTTATTTTTGTGCACCTAAACACCTATCCCCTGTGTGCCTTGATGTGTTTTAACTTTTGTTTTTATTCTATTCATGATTACTATTAATGTAATTTTTTTTTTTCTTTTTTTTTTCCTGTCCCTTTATTTTTTCTAATAGGTTCTCATTAAATGGACTTTCGAACTCGCGAAGACTTGTAATTAAACATTTCATTAGGATTATTTTTGAAAAAAGTCTAAAAATATTGAAATTTTATCCACGAAAAAATGCAAATTAATTTATTTTGACTACTTATATAAATTTAAAGTAAATATGAAAAGAAATTACGTCTTCCCACACTCTAAATTTGTTTCAAATTTGAATTATTTAACTTTTTATTTTCAAATTTGACTTCAATGCAGCTTAAGTGCCATTTTGTGTAGCTAATGTAAACTCACCATTTTTTATTTTTAATTCAAAATACATTCACTTTATTTCCTCTTATTATTTCAAATGTAAGTTATTATAAAATAAGTTGTAGTAAATAAATTCTCTTTTTTTTGTAATTTAAAATGTAAGTTTCATTTATTGAACTTTGAAAATACACAACAAATAATTTAAAAAATTTCATCAATCAGGTTCCAATAAAACTTGGCAATTTGAATGGGACAATTACGGAAGTTGGGAAGCCGAGGACCAATGGACTACGAACAAGTATCAAAAATTCAGAGCTAAAAACTCAATGATACAAGAAAACCTCGAACGTGCAAAGAATTGCGAATTTGAGCAGAAAAACGGAACGGATAAATGCCTGGAGTGCCTAATACAGATCCCATCGCAAGAAATGGCGCTTCATCTATCCACCATGTATTGCTACGCCATGGATCAACTCTACACCAGCCCCCCTCAGCCACAACCGATGATCACTCTAGAAGGAAACCAAAACCAATCCGAGCAAATGGTTGTAAACGAGGGAAATATCGATGAAATGTGCCGTACTTTACGTAGCCAGCCGCGGACTGATCCCAGTCCGCAATTCACTCCCTATTCGACTCAGGCGCGCTTCAAACCCGTATCAATTTACGGACATCCGATAGTGAGGGATTCACTATCATCGCCGGATGATTCGCACGAATTTGCGAGTGTTTGTTCGTCCGATTCGACCGTTTACGTGGATCCCGTAGACGAAGGGCGAATGAGTAGAAATTGTAGGAAGAAATCTCAGATGAAGACCGCGCGACGTAATAATCATTCCGCCTTGAGTTTCCATACCGTTTACGATTCGGACAACGATTCTTCGTCATCGAACGAGTACTTTTTCGATCCCATTGAAACTCGATCCGAGAGATGTTTAAGTTGGTTAGACGAAATGCCGCAATTTTCTGCAAAATCGTTCAACTCTCGGCCGGAAACTCCCGGCTTTATTCCGTTTAATACGTGTCGTCATAGCGACGGACCGTCAATTTGCGGTTGTCAGGACTCTCGCAGTGTTCGAATGCCTATTACCGACCAGAAGAAATTTTATTCAATCGTTCCCGAAACTGGACGTTTGACATCCGCCGTTTCCGCGCCGTTGGCTTACCGACAAATGCAGTCGAGTTTGTCGCATTGCATTTGCAGCGATGTCCCGCCACAATCCACCATCAACACTTATCTGCCTTTCACGGCCACGACCGCCAATACTCAGTATTTAAGTCCGGATATGGCAGATTCGGTCAACTGGTCTCAACCCGCAACGTGCAAATTTAATTCTCAGTCTGCGTTGAATGAGAAGAACACGACGTGTTTTGAAAGAGTAGAAACATTCGGGCCAATGCCGCTCGTCGAAAACGAATCCAATGAACGTGAAGTTGTTTTCTCGCATTCCAAAATAAGCATTCGATCTTCCGAGTGCAGATGTTCTGGACGTCCTCATTCATCCGAGGAAGTTATGATCAAAGAAAGTTGCTCCATGTCGCCCGGTAGACGCATTCGCTCGGCCGAACCCAAGTTCATAGCTTCGTGTTCACCGAGAAATCAATTCAGTCCTGTAAAACACTCGGTTTGTCCTTTGATGCTAGAAAAGGACTTAGAAACTGATTTTTTGCTCTCATCACCTGAGATTATGAGTGAGCGGGCAATGAGTGACGACCTGCCGTTGGTGATCGTTACTGGACCATCGTCGGACGATAGATTCGTCATGAATTGTAGGCGATGTCGCCACGATATGGGACTTCTTAGCGAACGAATCAGCTCGCGAATGAAAAGTGAGAAAATCGATCAATCCACGAGTATAAGTCCAACTTGGAAGCTCCAACAGGATTTACGTCAATCTGCCGGTGGAATTTCGCCCAGAAGTCGATCGCCAACCACCGAGAGTGGTTACTTCGTAACGAGCCAGCACTCGCCACAACCCATTCTCGTGCGCCGTGCAAACGAGACTCCACGCGGGATTCAACCTGTCATCTTACAAGTTGTTAGTAACAGAAAATCTCATCAAACGAGTGTTCAAGCGACCAATACCAGTCCAGAACCATTAGTGATGCGAATATGTCCGGGGAAGTCAAAAAAATCTTATCTGGACTCGGCGGTCCAATGTGGCGGTGACATTTTTCACGACCCGTACGACGCCGGAACGGATATGATATGCACTATCAGTAAACCATCGACTGTAGAGTTGACTCGCCGATCTGATTCTGGAACTAAAACAAAACCCGCATCGGTGCAATGCTCTATATTTGAGTCTCGTAATATGGAAAGTCCAGTCGCACTACCGCGATCACTAGTTGCGGGGGGTTCCTCGAGGAGAACGCCCGTCGCGGTAGTTGACGAAGGTTCATCGCGTAGCACGGAAACACCATTCGGACCATTTGTTCCGAATTTTTCTTCATCTCCTCCTCCTCCAACTCCCGCTCTACACCAGTTTTGTGCGGGTTCACCAACTTTGCATCACTCGCCTAGAGAGGCTGTCGTTTCGCAAACGGCGCCATTTCAACCTTGCACTTGTTACTTTTGCGTAGCACACTCATTAACTTCGACACTGTGTTCGGCGTGTACAACCATTTTGTCTCAGCAAGCTCCATTATGCCAGTGTGCTTTGTGCAAGTCACTCGTTGCAATTCCTTCTCAACAAGTTACAGCGCCATCTTGTCAACCGACTTCAGTGCCATTATGTCCGAGTGACCAGTCTGTGGGTCGATCTAGCGACTCGGTTAAGGAGACTTTAAGAGATGCGTGGACTCAACAGTCTACGACTGAAACGCAACATGCTGAGATCCAATGTACGGATGATTATTTTAAACAGAATTTGTGTTCGCGTGCGTGCTCCCCATTTCCCTGCAATGATGAAAAACCGGAACAGCCTTCCGTTAGGGAACCATCGGAAACACTGAGGACGTCAGGAAGTTGGGATGATTCGATTCAGTTAGCGGAGGAATTACCCCGTAATGCGGATGTCCAACAACCGGAGCCGACATTCCAGACGAGTGGATTCCATTTGCAAAGTGATATAGGAAAAGGTGGGATGTGGGATTTAGGAACACCTGGAAGATGTCCCGTAATAGAATTAGATTCGCGTTCAACACCTCCGTGCGTGTGGAGTCTGGGAAAATTTGTCTCATCAACTATGTCCAAGTTAATTGCTAATTGTTCACCGACGCCGTCACCGGAAGCTTGCTGCAGGTCAGATATGTCTACATCTGATAGGCGTTACGATTCGCCTCCTCGTGACCCGTGTTACAATCAAGTTGCTCAAACTCAAACGTGTTATTACGAGAGCGACGGCAAGCGGCCACAAAAGAGGAAGAATCTTGCGAGCAACGATGGAAACAAATGCAAAGCAGTTGCCAGCAGTTGTAGTAGCGAATATGTGACAGTGAGCGAGCAAAGTGAACAGAATCTACGACAGGACGATGATTTTTTAAAGTTTATCATATCGTTGTACCATAATTTGCCTAATACTTGTGGTCAAACGGATTTGCGGGCTGGTCAAGACACTTCGGATTCTTCCCCAAAGATGTATGATAAATTGTCACACAGCGAAAAGAAAAAGTGGAAGAAAAGAATGAAAAGGAAGGCAGTTTGGAAAGCGAAGAATGGCCAAAATGGAAATAAATCGAGTTGTTGCTGTTTGGGATTTTCAGGAATGTCAGAATTAATATCTGCTGATGAAGGTCTCATGGATGAATTTTATTTTTTAATGTTCCTATTAATTATTGATTTTGGTTTTTAGATGACAGTAGTGGTTCATCTGAAGACTGCAAATGTAAAAAAATGAAAAGTAAAGGAAATTGCAAAGCTTTCTCGAGTAAATCAAAAAATTTTCTGAATTATTATTTTTTTTAACATAGATACATCAAATCCTGGCAGCCACAGAAAAAATCGTATGACAGTGTTGACACCAAGGATGTCTGCCAGCTGGGGAGGACTGAATACAATTTTTGACAGCATAGCATCTACCAGTAATAACAATGGCAGACAAAGACCGAGGTATTCCTATACTGGACGTGACGGGGCAGAGGAAAAAGAGTATTATTGTTGGCCCAGTAATTCAGAGGCTGATACTGGTTATGGAAGTATTTTTCCATTGACTTCGCCAAGCATGGAAAAAACAGATAAAGCAGAGTCAAATGAACGGAAACAGAAATCGAGCAAACCGAAACGGAGACGAAAATGTCGATATTGTTTATTAGATTCGCCCACCTCTTCATGTACTTCATAACATTAAAACATGAATCCATAATTGAATAAAAAATGACGATAAATTGCTGCTAATCAATCTTCAGAAATTATTTTTGTTGTTTATTATTATTTTTTAATTACGTCCTACAAAAAAAAATTAAAAAAAGTCCACTAGAGGGAGTTACTTATTATAGCGCCAAAATTGAGGATCTCGTCATACTAAAACGGTTGACAGTTTTCGGAGGTTGTGATAAAATTTTTACATAACAGCTATGGATGATGCTACTGGTTAGTTAATATTACTTATACTATTACTTATACTTACACTTACTTTGCTTTAATAATGGATATTTTTACAACAAATGTTTTTGTAGCCTTAACCGCGACAACGGACGAAATGAAATACGAAGTTATCATGCGTGACATATCATTTGTAAATTTTTGTCAGAAGAGTATTCTTCCTTTGTTGGATTCAAAAAATCAAAAGCCCAGGAAAGGTAAAATTATTAATAAACGTTCGAATTTATTCATTTATTTATTTTTTTCGAAATTTTTAAAGCAAAAATGAAGACCAAAAGACCCAGAAATGACGCACCATATCGTAGTACAACCCGACTGAAACCAAACACAACTTTAGGAAATGGCGCACCGAAACCAATGACGGCTCAGCGAAGTGGCGCACCGAAATTGATGGGTCAGGAAAATGACCCACCGAAACCAATGTCAGCTCAGGGAAATGACACGCAGTTTGTGATATCAAAGTCAACTCGGGGAAATGATCCACTGTTTGTGAAACCAATGTCAGCTCACGGAAAAGACACATTGCTTGTGAAACCAATTTCAGCTCAGGGAAATGACACATTACTGTTTGTGAAACCAATATCCATACCTTTTATGTCGTCGTGAGCAGTATTTGTAAACCATTTGTAAATATTATACTCATTTGATTAATTTTTTTTTCAATTTTAACTTTAATTTGTAATCAAATACTTGATACATTTTATACTCGAGCTTTTAATAAATGTGAGGGATATACCGTAATTTTTTTTGTTTTAACATTTAAACAATAAAAATAAACATGCTGATTTTAATTTTTTTTTCTAAATTTTATCGTATGAACAGGTCTAATGTTTCCCTCTAATCGAACCTCGTATGAACCGTATCCATGGTGAAAAACAACTGTCTCCCCCTGGTAAGAGAACATTTAAAGTGTACAATAAAATAAGCAAAAGAGCTTCATCCCCTAATTTTTATTATTTATATTATTTTTTAAATAAAATAAATAATATAATCGTTTGCAAATGCAGTAAAATAAATTTAAAAAACACCCTGTATTTCAAATCGATAAACAAAACGTGTGCCGAGCAATGATTTGGAACTTGTCTAGAGCCAACGTCCTTCCTCGAACTAATGTATTCGCAGTATTTGTGGTGCTCCGCGCACAACAAATAGGCGTCGGCCGCAAGCGCATGATGTCGGCCTCAGCTGCTAAAACTTTTGATTATTTAGTAATTGGTGGAGGATCAGGAGGCATTGCAAGTGCGCGACGAGCCGCTGAGTTCGGTGTTCGAGTGGGGATCGTAGAAGAGAAACGACTCGGAGGAACTTGTGTAACTTATTTACCGTATACACATTTAATATAATTTATTTCCTTTTTTCAAATTACTTTTAGGTAAATGTAGGATGTGTTCCCAAAAAAATTATGTACTCTGCTGCTCTTCATGCTGAATTCATCGAGGATCACAAGGATTATGGATTTGATGTAGAGCTCAAAGGATTCGATTGGAGGTTGTAAACAAAACTCATATGACAAACTTAAGAAATATAAAATTGTTTCTTTTTTATTTTAAAATTATTTAGTCGGATGAAAAAAGCAAGAGATGATTATATTATACGATTAAATGGCATATATCAACGGAATTTGGAGCAGGTAAAATTTGGAGCGATAAAATAAAGGTATAGTCAAGTTTATTTAAATTCCTGTTTTTTCAGAGTCAAGTTGAAATAATTCGTGGTGTTGCAACGTTTGTTGGCGACAAGAAAATCGAGGTTGATGAAACAGAATACACAGCTGCGCACATCCTTATAGCAACTGGTGGTGCACCTACAATTCCTGACATACCCGGTGCTGAAATTGGAATTACGAGTGATGGCTTTTTTGATTTAGAACAGTTGCCTAAGTAATAGAATTATTACACTGATCATTAATCCATTACATTTATTTATTTATTTTTTTTTAAAAACGCAGAAAGGTTCTTATTGCTGGGGCTGGATACATAGCCGTGGAATTGGCTGGAATTTTACACGCTTTGGGCTCAGATGTGTCGCTTATAATTCGAGGAGAAAAGGTGGAAAATAAATTTTTAATGAATAAAAATAAAATAAAGATTGATTTCAGATTTTAAGAAACTTTGATCAAATGATTAGTACGACATTAACGGAAGAAATGGAAAAGTCGGGAATCAAATTCATTAAAAAAGACATCGTGAGATTTGCTATTCAACAACATCAGTTTTAAGTTTAATAAAAAATTATTAATTGTCAATTTGATTAGGTAACTCGACTGAATAAAACTGAAGATGGCTCAATTGAAGCAATGACCAAATCAGATACGCTCTACAAGGGTTTTGATTGCGTTCTGTGGGCTATTGGACGATCCCCGAGCACCGATTTGAATTTAGAAAAAACAGTAAATTGACTTTAAAACTATTTCCATTATTTATTTATTTATTTGAAATATTTAGGGTGTTAATCTCGATGCGAATCGGTTTATCAAAGTGGACCAATTTCAAAATACAAACACCAAGAACATTTACGCCTTGGGTGACGTTTGCGGTAAAGCACTTTTAACACCTGTTGCAATAGCTGCTGGTCGTCGATTAGCACACAGATTATTCGATAAAAAACCTGATAGTAAATTAGACTATGAAAACATTCCATCCGTTGTGTTCAGTCATCCGCCAATTGGCACGATTGGGCTCACTGAAGGTTGCTATACAATTGAATGTTATTTATTAATTATTAATTATTAATTTATTATTTATTAATTTTAGAGGAAGCAACTAAGAAATACGGCAATGCGAACATAAAAATATATCAATCTCAATTCGTGCCTTTGTATTACGCCTTAACAAAGAAAAAGGTGAAGTGTTATGTGAAGTTAATTTGTGCAGGAAGAGATGAACGAGTAAGTTAAGCAGTATTTAAGTGTTGAAATGAATTTAAAAGGCTTTGTTGATTTAATAGATTGTCGGTCTTCATATGATTGGTCAAGCTGCTGATGAAATTCTTCAGGGTTTTGCGGTTGCTATAAAAATGGGCGCCACTAAAGCGCATTTTGATGATTGTGTTGCCATTCATCCGACAGTTGCTGAAGAACTTGTTACTATGCGATGACTTTACTCCGAGGAACAAACATGAATTCATCATAATAATTTGATATTTTTTATGGTGCATACTTGTGCATCTAAAGTAAGCAAAGGCTAATTTCTAAATACTTAAAAACAAGTGTCTTCCATTGATTTTCTAAATAAATACCTACACATGAATTATTGTCTCAGTTTTGTATTTGATTATTTATAACGGATTTGCAACATATTCGGCACGGTACAGTTTTTTTTAGTCGCGAAACAGTAACCTATCCAAACTTCCAAGTGCTGTACAAAAAACTTTGAGAAATTAACATTTTTACAGTTTTGGATTTTGTCAATCGAATTTATTATGGAATAGGTTTCATAGAAATTTACAACCAACACGATCACGAGGAATAAGTCTCAGTTCAGAACCATGTTTTAAAAATACGTTTCCTGCATTCTGAGCTGGATTGATCCCAATTCCGTCATCAGTAATTATTGCACTTGTTTCGGGCGTAACATTGAACTGAAATGTCAAGATATCAATAAATTTCGATTGTGTATTTATATTTCTTACTTCTTCTGCCGCGAATTTTAATACTGCTGTAAAGGGTGTTGTTTCAGGGACACTTAAACTGCGAGTAATTAGCAAATTATTGACATTTATTTCAATATGGTGGAAAACATACTAACATTTTGTACGGCAGTTTCGGATCCGATGTCAAAATGATCTTAAATGTAACTTTAGCGCTAAAAATGGAAAAAATGCAATATATCAACGATAAATTTTAACTAATATTGAGTAAAGATTTTGAGAGTTCACCTCATCGTGACACGCAGCAAATCTATGGGTATCCGTAGAAAACACCTGGCGCAATGAGCGTCTAGTCACAGAATTTTGCGATTCTGACATAATGATAAAATAACTATAGGTAGAGAAAAAAAATTTTTTGTACAATTTTATTTAGTTTTAGACGGGATGTCAACGTGCTTTTTAATATACGAGCTGGACTAAAAAAATATTATCACTTCACAAAACGTTTTTTCGACTAGGACGTTGTGGTGTTTCCGGTTTGTAAAGGCGCGCGTGAATATTTTCGTCGTTCGGCTTTGTTGTGGTCTTGTCTGAACAGGCAAGTTTTAATCGACAATTTGTGGTAGTAAATTAACATCAATGGAAGAACAACCGGCAGGAACTAGTGGCGAAGTGGTAGAAAAAGCCGAGGTACGTCAAATTCGGACTAAAGATGCGAATTGATTAACAGAAAGATTGACTTTTAGGTAGCGGCCGCGGAAACCTTGACGGCACCAGAGACACCACCAAAAGCGAAGCCAGATGACAGAGAATTCGACAGTAAATTGGTAAATTATAATTTTTTTTTGGTTTTAGATGATGTAACTACATTTGTAATTGTAATTTATGACATTTATTTATTTATTTTTTTAGGAAATTGACCGGAGTAAACGTTTCGATTATTTGCTGCAACAAACCGAAATTTTTGCACATTTTATGAGTGGAAACACGGGCGCAGCTGCCAGTCCTACAAAATTAAAACCAGGGAGGCCGAAACTAAAGAAAAATGATGAAAAAGCAAAATTATCAGCAGTTGGAGAGTAAGATATTGTAATTTGAATCTGACTAATACAACTTTTGTAAAAGAAATTTATTGGACAATTCTAGTCACCGTCATCGGAAAACTGAACAAGAAGAGGACGAAGAACTTTTATCCGAAAGTAATAAAGGCTCTAAAATTATTACCCGATTTGAAGAATCTCCACCATGTGAGTCACTGAAACTTGAATTTTGAATTTTATTTTGTGCTTTATTAATTCAATTTTTACGGTTATTTAGATATTAAAAATGGAGAACTCCGAGACTACCAAGTACGAGGCTTGAATTGGATGATTTCTCTTTACGAAAATGGAATAAACGGAATCTTAGCTGACGAAATGGGTCTAGGAAAAACTCTACAAACTATCAGTTTATTAGGATACATGAAACATTACCGCAGTGTTCCTAGTCCGCATCTGGTTATCGTCCCTAAATCGACCCTTCACAATTGGATGGCCGAATTCAAAAGATGGTGCCCGAGTCTTCGCGCCGTTTGTCTGATCGGTGATCAAGAACAAAGGTCAATCTTTGTTCGGGAAACATTGATGCCTGGTGAATGGGATGCGTGTATAACGTCGTACGAAATGGTCCTTAAAGAAAAGGCAGTCTTCAAAAAATTTAATTGGCGTTATTTAATCATCGACGAAGCCCACAGAATCAAAAACGAGAAGTCTAAAGTAAAATTCGAATATCTTTTGTAAAAAATAGTTATAAAATTAATTTTATCTTTTGTTTTATTTATAGTTATCCGAAATCATCAGAGAGTTTAAGTCAACCAACAGACTTCTGTTGACTGGGACTCCCTTGCAAAACAACCTGCATGAATTGTGGTCATTACTTAATTTTTTGCTCCCAGATGTTTTCAACTCGAGTGAAGATTTCGACGCGTGGTTTAACACAAACAACTGTCTCGGCGACTTATCATTAGTTGAAAGATTACACGCTGTTCTGCGTCCATTTTTGTTACGACGATTGAAAGCTGATGTCGAAAAGAAATTACCCCCTAAAAAAGAGGTGAAGGTGTACATTGGCTTGAGTAAAATGCAACGCGAATGGTATACAAGAATTTTAATGAAGGATATCGATGTTGTGAATGGCGCTG
Organism: Strigamia maritima; assembly: GCA_000239455.1. Taxonomy (NCBI): domain Eukaryota; kingdom Metazoa; phylum Arthropoda; class Chilopoda; order Geophilomorpha; family Linotaeniidae; genus Strigamia; species Strigamia maritima. The sequence goes on along the minus strand of JH431723.1, from coordinate 50,355 downwards.
GGAAAGGTAATTAGTATCGCGAGTGTTTTTAATTTCCGTCTAATTAAATTTAAAATTTACTTCGAATAGACAAGATGCGTTTGTTGAACATTTTGATGCAACTCCGAAAATGCTGCAACCACCCGTATTTATTCGATGGCGCCGAACCGGGGCCTCCTTACACGACAGATTCTCATTTAGTTTACAATTGTGGCAAAATGGTTCTTCTCGACAAGCTACTACCGAAATTGAAGGCCCAAGATTCTCGCGTTTTGATATTCAGTCAAATGACTCGTCTGCTGGATATTCTGGAGGATTATTGCATGTGGCGCGGCTTTAATTATTGTCGATTGGATGGTTCGACACCCCACGAAGAACGTCAGAACCAAATCACGGCCTACAATGCACCTGGAAGCGAGAAATTTATTTTTATGTTGTCAACACGAGCCGGTGGCTTAGGAATCAACTTGGCAACCGCAGATATAGTAATTCTGTATGATTCCGATTGGAATCCTCAATCCGATTTACAAGCTATGGATCGAGCTCACAGAATCGGACAATTGAAACAAGTCCGCGTTTTCCGACTTCTTACCGAGAACACAATCGAAGAACGAATTGTAGAAAGGGCCGAAGTCAAGCTACGATTGGACACTATTGTTATTCAGCAAGGTAAATTAACAACTCGTTTATTTGTTCGTCAATTAACTAATTGTTTGCGTTATCTTTAGGTCGATTGGTCGACAGTTTAGGAAACAAACTGGGCAAAGAAGAAATGCTGGGAATGATTCGACATGGCGCCGATCACATTTTCGCGTCGAAAGAGAGCGAAATAACGGACGAAGACGTCGACGCGATTCTTGAACGAGCCCAGTTGAAAGTAAATTTCTTAATTTTTCTTTTTAATTGAGTTAAATTTTTATTTATTTATAATTTTTAATTTATTTAATTTTTGTAGACCGAACAATTTCAGAAGAAATTGGAGTCGATGGGTGAAAGTAGTTTGCGTAATTTCACACTCGATGCGCAACCCGACTCCGTGTATAAATTCGAGGGCTTGGATTACAGAGATAAACAGAAGCAATTAGGTGTCGGTCATTGGATAGAACCCCCGAAGAGAGAGCGAAAAGCTAATTACGCAGTCGATGCTTATTTCCGGGAGGCTTTGCGTGTCACTGAACCAAAGGCACCCAAGGCGCCCCGTCCCCCCAAACAACCTAATGTACAGGACTTCCAGTTCTTTCCACCTAGGTTGTTTGAGTTGCTTGATAAAGAGATCTATTACTACAGGAAAACTATTGGTTACAAGGTTACAACTACCAGGAATTTGACACCCATTTTGAAGGCATTGTTTATAATAATTGATTTTGCAGGTTCCGAAAAATCCTGATTTAGGGTCGGATGCTAACAGAGCGCAAAAGGAAGAACAAAAGAAAATTGATGATTCCGAACCGCTGAATGAAGACGAAGGAATCGAAAAAGAGAAATTGTTAACTGAAGTGCGTTGCAATTTGTTTGGTTAATCCGAATTTTGAATTTTGATTTTTAATATTTTGATATTTTGGCTTTTTGTTTCAGGGGTTTACTAATTGGACCAAACGAGATTTTAACCAATTCATAAAGGCAAATGAAAAGTTTGGACGTGACGATATCGAAAGCATCGCCCGTGAAGTTGAAGGAAAAACGCCGGAGGAAGTGATGGAGTACTCGGCTGTGTTTTGGGATCGGTGCAACGAGTTACAGGATATAGAGCGAATCATGGCACAGATCGAAAGGGGGGAAGCTAAAATACAGAGACGTATTAGCATTAAAAAGGCTCTTGATGCAAAGATGGCACGTTATCGGGCCCCATTTCATCAATTGCGGATTGCGTATGGCACGAACAAAGGAAAGAATTACACCGAAGAGGAGGACAGATTTCTCGTTTGTATGTTACACAAATTGGGATTTGACAAGGAAAACGTCTACGATGAGCTTCGAGCGGCCGTGAGAGCTGCTCCGCAATTCCGATTCGATTGGTTCATCAAATCACGCACGGCGATGGAATTACAGCGTCGTTGCAACACATTAATAACGCTGATTGAACGGGAAAATCAAGAACTCGAGGAGAAAGAGCGAGCTGAGAAGAAACGAAGAGGACCTAAAGCTGGCACTCCAAAAGTAATTTTATCGATGATTTTATCGATGATTTTATCATTTTTCTTAATTTAATGTTTTCTGTTTGCTTATTTTCAGGGCCCACAAAAGCGGAAAGCCGATGGAACCCCCGAGAGTCGAGGGCGGAAGCGAAGGAAGTAAAAAAAAGTCAGTGGTCAGTGTTTTATTCACGTTTCACTCACTTTAATTGAACATTCCATACAACTAGGATTGAAAATCCACTATATTAGTTGCTACTGGTTATTTAACATCTGAATTGTAAGTTTTGTTCGTCTCAATAAATGTAGCAATGAGGGATGATTTGCTTTATTACTTATATTTACCGGATTTTGTTTAATATTTGTAGATATTATTAGATAATGTTACTATAATTAAGTGAAATGTGATTTACACACAACAAATTATTCAATTCTCTAAAATCTTATTTTAAAATAATTCTAAAATACACAAATTATCGCAACTGCATAGCTTCAATCAAGACTTCCTTTATTGAAGGTAAAGTTAATGGATTATTAGGTAACGGATTTTTTCGGCAATCGACAGTAAAGATCTGACTGCCCATTGGCAAGAAAACCACAGTTGTATTTGAAGTGCCATCAATATCTCCGAGTCCAGATGGCGACCCTTCGCGCAAACATCGACAACAGCGCCAAATGGCTCAAAGTCGAAAAACATTCCGTTTCCGATCTAGTCGAAACGTATAAGGCAACGTAGAAATTAATTAAATTGATATTATTGTTTTAGATTTTAGTCCGGCTCTTCCATTGTCAACAATGAACAAGTAGAAGTGAAACCAATGGAACCAGGAGAATCAATTCCAACAAATCTCTCTGTGGTCCAATTTCCAGTCACATCGCCAACTCAGTCTACACCTTCAGAACCCACTGCATCTGCGTCATCTTTAAGTTGCGTTATTTGTCAATTTTTTAAGTTTTTCTGGCGCTTCCTCCCATTATCCGTGGCCACAGCAACAACATCTGCGTCTTCCGATTTGCAAATCCATCCACCACGACGGCGTGGTGCCGTGTTAAAATCACGATCCCCTTCAGCCAGTCCCGACGACCGAGCGAAGGGTTCCGAAGAGCATTACCAAACGTTCATTTCTGAAGTCGATTTGGCAGAATCGCTGAGCAACAACGAGAATTCAGATTTGCTCGAGGGAAATGAGAAATCACGTTCGCAGTCTTCACTTTTTGTCGTATTTGATTGATCCTCGAGATGAAGACAAATACCATGCTTTAAGTAAGAATATAAAAATCTAAGAATAGTTGAAAATACCATTTATTTTATTTATTTATTTATTTATATTGAAATTCTCAAGTTCGTATAGACATACGAACAGTAAGAGTTGGGATGTTTGTTTTATTATAAACGTGCCAGTCTTATATTTTACTCTTTACTCGATGTAATTAGAGATAATCTAGGATAGATTTGTTCGAATCGAAGGCCGTGTGTGTTGTGTGTTGTTTACTTTTACTATTTGATATATTTGTTGAAATAATTATTATTCTTTTATTTGGGATGTAATGTGTGTGAGATCAGGATGTCAAACTGACTTAGAAGTTTTTCCAATAGATGTCGCCATCACGGGTGACGTAATATCCTCGCTCCGTAAGGTAATTTTTGATGCAAAATGCAAATAATAAATTAAGTGCACTAACAAATGTAATGAAACGGTTTGTTTTAAAAAATGTTTGCACTAAATACGACGTAATGATGAAAAATAAAATAAAAAATTTATTCTTTTCTTTGTGAAGTTAATAAATATTGAAATTTTAATGTTTTATTGCTACTTTTAGGAGTTCTCACTAGGTTTGGCCGTCGCTGTCGTTTCATTCGCTGCTCGATATGACAACATGCAAATCGATTTTCACAGTATTTAAGCTTTGGTCATTTTTCTTCGTTTTCAGTCGGCGTCGATATTTCAGGAAGAGCCCAGTGCTCGCTGCTCGATCCTCATCGCGTAAGTTTTTTTCCATTTACTGCTTTAGTAGTACTACTATTATTGTGTTTCTAGTCATTTATTCACTTCACATTTATTCACTTTATTCGCACTACTACTATTGACATTTCGCGAAGTTTTTATCATTTCCTGTGTCATTTTAGGGTTAATTTTCAAAAAATTTAGTTTACTTTGTTTTCGCTATCCCATTATCGTTTAGTTTAGGCGACTTTAGTTTATTTTCGCTACTCCATTATTGTGTTTAGGTTATTTTAGTTCCAAGTTTCTAGTTCCAGTTTGCGACTCTTGCATTACATTTTAATTTTTTTCGCTACGTACTTAATTATCGTTTAGGTTAGGCGGCGGCTTTGGTTTATTTTAGTTCCGCAATTGCAAAGTTCACTCGTGCATTAACATTTTAATCCTTTCGCTACTCCCCCATTATTGTGTTTAGGTTTATTTTAATTTTCACAATTGCGAAGTTTGCTTTTGTATTTTAATTATTTCATTTCTATTAGCGCATTAAGTTCCTTTTCTTTACGTCGTGTCATTTAATATAATTTTATATTTTTAGGTTTTTGACGCCACTCGAGTGTCCACAACGGGACTGATTACTACGGAACAAATTATTTTCAATAAATTTTATTTATACTTTGGATTTCATTACGATATATTTAATAGTTTTTATTTGTACTTTAAAAAATAAATTATGAAAGAAAAAAATAATTTTTATTTTTTAAAAAAAAAAAAATAAATCACGCGAATAAATATAATTTCTTTTTATTAAAAAATAGATACAAACGATTAAAAAAGTAAATAGGTACACCGCTCCACAAAATTTTTTTCCTAAGTCATTCCTCATTCTCCTGACTTAGCCAGTTTTGAAAAAAAATTTGGCAGCATAACGCCCTTACAATGAAATTTTAGGACACTGAAAAAAAAGTCCATGTATTAGAAAAAATTTAAAAAAAAACCTGTCCTGGTCCGTGCCGGCGAAGTCCTGGCCAATGCCGCTGGAAGTCCTGGCCAATGCCGCTGGAAGTCCTGGCCAATGCCGCTGGAAGTCCTGGCCAATGCCGCTGGAAGTCCTGGCCAATGCCGCTGGAAGTCCTGGCCAATGCCGCTGGAAGTCCTGGCCAATGCCGCTGGAAGTCCTGGCCAATGCCGCTGATAGTCCTGGTCCGTGCCGGCGAAGTCCCTAGCAAAATAATTTACAAAATAAAATAAAAATAAAAATAAAAATATGAAATTAAAGAAATGAAATTAAAGAAATGAAATTACAGAAATAAAGATAGTATTTAGTGTACAAAGAATGTAAATTAATGAAAGCAGAAGTCCCGAAATTAAAATTTAAAAATGGCTACCCAAGTTTGTATCAAATTTAAAAATGGCTACCCAAGTTTGTATCAAATTTAAAAATGGCTACCCAAGTTTGTATCAAATTTAAAAATGGCTACCCAAGTTTGTATCAAATTTAAAAATGGCTACCCAAGTTTGTATCAAATTTAAAAATGGCTACCCAAGTTTGTATCAAATTTAAAAATGGCTACCCAAGTTTGTATCAAATTTAAAAATGGCTAACCAAGTTTGTATCAAATTTAAAAATGGCTAACCAAGTTTGTATCAAATTTAAAAATGGCTAACCAAGTTTGTATCAAATTTAAAAATGGCTAACTAAGTTTGTATCAAATTCTAAAATTAAAAAATGCCATAAATGTCTAGAGAAACAAGTTAATAAAGTGTAAATAAGTGTTGACTAAAGAATATAATTGCCATAAACTTACTGAGAAAAAGCACAATCAAATCGCAAATTCACCAATTGAATTGCTGATAAATAACTAAAATACTCAAGTTCCATTCACGTATAATTTGATTAATGACCTGAAAAAACTACTAATCAATCGACTAAATTTAATTCAAATTCAAATTAAATTGACAAAAATGCAGCGAAAATAATGAACGAATAACGACTGAAACATTCAAATAAAGCAAGCCGAATTCATTTACATGTTGGCAGTGCTGCCACCATTCCGAATGAATGCGCAATAGAATTATTTTCCTCACTTCGCAACTCGAACTCCACAGGATGTCAGCTCACAAGTTCGTCCAAACACCTGAAATTGAAAATGCAAGTTAATGCGTTAGGTAAGTATAGATTCGTTATTATTTTCATGTTCTATTCATTTATTAATTTAATTTTTTTTGTTAGGACTACTATTTGGATCTCCAGGAATATTTCGATTAAAATTAAAGCGGACGTTTGGATTTTGCAATATTTTATTTAAATTAAAAATTATTGTATTATTGTAAGCTTTTAAAATAAAATAAAAAAATTTTATGAAGATAATTTATATTCAAAAATAGAATTAATTTATTGAACAAAGTAAGAAAAAAATATGAAAATCGAAAAACGCATCAACTAAAAAAAAACAAAAAAAACAACCAAAAGAACAACCCCTCGGAAGACAAGCTGAAAAGGTCAGCTTCACGGTATAACGAATCCCGAAATACTCAGTTAAGATTCACCAGCCTTCATATTAAAGTAACGGTGGGGCCCAGATGTGCGCGGGTCTGGGCCCTGGATAAATTATACCTTACATTGTGTCCTCTTCAAAGTTCTTCCATCTTGAATGTTGTCTATGACCTATAGAAAATAAAAAAATAAAAAAATCAATATTAATTAAATGTATAAGTGAAGTATAAAGTCTTGAAAAAAATACAAACCGAGAGTAAGCATTAACGGCAAAATATTCAAATAACATAAATGATAAAATATGAATAAAATAAAATAAAATAAAATAAAATTAATATCAAAATAATTAATATCAAAATAATTAATACCAAAATAATTAATATTAAAATAAAACGGTTAAATTAAATGAGCGCGATAAAACATATGAATAAAATGAGCGCGATAAAACACTTGAATGAAATGAACGCGATAAAACATTTGAATAACTAACATGAAAGCTATTGGCAAAAATTTTCTCGTAAAATGAAACTAAACGATAAATTTAATTGAATAAAAGTATAAATGATAATTAAATAAGTAAAACTAATTGATATAAATTAAAATAAACGGCAAAATAATAATCTAAAAAAAATTAAACTAAAAAGCTAAAATTTAAACGAAATGCTACAGAAATTACAAACACAAAAATATACTACAGAATTAAGTTAAAACAAAACTTACGAATTAACAACGCTGCTTATTCCGTGCTCTCTCCTGCATCCCAGAAATCGGAAACTTATCGCAATAAAATCCTCAAAAAGAAGGAAAATAAGCGAGAAATAAGACTATGCTTTGAATACTTAATTAGCTTGTTGTGCGTTGTCACAGTATATCCGGATCCGAAATATCTGCCACCTGGTGTCGCTCACTCTAGTTACATGAACACTGACGTCATTAATTCTCAAGTGGAAAAGTAAAAAAATGAGTATTCACTTTTTCCCTTGATAAATGATGACGTCATTTTTCAGAAAAGCGTGTTCTGGGTCGTAAATTACACTCAAAGCATGATTATGAGTTGCTCTGTATCCAATCTTCACTAAGTCTCCCTAAAGTAGGCACCAGCCAATCACAGTATAACCAGCATCAATATGGTTGCTGTGACTAGGAAGTTACGTTTGAAGGGAAGATGATATACATTTCACAAAAACTACATAATCATGGTCGTTGCACCGCAACATCATGTAGGAATAGTCAAGGTACTAAGAGGCATCATCCGCTACCGTCATATATTTAGGGAAAAAATGGTGCGTCAGTTTCAAATAATCAAGGATGATCCGCATGTAAGTAAAACCACGAACACAATAATTGTGTAAACGTAATTACAAAGTTCAATAATTTTCATCGTTTAGCCGGACGCCGTGTTCTTCACGTGTATCGACAGTCGAATGATTCCGACACGATTCACGATGACTAATGTAGGTGACATGTTGATAACTCGCAATGCGGGCAATTTAATACCACATGCAAGTTCTTACGATCCTAATGCCATTACCACAGAACCAGCGGCACTCGAATTGGGGTGCGTTATAAATAATATTAAAGATGTGATCGTGTGCGGTCATTCCGACTGTAAAGTAAGAAAACTTTAAGTGTTCAAACTCCAAAATCGACTTGATTGATTCATTAAATCATTAACCTTCTAGGCCATCGGTATATTGCACGGATTGCGTGACCCAGCGACAGTGAGTCTTCTCGACAAACAAGTTTCCCCACTGAAGGCGTGGCTGTGTCGTCACGCAGCTTCATCATTTCGAAAATTTGACAAATTAAAAGCCGCTGGTTTTAAAGAACCTCTCGAGTTCCAGTCCGAGACTCCTATGCGCCGATTTGTCGCGTACATCGACCCAGAGAATAAGTTTGAGGAAGTGGATAAGTTATCACAAGTGAAATTAAACACAAGTAATTGTAAGCAGTTATGACTAATCGATAATTTCAGGTAAATGTGCTTCAACAAGTTGAAAACATTGCTAGTTATCCGTTCATCAAAGAGGGACTTGTTGATGGGTCGATTCATATCCATGCCTTTTGGTTCGATATTTACACCGGAGATTTATACTACTTTAGTAGACAGCAAAAGCGTTTTATCAATATAAATGAAAAAAATATAAATAAGTTGATTATGGAAGTTGGATAGCCAATAAATTGTTATTTTTTGAGGGGCCAACACAATCATGTTTCGTAAGAAATTAATTAGTTCTTTTCTGTAAATTATAAAATGGGATTAAAAACAATAACTTACACTTTTATAAAGCAATATATTTATTTTTTAGAGAATATATATATAATATATATATTACTATTATTTCATATTTTTTGACAAGATACCCAACGTCACAGAATAAATATACCAATATTAATTAATTGTCAACTACTTGAGAAAGTAGAAATGGATTTCTACTACAAATTGTTAAAAAGAGAAAGAAAAAAAGTACAAAACCAAAAAACACATTTCGGCTTTTCACATTTCGTGTTGTTTTCAGTAACCGTAAATTGAAAACAAGATCAAATGCACAATCATAATTAGTCTTTAAATTTAAAACTTGACAGTAGATAAAACACCTACAGAAATACAGGAATATTAAAAAATTGAAATAAACAAAACAAGAAAAGAAAATAAAACCTGTTATCAAATAAATGAAATGAAAAATAAAGATTAAACAAATAAAACCTATTTTCTTCCCCCACATTATTAAGATAACTAGTTAAAACACTTTCTGCATCGTACACACAATCCTGAGATAAAGTAACAATTTATTCTTAGATTTCCTTCGTCGATGGAATGCACTGGTTGTATAAAATTCGTTTCCTTAAAAATAAAGACAAAAAAAATAAAAACAAATAAAAATTGAATTCGCATCGAAATAAAACCGAAGTAATGAACTGGAAGACAATTTAAATTTGGAAGGATTTTGACATAACGAAAAACTTGTGTTATTTCATACATCTGACAACCTAATGACGTATAAAACTAATTAGGAAGTGAAGAAAACAGGCAAGAAAATAAGTTATCACATTTGCCAGTCTAAATTGATAATTTTATCCCTTTTAAAAAAAGTTAGTGAAAAATGTGAGACACAAAAAGAAACTCAATGCATGAATAATAATTATAAATATGTACAATAATATGTACCCTGTTGGTTAGTAACTTTTTATAATATTTATAATTTCTAGTGATTCCAGACAAAATCAACTTTTGTATATTTTTTATTTGAAATATTTCGATTAATTGAATCGGCTCATTAATTAATTAATTAATAGTAATAAAAAGTCATTAGCCATTCCTGTGATAAAAATTAATATAAATATATACTGTATATAATATATATATATTTATTTATATATCTCTTATAAGATTTTTACTTAGCATTTAGCTTTTAAAAACCCATGTGGAAAAAAAAACATAAAAAGACACGATCTAATTTATTATAGTAATATTAATCATTTTCAAACTAATGGAATGCAATTTATACTTATATATTTATAATTATAATATAATAATAATAATAATAATAATCAATAGCTACAAGCCATTTCAAGAAAAATCAATTATATAACCTAATGCCATGGTATTGAAATATTGCCATAATCCCACATTTGACAAAAATTAAAATATAATGACAAATAAAACAAAAATAAGAAAATAAAAAAAAAGAAGAAAAAAAAATAACAAACCAAACAATGCATTCCCATTAATGGTTGTTTCGTTATACCTACACAGAATTTTTTTCAATCTTCATTTCACAATGATTTTGGTCCCATATTTTCCCTCCCATCATTCTTAATTGAAATAAGAAAATTTAAAGTTTTGTTAAGTTTTAAGTTTTATTTATTTTTTTGTATATGTAATTATTTAATCATAACCTGACATTCCAGCCCACCGCTATGAAGCAGACGCAACGATTAGCCAGTGCACAACAACAGCAATTAGCACGGCTAAAAAAGTGAAGCTAAGCAAAATGATCACTGCCCACTGCTGATCAGTCAAAGGTTTGCGTTCGACAGTTTGTGCCGAATGCGATTTAGTTTGCGCTATCCTTAGCCGTTCTAATGATGGTGTCACAAATGTCGTACTAGAACTGAATGCACCAGCCACTTCAACTACTTGAGCGGACTCTGAATCACTTTCTTGGCGGCACTGACGGATTGCTCCGACACGCACATTATATTCCGTTTTCGGTTCAAGACCAGTTAATCTTTTATTAAGTTCCGAACCCTTGTATACCTTGAAAAGAAAATGAAGAAAAAAGATTAGTTAAAAAACTGATTCCTTATGAAATGTTCTCACTAAGCGAAACTCCTGTTCTCTTAAGTTGAGCAATTGAAGTTGATAAATAATCACATCATCACCCACAGGTTTGGCTTGCTGCCATTCAACCAGGCAGGACGTCTCGCTTACTTCAGTAACGCGAGGAGCTGTGGGCAAGAGAATCATCAAAATTTCCACGTAAACAAATACCAATTAATAATAATAATAATAATAATTATACGTTTTGGAACAGGTGGTGGAGCCTTGCACGTGGTGAAGCCCACAACGTCGGAATAAGGTCCACTTCCGGCATCATTGGCGGCACAGATTCGAAACCGATACTCGGTAGTCTCCATTAATTTAGAAATTTTTTGCGATAAACTACCGCCCTGATAAACTGGTACAAAGCTAAAATTGACGAAAAAATATAACGTACGTTTGGAAATTTTCCAAAATTTCGTTTAAAATGACATACTTCCCGGCTCTGTTTTCCATTTCCAAAGTATAATGCGTGAAATCTGCGTTCTTCCCTTCGCCCCACTTGATCACCAAGCTGTTGTGGCCGATGCGCATACACTCGAGTCGAGGAGGCGCAGGCGGCAACGACAGCGTGCATATCTTGAGCAAGGAGCTGAAAGGACCAACACCCACGCTGCTCACAGCCTGAATTCGTATCCTACAAATTAAAAAGAAACCCCTGTAGCAAAAATCAAAAATCAATAATCAAAAATTGTCGATTTTGCTTACTTATACGTGGTCTCAGGAGTCAAATTATCAATTAAACATTTCGGCGTGTCTCCTTCAGTAATTAAAAGATGCCTTTCACTGAGGTCGACATTATAACTAAGAATATTGCTGCCATTCGATGCCGGCTCCCGCCACGTTAAGTCGATCGACGTGGCAGTGCACGTGTACTTGATAGACGATGTCGAAATCGCGCCAGGAGACGAGGCAGGTGTCGCGCAGCTAGTGGCTTCGCTCAATGCACTCGAACCAGCACTATTGACAGCCTGCATCAAACACAATTTTATTTTAATATTCCGCATAAAGATATGCACTAAAATCATTACCCGTAGTCTAAAGTTGTATTGAGTGGCAGGACTAAGATTTTTAATTTCGTAATTCAAAGCGTAGCCTTGGAATAACTGCTGAAATTCACCGTCTTTCGTGCTCCACTCCAATCTGAACTCCGTGACGGCAGCGCCGTTATTCACGGGCTCATCCCACGATACCGTGGCCGTGTGAGGCGATTTAAATGTCACTCGTGGCTCACAAGGCCTGTCCGGTGGTCCGGCACCGCTGACCACTTCTAAAGGTTCCGACAACGGTCCAAACTGGATGCAAAATTGAAACGTGAGTTTCTCATATGTACATATGACATAGTAAAGTTTAACTTACCCCAACTTTATTGTACGCGCGCACTTGAAACAAATATGGCCGTCCTGGTAACAGACTCGCAATCATGCAATCTAAATCGCGTCCTCGATAAACTTGACGCGAAGTATTATCCGGATTGGTCATTTCGATTTCAAATTCGGTAATGGGTGAACCACCATCATCTTCCGGGTAGTTCCACTTCAAGTTTAAAGTAGTAGCCTTAGGTTTTCCGTGAAGACGAGGCACGGAGCATCGTCCTGGACACACTGCCAGCGTTGAAGCAGCAAATACTTCAGAATACTTATTGAAAAATAACAATAACGTTAACAATATCAATAAACAGAAATAAAAAGCAGTTTGTTTACTTCACTAAGTCCGCCTTGAGAAGATGCACGAACTCGAAACCTGTACGTTCTTCCAGCTAGTAGATGATCACAAACATATTCTGTTTCATTTCCGGTGTAAATTGGTTCAAAATTGTTTCCCGAATCAATTTCCAAAGTGTAGCTCTGAATGTCCGAGCCACCGTTATCTTTGGGTGGATCTATTTTGAGAAGAATTAAGTCTTAAAAGGTCAGAGAACAAAAAATATATTTATAAGCTTACCCCATGTTACTTTGATACTAGTGGAATGAATTTTACCCTTTGGAACGGGTTTACCAGGAATCCCTGGACGATCAGGGCGGGTACGATATGTTACCGAATCGCTCCACCGACTAGCTCCTTCATCATTAATGGCACACAGCTTTAAAAACAATATATATATATTATTGACATCTGTAAAAATATTTCCAAAATAAAAAAATTACCCGAAATTTATATTCGGTATTCCGAAGAAGATTTGAACACATACAAAGTGTTTCCTTCCCGTTGTACACTGGAAGGAAGCCGTGTCCCTGAAATATTAAAATGTAAGTATTCACACAACTTTTCGCATGACCAAACAAAGGTGAATGAACTATTCAATACCGAATCTTCATCCTCCATCTGCAGAGTAAACTCATCATCCGTCGGCCTCTTTTGCCACGAGACCAGGAGCCTCGTAACGTGCGCCTCCTTCAGTTGTGGCGGAATAGGTTGCGACGGTGGGCTACCACTTGTCATGCACGCATATGATTCGCTAGTTTTGCTGTTAATTAAAAAAAATACGTGAATATCGTTCAATGTATGGGGGAAAATGTATTATCACCTTCTTCCAATTTCGTTAACAGCCGACACGCGAAATTTATAACACGTCGATGCATTTAATTTCGAAATTTTGGGTTGTTTGGACGAAGTCCTTAATAATTCCACAAATTTTCCATCACCTCGTCCCTTAAACAAAAATGCAAATTAAAAAACAACAGAATGCATTATAGCTGTTTCGACTCACTTCATCGTACTCCAAAATATAATTTATAACCTTAGAACCATTATCAGCAGAAGGCTATAAAATAAATGTTAATTACATTCCAACTCGATTTAATAAAATCTCCCCATCCTTCTTACATTCCATCTAAGAGTCAGACTAGTCTTTGTCCGATTTACTACTTTCGGAGGACCGGGGATATCAGGCTCGCAGCACTTAGTTTTAAAAACGACAGCCTCGCTTATTTTCCCTCTTAACTCGTCCATCACCGCTTCTAGGCTGCAATAAAAAGTGAGAACAAACCGATACAATTTACGCAACTTATTCGCAACCATTCACTCCATACCAAACGTGGTATTCTGTGGCAGGTTTCAAATCTGTCAATTTATACTCCAAAGCAGATCCACTATAGATGACACGATATTTGCTATCTTTGCCATGATCGGACAAGAGAACATCGTACGTGAAATCAGATTCTCTAATAGATAAATCGTTTTTCTTATTCTCATCTTCAGAACTCATATCCGGTGGTTTCCACCGCAAAAAGGCACTTCTGGCGTCAACCTCAGACACCTTAATAACAATTTTTTTAAAAATATCATTAAAGAATAAATAAAAATAAAATTTCTTTTCCATACCTTTGGTGGAAAGACTTTGGAAAGTAACTCAATAAGAACCTTCGATTCTTCTTCTTGTTCTTTATTAGTCTCATCATTTTCTTCAGAACCCGTTGTACTTGAATTTCCATCTTTGTATTTTTTACTGGCATTATCTATATTAAAAAAAAAAATCAATTAATTAAATATTTTCACTTTGTAAATTGTTTTTTTAAAAAAACCTTTTTTGGGAAACGAAGATGGCGGGGGCACTGTCAAGTGGGTGTTACAAGAAAACGAAATATTGGTGGTTGAATTTTCTTTTTGCCTGGCTTCCAATTTTTTTCTCATTTTCATATACTGTCTTTGCGTGCGTTCATCTTTGTGCTGGGGAATTGGAGGAGGCGGTGAAGGACCTGAAATTTATTTAAATTAATAAAACCGTCAACAAAATTAACACGAAAAACATACCTTGTGAATGATGGCTGTTGCACGGATGAGATGAAAGTGGGGGCACTTGACCGTGCATTGCTTGAGTCACACCCTGTGCTTGAATATGTGCAGGTGGAGGAGGTCCGGCAGGATGAGGGTGATATTGAGGATGAGGTGGATGAGGATAGGGATGGGGGTAAGCGTAAAAATGGGGGGATGTTGGGCCAGTATTGGGACCAGGACCAGGAGGCTATATAAATAAAAAAAAAAAAAAAAAATTAAAATTTATTTATACATCAATGATCCCAAATAGAATTGTTTCACTCAGATGAGTCACAGTTCAACCCTTTGATATTATTAAACGGAAAATGTGGCAGAGTGCACTCATATTGCGGCCAACAAGTGAATGACACAAATTTGGTTCACTGTCATTACCTGACCTTCAAAATTTCGTGTCTAGTCTAGGAACAGAAAATAATAAAAATACAACTCGCGTAATTTTTAATTTTTTTAATATTTTTTTTTAAAAAAATTAAAAGAAGAATTAAAATCCCACCTGAGAATTTTTACTGCCATCACATGATGTTTCATTTTTGAGTTTATTTCTGTTTCCAGATTTCATCAGCGGTCTCGTATGCTTTAAGTTAACCAAGAGAACGACTCGCACCGAACTAGTAACATAAGGTAAATAAAAATTGTGTACGTGGACGACCGGTAACGGAAATAGATAAAAATACTAAGATCAACCAATAAATGACGTCATTTAATAAAATATCCTCGCTTCAAACTTTCTATTTTCAGTTCTCATCGAACTAAAAATCTCCGAAATGACGTTGACAACTTGTAATTATTTCAATATTATTCCAATTTCATCATTTTTTTACGACATCCACTGCGATAATTCAGTCGACGATAAATTGCCATTTCTATTCACGATGCATTAATAAATCTCAACAGTTTTGTTTCACCACATGTTTATTACGACAAACTTCCTCTTTACGGCTCAGTCAGACAAAAATATGCAGATCCGAGTGTCAATTAATTGTGGCAACTGAACAGAACTAGTTCACATGTTCTGAATAGAGGAATAAAGAGGACAATTTAATTATCGATCAATTTCGGTAGGCATGCACATGTACACAAAAACAAATCGATATCACATCATCACGTAACAACGGGCGACCATCATGGGGAGAATACTTTTCATCAACATCAACTTTCCTTTCCATTATCAACCGCATACATTTCAACGAACTCAACGTTGGAAATCATCAACAGTTTTCATTTGCCATGTGTGCTCCTGACTAGACAGATAAACAGGTGGAAAAGGCAGGCAGACAGACAGAGACAAGGCAAAGTTAGTTCGGTCCGGCCAAGTTATTATTAGAACACAGACTACACTTGAAAACAAGCTGCTCGTTTCATTACTCGAATGCTCCACATATCGCGCTAATTTTAAAGTAATAATAAAATTAAAAAAAATTAAAAAAATAAAAAAATTTGAAAATTTTATAGAACAATAAAAATTTAATATCTGCACATTATCAAAATGTACTCCAGCGTGAAAACAAAGCACTTCCCAGCCTGCAATGGACCAACATTTCATTTAATTCCTATAATTCAAACCCGTTGTTTAAATTAATAGAAAATAAAGACGTGAGTGAACTGCAGTAGGTCGTTGTTCACAAATTAGTTCCACCACAACCAAAAAATATTTCAACACACACAACTCCTCCCAAACTTGTTTTTATCAAAGCAGAAAAAAAATCCATAATTCCGTCCCCCCGAATAAAAAAAAAAAAAATTCGGAAAAATGAAGTTATGAATGCGAGATTTTTCTCGGAAAAAATATTTTGCCAATTTCGCACGAAATGCAAATTCAGCTTAAAAGTTTTTGTTGTTGACCGGATTCGAAGACAGTGCGCATGTGCGGTAAAAAATTCCTCGCCAACACGATTATAAACCAAACCAGGGTTTTCCCTCGGTAATAGACGGTTGCTCAAATTTATTTCCGAGGCACAAAAAAAAATACCAACGCAAAAACACATGTAAATTTAAAAAAGAAAAAACAATTTAATTTTAAATTATTCGAAGTTCTATTGTGAGTGTTCCCTTTCTCATGGTTTGGTTTACAATTTCCCTTTAATAAGTCTAAAAAATTAATTAAAAATTTTCAACTAATTAGAATCAATAAATTAATTGCTTTTTTTCTCCAATTTAATTTAAAAAACGTTTAGAACTTAAATTTTTCCACTGCCCCAAAGTGACCCTGATTTCTTGTGGACAATATTTAGTTACAACATAACCCAAAAAATATTATTTTTATCATTTTTTGTGTCAGTCGATAAAATTAATCCAGGACCACCAAAAGAGTCGAATTTTTCTTTCAATGCGTCATAAATCACGCACTTGTGGGTGGGACATTACAAAGTCCTCTGGTCAAGGCCCCCGATCCCAGCATCAAAGAAGTAGGGGAGGAAAAAGGATGGGAAAATCTATTTCTTCCCACACACAAACAACATTTTATAGATAAATTTAAGGATTAAGTTCACTTTCATATCCTATTGCTATATACATCTCTCGCTCTTCTATGCATCCAATTTCAAATTCAATTTTGTAATTGAAAAATCCATCACATCCTGACATTCGACAGGAAAGAAGCCGACCATAGGCCCAGAAAAAACCCACCCAAGTAAACAGCGATTCATTGATTATTAATAGATAAATTCCAAATTATCTCATATTTAAAAAAAAAAATTAAATTTATCTGTCATTAATCTTATTTTGTTTTTGTTTATTTATTCAAGACGTATTTAAGTATCCATAATTCTCGCAGGCGCCAACAGTTTATTTATTAAAGTTAGTTGCCACTGAATTATGTTGTGTTCAAAATATATTACGCAGTTCCAAACGTACCACCCAAAATTGATGCGTAATTATTACGAATCTTTTTAAGTTGGCTGCAACTCGCGTTTTTTGTTCTTTCATAACTTACGACACAAATCAGAGCAGATTTAAGCCGCACTGATTGCAACTTAAGTCCATTTTAGTACATCCAAAGATGTCTTTTAGTCGAATTTATATCTTGCATGCCTTCGTGTAAAGTTGGCCCTACAGGACATTGCGCGTATTGTTGTCTTCAGCCTTGTGACGCCAACTTCACACGTGTCAAAACTCGTTAGAAATGACTAAATTTGTGTAAAACAACAACACCACTACTGTTTAGCAGCCAATTACTCACAGGAATTTCGATTGAAGCACATAAAACTTCATTTTTTTATAGCCAATCTGTAATCTGTCTTCCATTTTCAACGTTATTATTATAATTACCGACAAGGAAATCATTATTTTACATCCATTTGCCCTGGTGCATGTCCTTCATTGTTTTGCAAATCAAGGATAGCAAATTGGGACTCGAGTAATTTATCATCTCCCCCATTTCTCCCCGACCTTTCTACATAATCTTTTGAGTTGAACCGGGACACATGACCATCACGATGGAAATTAGAAATTAAATTAACAATTTCCAACATGACGTCACCCTAAAAATGCAAAATACTTACGTAAGGAGTCGGTCCCATGGGCACTGACATGGGCGGTTGAGGGGAAAGTATAACATGTCGCAAGGTACCATTTTCGTCCACAATCTGTTGAACCATATGACCTGGAGGAACATGAACTGGCATCGGTATGGGTGGGCTGGTGTTATTCGACACCATTCGCACTGTCGCAGGACCTGAATATATAAAAAAAAAATTAATTAAAATATCAATATCAAACATTTATTTAAATTCGACAAAAGTCACACAAAATTACAATAAATTTTCATAGTTCCGAGACAGTCTGGCAGTTGACCTTTTTGGGCCAACTGCAGGAATGTCGTCATTAGACAAGAGACACGATCAAACAACGTCTTTCACACCCGGACCAAAATGAATCACGCATGATCTCATCCAACTTCAACAAGAAAAACTTAAATAAATAAACAAATGCAAATGGAGGATCCTTGTCAAACCCCTCGAATCCATCCACGCACGTAAACATAAACGCAAAACCGAAACAAAAGAAGTTATTCACTGTGCAGCGCTGCTAGGTCGTGTCACACTGGCCTTAGAAACTCAAATCTCGACACAACAAGGTTCCCTTAAAGTCATTAGATGGCCTTGTTACGATTCGAATCTTAGTTGCGATGGTGGTGGTGGTGGGGAAATTCCTTCAGTCCGCATTCCTCGCATTCTAACCGCGGGTTCAAGGGGCTGGGTGCGACAAACAAACGCTCAAATGCCCTATTCCTCGTATAATTTTCTTTTCAACTACCTATTCATAATAATAATAATGTCTGCCTGTGCCTGCATTCTATGAAAGAATTAAAATAAAAAGAAATAAAAACAAGTCTTAAAACTCGTGTTTAAACATCACGGGTCATTGCACACAAGTTTGGCACCTGTGGCTCGGGGTTCCATTGAGTCAGCGAATTGAAATTGAACAAAAGAACTTTACAAATATTAACAAGACTCCTCTTCACTACTGACAAAGAGGCTATTTCGGCCAGCAACTCACTCTAGCCTCCAACAAAACCCCATCAAACGGATATTTTTACACCCAACTAATAAATTATTGAGGCCATTTTGTCTGCGTTCATGTCTGAGGGTCACGACTTTGAATCTCATTCATTCCAATTTTCCTAGATTTAAAAAAAAATAATAATAAATTAAAAAAACATTTAAAGCTAATTTACACCATTTAAAAAAAAAAAATAATTAATTCATAAAGAAAAAAAAGAAAAAAATAAATTAATTCATAAAGAAAAAAAAGAAAAAATAATTAATTCATAAAGAAAAAAAAGAAAATAGAAAAAAAAATATCCAAGGACTTGCAAGATGTCCTTGTGTTTTCTCGTTTATGATTACAGTCTAAAGATACCAAATAATCTCGTTTGACCAGTGTGACCTCATTTCACCCTACACTAAACTGAGAAAAAAAGCAAGAATTTGAGATATAATAAAAGAAAAAACAAAACCGCCATTTTTAATCCATCACTACCCTCGACCTAACCCATTCATTTCGGCCTCTTTCAACCAACAGGTGTACAAAAGCCCCCTAAGACCAACCCATCTAATTCACAAAATACCTCACTTCCCCTTTGTCATTCATGAAGGTACAACACAACACTAGGGGTGTGTACTCACATTCTTCCAACACCCGGATGTCCTGAATGGATACTTTTACCTACAAGTGTGACCCCAATTTCAGCGCCAAACGAAAATCTTCATCACTAACTTACTCCTGTTTCGATGATAACAACAAAAGATACGCGCCATTTCTTTGATTTTTTTTAAATTTTGTTACATTTCTTTTCAGATTTCACATTCATTAATGTATGACGTTCCATTCAAAAACTCAACGGATATTTTGTTATTTAACGTCTTAATTATGTTTTTATTGCGCTATAAATTCAATTTCATGTCTTTAATTGAGAGCTTTTAATTTTTCTCGCGTCATTTACTTCCTAATAATATAAATATTTTAATTCCACTGTTTATAAACTGTTTATAATTCGTAAATCGGTGGGGTTAATGAACAGTCGAGGTTGTCTGACTTTAAACATTAATTTTTTCCGAATTTCACATGCGATTTTCCCCCTTTTATCATTTTTTTTTTTTTTGGCAAATTAAAAATTAAATAAAAAAAAAAAAAAACTTAACCGTGCATAGTGCACGGGTGAGCGCACATATCCTGTTGAACTCCAAAACAAAATTCCGTGTAGAATTCGGCACAATTGCCCGAATACATTTCGGCACACCCATTCGTGTCGTAAAAACCAGCTACCATGGCGGTCAACATTTACGTGGCCGGTTGACAAAAGTATTTTTTAAAAAATATTGACGGATAAAACTATTTCACTGGCACTGAATTTTCCGCTTCACGCTAACAAATGCCGATCGTCTGTGTAAATGTTAGTAAATTTTGATTTTTTGAAAGAAAGAAAGAAAAATTCAAAAATTGGAATTAAAGAAACGAGAGTAATCAGCCTCCCGATGAAACACAGATCAAATGTTCGGTCATGATAAAAGATCACTTATCAATGTTCACTGTTCACGAGTAGAGAATATCAACTTGGGCGCAAAGTTAATTCAAATTCCGATTCGAGGCTCGACAAGTTAGAATATAAGTATCGCAACGGCCGCGGCGACTGAACTGAGAATGTCTGTATCGAAAGACGAGGCGACAGACGGGCGGCACGACAGCGAGTAATACAAAATGGCCGCTTAGGGCGCCATCGCGCGGCGTGAATAAACAAGAGCGCGCCAGCTAGTGTTGAAATGGAAAATAAAATGGCTTTCAAACAAATGGAAAAGGAGGGGGGGAAAAAGAAAAATCTTTCCGCTTCTTCTCCCTTTTTGTGCCGAGTGAGACCGTCTTCAGTCAATGGCCTGTGTGATAGCCAGCAGCTCTTTCTCGTGAAAATTCTTTGCCTTTTTATTCTCGGAATATTTGACAATCCGAATTCCCATCGCCCTCCCCAATAATTTTCCCTAAAAATTAATGTCAGCGATCCAAAGTCAACGTTGAAATTCAGAGAAATTTTGAAATCTCAGAACCTTTTCCCCCTCGGTTAATTAAAAATATCAATTTACAGTAAACATGAACTCAATAAACGTTTATCAATGAATTTGAAGCGATAAGAAAAACCCCAAAAATTAAGTTTAATACTCGAATTGAGTATCTTTGAAATTAAAACCACATTTTCCTTCTCTAATCCAAGGTAGAAGGCGTGAGTAACAGGCAGGAAAGAGAATGAATCATCTTATCTGAATGTAGATGTAGTTCAATGAAATCGCAGGTCAACAGCAAAAAAATAAATAAATAAATAAATAAATAAATAAATAAAAATATCTACAATTGATCAATTTCCCAAAGAAATCACCATTTCTTCACGCATTCACTCATAAAAATCATAAAATTAATCCCTACTTCCGGTGTGGAGATGGGCAAGCGAATAATCACATGATCCCAGATCAAGAACTGACTCATATTTCCCGCCCTTGAACTGTGACACGTGACTGACCCCACCCTATACAAAATCAAAACCGAAAGACACGAGGCCTTTTTTCAATCCAAAATAAAACCAACTTAAAGCCAATTTATTCAGTGCTCACAAGTCAGTGGCAGCCATGATTTATCCTTGGCTTTTTTTATTATTATTAAAAAAAAAAAAAAAAAACTAAGTGAATTAATAAATTTGGTAGGAAAATGCGTGAGTGTAGACAGGGCGTGGGAGTTAAGGGGAATAGGAAAGGGGATAAGTGTGACGGCGTCTCAGTGGTGAGTGGGCGTCCAACTGATAATGTCAATAGGTCACATTGAGCTCAAAATGCGAGGGCCTCGCTTGGATCAATAAACGACGTCACTCACATGGGGGCGTTGAACGATCACGTAGAAACCTTTGGATAAGTATTTTTTATTTATTTATTTATTTTCATTTTATATGAAAATTTTAGATTTATTTTAGTGTTACTTTCGGTTCTTTTAATGTTGTGAAAATGAAAAATTGTTGTTTAAAAAAAAAAACAACAAATGGTTTCCTTCCTATTCATATCATAATCTTGACACTGAATCAAAAATAAAGAAAAAAAAAAATCATTCATCCAAAGATCCCCGAAAAATGAAATATTAATTATTTTTAAACTACAAAAAAAAGTAACTAAATAGATCATGGTGATGAAATCAAGATGATGATCGCCATCTATCGCTAGAAATTTCAAACTGCGCCATCTATTGTTATAAATATCCAAGAAAAAAAAAAATATAATAATCTCTAGTATTATTGTTTGTTTTTTTTTGTGTTTTTTTTGGAAAAATGTTTATAGTTAATCAGAATCCGGAAATTACAATTCCTGGCAAAAATAAAAACAAATGAGGCCATTTGTTAATTTTACATTATCACTTGTTGTCGGAAGTGTTATATAAAAATTTAAAAAAATAGAAACACAGATTTGGTTACTCGCATTTAATTGATTAAACAAACATTCGGGAGTAATAAATTTTAAGATTAAAAAAAATAAATAAATAAATAAATAAATAAATAAAAATTAAAGGAATTCTAAACTTCAGCCAAGAATCAAAGATGGCGCTGTGCCAAAGCCAAGTTGGGTCCGCACACTTGTTAACCACGTTGCTGATTCATAGTATTTAATTAAAAGTTGGCGAAAAATGACATAAAATTGGAAACAATATGATGCCCGGCCATAAAGTTAGGTACACAATTGAAAGGAGTTCAATAGCTCGGTTACCATGACCACAACTTGAGTATTTTATACATAACAACCAGACATTAACGACTCGCCATGAGGAAAAAATAAATTTTTCCCTTTACTCTTCTATAGAATCAAAGCCCCAGACTCGTGTCAAAGCTCGGTCCCATGGTCAATATCACCGGAAGTGGCATCAACCTATGTCACTTTGGACAGATAAGTGTGAAATAAGTCATCCGAAATTCAAAACGAAATATATTTTTTTACAGTTTAATCTCGTGTACAACTCTCAACTTAATTATCCAATTTATTTCCTTTTAATACAACGACGAAGCCTATTTTTAGAATCATCTCTAATCAAATGTAAGAAAGAAAAAAAAAATAAAATTTGAAAAAAAATTCGAAATTTCGAAATATTTGCAGAGAACAATTTTAAAATTTGAAGTTGAGCGTTGAAACGAGGTTAGTGTAACAAAAATACTACTTGAGCGAGCAATAAACCAACAATTCAACTAATTACGAAAAATGACCAACTTATAAAAAAATATAAAAAGCATCGCAATTGAGCCCCATGGGCCATGGTTGAATTCGTGAGGATTAGCCCCATTAACAGCTGTTGCAATCTCCCGTCCAAGGTCGGGCAAGAATTGAAAATTCGACAATATTTTGAAATATAATAATCAAGTCGAAGTGGTCACTTACCCTGAATAAGTTGCATCTGATCACCCACTTGGAACGAAATAGCTTCCCCTGGATTCACGTGTAAATGGACGACATGTTGACTGGTGGGCAACGGCGGCGGCGGCGGCGGCGCCCCGGTGTTAGTCGCCTCGTTCGGGCTCGTCCCGCGCGATTGGTGCGGACTCGGGCTGTACCTGCTCGGCGATTGTCCGCGATGTGGCCCCGCGCACTTGGCGGCGTACGGCACGCCGGGTGTCATGGGCATTTGCGGATGAAAGTGCGAATTGAATGCATTGGTCGTTATCCAACCATTTCCGTTTTGGCAAGTCTCGAATACGGCGGGGATCGTGAATGGTGCTGAATTGGTGTCTAAGCGCGGGTCCTTGGTGACGGGCATGCTCGTGCGGCAACTCGATCTGCTTGTTGTCGTCCCTTCTTCAATGAGTGGGTCTTGGTGGCCGTTGGCATTGGCGTCATTGGTTTCGCTCGCAGTTTCACCGGCCGCGCTCAGATTCTCGGCCTCGATGTCAATGTGATTGGTTTTGGCCTCGGTCTGTTTATCATCGTGGACCGTAGTGGAACAGTTCATTGTTTTCACCATCAAATATGTTGACGGATTTTCAACTCAAAAACTAATGATTTAGATCCTAGAAAGAAAGAAAGAAAGAAAAGAAAAAAAAGAAAAAAAAAAAAAACAAGAAAAAATTAATTCATAATTTTGCAATTCCCGGTTTTGACGCAAGGGTGGTATTAAACTGATTAACTGAATGTGACATCTGGCGATGCATAGTAACAAAATAGGTAAACATGAACGTTATTCTTTTTTTCTACAGCTGTTTTCTGCTGTAATTTATTTTTTTGTACAGAATTATGTACGAACAATAATGTAAATAAAACATAAATAATAAAAAATGTCGGACATAAAAAAAATAGAATTTTGGAGGTAAAATAAATTATAAAAAAAAAAAATAAAAAAATTTCGGGGTTTAATCTCGTTAAATAAGCTGCCTGTCAAAATTTAAACATCTGATGCGTAAAAGCAACATGTGGCCATATTTCTGGCTCGAAACCATAACCATCGATCAATTACTATAATATATTGTGCCATTGATTTTTTTCTATACATTTCTTAGAGAGTTTTTCACACTATTCGAGGCTCGTACACGGGACTGGGTGACACGGATCTGCCGATTAAGAGTTTAAAACTTGAATCTTTTTCCAAGTTTTCGAATTTCCTGGAAATTCCAGTGTCCGGATGAAGAAATCGCACTTATCATATTTGTGCTTTTCATTCACTCAACTGGGCTAAACGCCAATCGCCGTCATGCAACTTGAAAAATATTATTTTATTATGACTAAAGCTATAAATAAATAAGTTTAGATTTTACGTGGAAATGTGATAACGACCTTATTTTAAACCTTCGAGAAAAAGGAACAGCTTTTTATCTTCTTTTTAACTTTAAAAACTTTTAAACTAAATTCGGAAAATAAAAAATAAGAAAAAAGTTGACTTACTAAAAGTACAATAATTTTATACGAACAAAGATATCATTAAATTTTCGAGTTGTAGTGGACTTGGCATTTTTATCAAGATGGCGGACTTAGATAACATTTTCAAATATTTCCTCATTTATTTTGGCTTAGTTTTGAAAAATTCATAAAACTTGTTTTTTAACTTTTTTATTTTTTTTTTTTTTTTTTTTTTTTAAAATGACTGGGAAAAAAAATCAACAAGTTTCAACTAGTTACCACCTAGTGACGAACTATAAAAATAAGAATTCTAAATGAGAAAATGTTTTTTGGCTGTTTACCACAAATTATAGTGTAATTAGGGCTAAAAGTAAGGCTACAGTAGGCAAATGAAGTACACACAACTGTATCCTGTATCAGCAGAGAATAAAAATCAACCCTCAACTCATCCTGAAGCCCTCCTTGGAATTTGGGGTCAACACAGGTCACTCAAGGGCATTTGCCTACCACTTTGGATTCCTCACATAAAGAAATACAACAAAAAAAATCAAAATAAATGATTTTTTTTTGTTTGGTTTTGTTTATTATTTTTTTTTTTTTTTTTTTTTTTTTTTGCTACAATAAAATAAAAAAAATCACTTTCCCCTCCACACACTTAACCTAATTGAAACTAATAATATTTTGAAAATACAAAATGGTTACATCACCTTTAAAAAAAATTCAAAGGGAAATTTTTTTTCAACCTGAATTCAATTTTCAAACAGGATTGCTTTTCAAATTTCAAAAAAAAAAAAAAAAAGAAACAAAAAAGAAAACATAATATTTTAAACAAAATAATAAACAAAAAAAATTCGAAATAAATAATTTTTTTAAAAAAAATAAGAAATAAAATAAAATGTGTAACCTCTACCCTTCACGTATTTTTCCACCTGTAACCAATGATAAAAATTTTCTATCAATTTTAATTCCCCTGCTTCTGGTTTCATTTTTAACACTACTGATTTTTATGGCATTCATCACAGCTTATTATGTTAATTAATTACACTATGGGAATTTTTAAAATACTCCTATTGTTATTTAATAATAATTTCTCCATTTTTTTTTTAAATTATTTCACTTTTACTGATGCTGGAATTAATAGCAACAAAAAAGCATAAAAAGAATTCCCACGTCTCAGCTTTCTATTCATTCACATCAAATGATTATGTAACAGTGCTTCTCCGGTTATGCATTTTCTTGTTTTGTTATATTGTTTAATATTTATTAAATTGACTTTTTTTTTCTTTCTCTGATGAAATGTAATAAATTTAAATGTAATCGCTTTAAATCTACGTAATAATATCGTAATAAAATACTCAAAATAAACATCCGTAAAGTAATTTTACCGAGAATTTTACACATAATAATATTCCCAATTTAGATCACGGCCCATTAAGAAAAAATTCCTGATTTTAAGAAACTAATTTCCATATTTCCACATAAAAAAAAAAAATCAAAGAAAACATGAAAAATATTTTAAAAAATTTAAAATTAAAATTTTAATTTTTTTAACTTCAAATTTTTCCACAATTAAAAATTACTAATAAATAAATAAGTAAATAAGTAAAAAATACTGGTAAAGTTAGAAAAACTCCATTTTCTCACTTGATTTCCTCTATAACGTCTCTCTTTAATAATCCAACACGCACCAGATGTTGGTCCAGTACGAATTTGACTAAAATTTCCACCGCAATTAAAAAAATCTGAGTTACTACATCAACATCTGTTTAGTTTGGATAAGTTTCTCTTTATGATAAACAGCTATTACAGTACGTGTCAAGTTTAAATGTCAAACGAGAACTTTCTTCCTAACAGATTGCTGTCATTCTTTAACGTTCGTTTGAAAATAGAAAGCTGTCATTCATTGCGAACACATTGTTGAAGGTATTTTCGCGAAACTAAGGGCAATCCATAGGGATTATTGCGCGGTTATTGCAACGATTACATACCTGACAGATAGTCAGCAGCAGGATGTGCGCCATCTTGATTTAACCATGGCCGTCAGTGCGCTCGGCTTATGAGAAGGCCTGATATCGTAACTGACGTCACACGTGTCAGACGTAATTAATTTATTACTAATTAGTTAAATTTCGAACAGATACTAAATTTTTTTTAAAAAATCCACGTCAATTTTTCGAACGGTAAATAAAAGAGTATTGACACTACTTCGTAATAAATTATAATTATTTTTTTTTTTTAGCATTTATGTTTATGTTTTGAAACAAAAATTAATTTTTTTGTATAGGTTGATTATAACCAGTATCTAAACGATTTGATTACATTTGTAACCAAACACCAGATGGAGAAATCATCATTCATCAGGTTCATTCATTTATGCCAAAAGAAAAGCCCATCGGTTAGCTGAATAAGACATTTATTATTCTTACATTACGCAAATGCACACAACAGAACAGAAAAATTACATTAACAAATACTATGAATAGCTTTTTCCTGTTCTATTTTTCTTTGCTTAAACAGCTGAACACTTAACTTATACATTTCGTTATCAAAAGACTGAGGCGTCACTGAAGGAATCTGCAAATAGAAATATATTAGCAATTAAGAAAACATTAACGAAACAGTTAATCATTCACTCACTTTTTCAGTCACTTTGTAAAGTTGTTTACGCAGTTGTAAATCTCGCCTGGCACATAAAGCTCTTCGATACGGCCCAATGTCGGTCAACACAGAGTTCTTTTGTTCACTGTCTTTAATTTTAGCGAATAACATACTATTGGAATAACTCGATTCAAAAGTCAACTGCAATTTCGACGAATTTTCTACTTCAGAACCAGTTGCTGTAATAATAAACAGTTAATTAAACAATCATTTCTTCTTTTTTAAAAAATAAAATTTAAAAATTACTTTGATTTCCTCTCTCCTCCTCCTCCTCTTCTCGCAACTGTTCTTCACACTTCGCCTTTATCTTATCCAACAATTGTTTCCCTCCATATTGGGGTAAAATGCCAATTCTTGAAAAAAGATAAACGGCTGAAAAACGACGAAGAGCAGAACCGGGAGCCGCTTCGTTTTTCGCTTTTGGACGAGCTGTCAAACAGCTCCAATCCACTTCGAGCGAATCGACAGTACCATTTTTGGCTTCCCTCTCCAATTTTGCAGCTTCGTCTTCGGGTTCTTCGATCATGGTTTCCAAATCATCGTCACTGATCGCTTCGTAATCGTCATTTTCCAATATATTTTCACTCTCCTTTTCTTTCGATCCTTCTAGTTTATTAACACTTGCATCCGATAACAGCAATATCTCCTCTTCCTTAGGTGGCGGCGGTGCAGCGTTACGATCAATTGACCTATTTCTACTCGCCGAGGAAGAAACCCTAAAAAAACAAAAACATTTATTAAAAAGTGTCATTAAATCCTTTAATAATCCGCACTTTTCTGTAGAACGTCGTTCGATGCTTGTATTCCTACTAGTCGGTTGAGATCTATAACTCTGCCTTTCTCGAGTCCGACTTCGCCCCTCTTTTTCCTGCGACGAACTCCTCTTTTTACCCCGACTTTCCTCGATCAATTCCAACAAATTCTTTCGTTCTGGTTTCACCTCGACACATTCCTTCTCCTCTTCAATCACCAACGAATCCTTAACTTCCATTTCTTCCTCCATGTTAAGAATTTCATCCGCATCGTCGCTCCAATCGCTCAACCCGTCGACTTCTTTATCGACAGAAGCCGCTACAGGCTCGTCTGTAAAAAATAAAATGTATCAAAACATTATTCCATCTCAAAAATTCCTACGACCACCTTTAATTTCATTGACCACTCCCTCTTCCAACTTAGGGGGCGGCTCCTCGTTCGCTTTCGGTTGGCTGGGCTCCTTTGATGGATCTCTTCGCGGTCTTTTTTCGTCTCTTTTATCATCTCTACTGCGTGATCGGCGTCTTTTCCTCGGTTCTCGTCTACGATAGCCTTCGTCTTTTGGAGGTTCATCTTCCTGTTTGTCATTTTCCCGATTTCGTTTCCGTTCAGCATTCCAATCCTGCGATTCTCTTTCACGATGCGGCGGATCTCTTTGCTCTTCAATCGGCATCTCAGTCCATGCAGCTGCTCTAAGCGATGGCGACGGGTCATTTCGACCGTGTTTAGCTGGAGGCGACAAACGATCCCCACCACCTCGAGGTCGTTTCCTCGGTTCTAACGGTTCGTCTCGTCTTTTCCATTGCGGCTCCTTATTCAGGGGTTGTAAATTTGGATTATCAGCTCGAAGTCTTCTCGCTAAACGAACAAAAAAATCATAAACCAACAAATAACAAATAAATAGCAAATAAATCAATTAAATTACCTGTTCGATTCTTTCCTCTTCCACGTCGACCGTCCCTATTACTCCTCCACCGTCTTCTGCCCCCTTTTTCACCACCTAAACCTTCTTTTCCACCCATTTGCGGACCTACACAAACAAAATCATTTATCAAAACGCGTCACCAATAATAATCAACAACTCACCTTTCCCTAAATTCATCCTCCTCCTACCCCCCTCCAACTTGTCCAAATTGTCTCTTAGCCTCTCCTTAGGTCGCCTTTCACCTCTCGGCAGAACTTGATTCCCCGCTGGTAGATCTCTTTCTCTTTCCCTCTCCTCTCTCTCTCTCCTCACGTCATCTTTCAGTCCACGTTCATCAAACCCTCGTCGATGGTCTCGATGAACGTCATCGCCCCTTTTTTCTCGACTCGTGCTCCTCCGTCCATCATGCGCAGATTTATTATGTCCTTGTCCCCTATTCCACTCCCACGAGTCCTGTGCCCCATCTTGCTTCGCCTTATCCCTTTGATAGCCCTTTCTCTCGTCTTCCAGAGCCTCTTTTTCGCCATGGGGTCTTTTATTCCTAGAATTGTCATCTCGTCTCTCTTCTCGGTGATTTCCACTTCCGGGTTTCTCATCTCGATCCCTGTCTTGTCTCCGCTTGATTCCATCCCGTTCTTCAACGGAAGCAGGATGTCTGGTCGGGGATCCAGCGCCACGTCGAAACGGAGACGATCGCCGCGATGCGTCGTCGACGTTTCGCTTCCTATCCGCCTCACCTAACTCTCGTTCACGTGGCGGTAGATTGTGCGGCTCTCTGCGATCTTGATTTTTATTTCCTCGAGTTTTATTCGGTTCACGACGGTCTCTTCCCTTCTTGTAAAAACCCTCGCGTAAAGGTAATCGTCTCTTTTTATCTTTTTCGTCCCGGAATCCTTCCATTTTTTTCACATCTTCACGAGGCGATAAAGAGCGCCGCGCGTGATGATGACGGTCTTGATCTCGATCTCGATCCCGATCGGGTGAATAACTGCGCACCGATCTCGCCTCACGGGGTGCCGGGACGTCTTTTTCCTTCGAAACGGATGTGCGTTTCTTTTCTACTTTTTCGTTTACAACCGGTTTTCTATTTTTGTCGGGAGTGAGAGATTTCTTTTTAGTTTTTCTTAGAGACGATGGCGATGGAGTTCTGTTTCCTCTTCGCGATTTTCTCCCGCTTCCGCCATCTCTTGCAGCTGGTGTTGGTGAGCGACGTAGTTCAGGGGTCGGAGGACTTTTCGACCATCGTTTTGTAGTTTTACGTGCGTCGTCGTTGGCTAATGACGAGCTGCGTTTCTTACGATTGTATTTATCATTGCTTTTCCCCGTCGCACTTCTCTCCTTATCGGCAGTGTCCGGGCTCTTATGTCGATGTTTCGGCGGTGGACTGGGAGTTCGTGGACCTTTTGACTTGGGACTAGTTGTAATGGGACTCCTACTCGCTCGTCTCGATTGGCTTTTGGGTTTGTTCGAAGTAGGATGTTCCGATTTGTCCTTAATTTTCTTCGCGGAACCACTTTTATCAGTTTGTTCTTCTTTCGGCGGAGGCACAAATCGCCGTGCTCCGGATTTGAGTCTTTCTCGTTTATTTTTATGTTTTGCATTACTGTCCGTTGAGTCATCACTCGAACTGGAGTTCACTCTGTTATCGTCGCTGCTGCTGCTGCTGCTACTGGACCGGCTACTGCTGCTGCTGTCGCTCGAACTGCTACTAGAACTAACCTACAACAAAATCAAAAAAATAAAAAAAGTAAAAGAAATAAAAAAATAAAAAATAAATAAAATGCCATTTATACCGTTTTCTGGATAATCACTTTTTCCCTCTCCTGAGCCATTCTTTCCTTTTGCATCTCCAGCGCCAGTTCTCGTTGTAGCTGTTGTCGTCGTTTCTCTAAATCTAATTCCTCTTGAAAATCAAGATGACTTTTATCATTTGACCATTCTATTAATTAAAAAATAAACTCGATTATTTCGAGTGAAATATATCAATACAAATGAAACCTACTTTTTCCTTTATTGTCGTCATCGTCTCTTTCCTTATCAGTTGGACGTGTAACTACAACAGTTGACTTGATTTTACTCTCCGGTTCAGGTTTATGAATTCGAGTTTTCGATCGTCGACGAGTCTTCTTAACAAAAAAAATTTCTTCCATGAAATATTAACCAAATTAAAATTTATTTAATTATGTATAATTTACTTTATTCGCTGGTGAAATAAGTTTTGGTGGATTATTCCTGCTGGTCCCTTTTTTTTTCTATCCTTATTTCCCACATCACTTTCTTCATTCCTAGAATTTTGCCTAAACCACAAATTAAACACTAAAACCTAAAAAATAATAATTTCATAATTTTAACTTACTTGTCTCCTGCTTTACCCTTTTTATTCGGACTACTAAAAGGCCCATGTTGATATTTACAACTGCGTCCATATTCACAAGCGCCAGTTCGCAACCAATTCCTGCATTTTTCACTACTATAACTAGCTCCGTGTGTCTGAAAATTAAATAATTATGTGGCACTTAAGCTTCTAAATAGTTTGCATCTGAAAAAACAAATAAATTACATCACTAGCTGTTAATCCAGTAGATCCAGGACCTAATCGTTCGAACACACTCGGTCTTCTAGGTGGAGTTGTGTCTCCTTGCGATGTTTTAGACGTATCGCCTATAGTTACTTTACGTTTCATCGTCTTCTTCACTCATGTAGAATGTAGAAATAAAAACCACAACCAACTCCTCCGATCGTTCCTCCGGCTTCTTTTCGTTTCGGATAAAGACTAACGACGCTCTGAAATTGGAATTTATTTGCGCCGTCTAACGGCAATGATTGCAAGTTTTATTACGTGCGGTTTATGTTGTTTTCACTTAGCCTTTGAAAATGACTACTGCTGCTCGACCGACGTTTGAACCTGCTCGTGGAGGCCAAGGAAGAGGTGAAAAAGATCTAAGTGCGATATCCAAGCAATATTCGAGTCGGGATTTGCCTTCTCACACAAAACTTAAATACAGGTACAGTACATTCGAGTGTTCGTAAGACATTTAGACAATTCACAATAAAGCTAACAACGACTCGTATTTTTTGTTCAGGCAACCTGGTCAAGATACCGCTGATGAAGTGCGAGGTCGTGACTTCCGTAAAGATCTTGAAGAAAGAGAACGACAAGTAACCAGAGAAAGAGCTCTAGAAAGAGAAAAACGAGGCGAAAGAGTTAAAGGTAATTTTTGAAAGTTTGTTTAATGGATGTTTGTTTGTTTGACTTTATTTTTGTTTTTTAATCAGAGCTTCCCAGTTCCAAGAAACCACGTTTGGATCAGATCCCCGCTGCCAACTTGGATGCTGATGATCCCATAGACGATGATGTAAACATTTTAAAAAGTGAAATTTGTTAAAGTAATATAAATTGGATTAAATATTTATATAGGACGATGACAGCAGTGATAGTGATGAGGATACAACTGCGGAATTAATGGCTGAGTTGAATCGAATAAAGAAAGAACGAGCTGCAGAACAACTAAGAAAAGAAGCTGAGAAAAAAGCAGAGGAAGAACGAATAAGAACTGAAAATATTTTGAGTGGAAATCCACTTTTAAATTCGCAAAAGACAGGGCCAGCCGATTTCAAAGTAAAATATTAAAAATCGTTGACTTCAAATAGTTCTAACTTACTTATTCTTCTAGGTCAAGAGGCGTTGGGACGACGATGTGGTATTTAAGAATTGTGCACGTGGAGAGCCGGATAAACAGAAACGCTTCATCAATGACAGTCTTCGCTCAGAATTCCACAAGAAATTTATGGAAAAATATATCAAATAATCATCTTTTTTGTAAATGTTAATTATTGTGCAGTTTTATTAAATCACTTAGCGACTAATGAATTTTTAAATAGTTAAAATTATTTTTTATTCGTCGATAAACTACCACAACTAATATTATTTACATTTAAAAAAAATGGCAAAAATTCTTAAAGTAAATATTACATAAATATTGTGAATTCGCAATTTAAAATTGCACTAAAAATATTTACAAAGCAAATTATAAAAAAAATAATCCCTCTCAACGACTCCCCGAGATTCAAGTTACAATGCACAAATTATTCATATTGATATCATTATTGCCTAAAGAACTTACATCCACAGATTTCAACAACTCATAATAAGGAAAAAGAATAAAATTCACTTATTTAGCCGACAATTGTTAATTTTTTACCGTAATAAAGCTACTGGATTGTAGGTAAAAGTTGCTAAGTCAAACACTTCACGAGTTAGCATGATAAAGAGCACCTATTAAGTTTGAAAAAAAATAAAAAATAAAACAGCCTTAAAGGAACTTTTATACAGACGTATATAACAAGGAAAAATTATCCAACAAGTAATTTTAATTATATATATATTTTTCTGTTTGCAACGGTAATTCATGTGTTCGAAGACTGGTTCATCGTATCAGGAGTTGGAGGTTCACTCAATTGCATGTCTTGATCGGTAGATTTAAAGATACTGCACATAGAATCATTGCTGTGCAGTGACTCCGGTGTTCCAACAGTTGTACTGTGAGGAACGGTCTGCTCAGGGCTGGCAGTATCGTCAAGACTGTTTGACGACAAGCTGGAAAAAATAAAAAAATATTCATATTACTTAAATACCAAAATAAATGTGTTTTTTTTTTATTTAAATTTTTACCTATGAGTGAGTGGATGCACACTCAAACCGCGGTCTGGTGTTAAACTGTGAAACCTTTTATTTGGACTGAAAACGTTGTCTTTTTCATCAAGTTCGCATTTCCTTTTCGCCGAAAACGCACTCGGACGAAGTGTAATTGGACTAATACTTCGTTTACTGGTACTGAATAAAAGATTTTAAATTGTTAATTGAAATTAAGAATTTATTTTACTCTTACAAAATCCTCCTAGTCGGACTAGGTTGTTGCAATGTAGGCGAGAATGTCAGCTGTTTAAATGTTCCACAATTACACACTTATAAAACTTGACACAAAACTTATTTCAATTATCACCTTTCGCCCTCTTGTAGGCGAGAGTGAACAACCAGCTGAAACTGGAGACGCAAATAATTCGGATCCATTTCGTTTACTTTCTAAAGGGAATGTTTCTACCTGAAATTACAAGTAATAAATTCCCATTCTCATATTCACTTTAAAAAAAAAATCAAATAAATAAATTCGAATAAAATAACCAGTGTCAAATCTTCATAAGATTGCGACATTTGCATAGCAGACCGAACCTCCCTGTAAATAAAACACAACAAATAAATTAATATCAAAAAACATTATCAATAAGTCCGTAATCTTACCGTTCATGAGCAACTTCTCGATTTACAATATCCATTCCTTCCTCATGTTTGATTTGACTGATTCGAAAGGGCATCTGCAAAACGTTCTAGTGTTAAATAATTGACGCAGATAAACGAGCGAACAAGTGAAAACTTCAATACCGGTGACTGGGGACTAGTGCAGCAGTTATTCGGGCTGAAACTGGCACTGAAGCGTCTCGTTCTTGGCTGATTACCAAACAACTGCGGCGGGATGAGTTCATCCCTGAAAAGACAATAAATCAAAATTACAGCGAACGAATAGGAAATTCAATCTCAACAATATTTTATTTATCATTTTAATTTTTTTACTCCTTGTAACAAGTAGAAATAAAATTGCCCGGGAAATTTATAAGACATTTGGATTTTTTTAAGCCTAATCTCTATAATAAATGAATTAGAAATTCATTCGTCTTACCCGTTGCTGTTAATGTCGATGTTTATCATTGGCGCACTACTCGATCGCTTTAAATTGCTTTGAGGTGGATCCACATCCATACTAAAGCTAGACATGACGAAGAATGTCGTCCAAAGTGTGTTTGGTTCTTATTTTGCCACTCACACACCCAGCGATAAACCCAACACTAAATGAATGAAACACCTACACGGTTGCCACTTTCCGACATTAAATTTGCAGTACCGTACGTATTATCTGCATATTCGTACGATAAGAGTTTCACAGAGGTGTCGAATGATTTTTCAGAGAGAAATAAAAAAACGAAGACATTACAATTTATACCGGAACGTGGTTTCTCGCCGAGGTCAACCTGGAATAAATACCATACTACAAATAAAACATCAATGAAATGGACGATAATGCTACCATACGGCTAGGAATCCTTCTTAAAAGTGTCCACACCTTATCCTGCGAATCAAATTGCTGGATTTAGGTTGCTGGGATGTATCGAGAATTTTTATTGGTTCTAGTTTTTCGGTCTCGGTTTCGGTAAAATAAAAAAGCGCGGGCAGTCATTTTTTATTTTTTAAATTAGTATTTTCTTGTTTTAATTTAAGAAGACAAAAAATATGTAAAGAACACGACTTTTTTTAGAAAGAGTACAGCACATATATTATTAAAAACAAAAAATTTTACAAAAGTTCAGTATTAAAAACTTGTCAAATGGAGAAAAAAAAAATGTACAAAAAGATGTAAAAACTTATTCTAAAATACAAATAAACTAATAGGACATCGAAATATTTACACAATTAAAAAACGAAAAAAAAATAAAAATAAACTCAAATTAAATCCACAGGTTACATTAATAGAACTTTCAGTTTTTTTTTATATTACTTAAAAAAGTATCACAAATAAAAACACCACAAAAATTATTTGTACACATTTCTTCCTTTTTTTCATTAAGAAATAAACTCTAGGCACTCAGTTATTTATTTTTACCCCTTCTTTCTTTCTGTTCTTATACAAACGAGTTATATATTTACATATATATACAAAGAAGTTACTAGCACGCCACTGATCGCCTTCCACAATCTAAAAGCCTTAAATTAATCCAATCGCTAAAAATTCCCGCCGAGGAACTTGGCCAGCTTCAGAGAGAGAGCCCTCCTATAGATCAATCAATCACAGCCACAGATTTAACGCATTCCCACCATGGAAAGTGGTAAGAACAGGGGGTGACAACTCAAAACTCGGATTATAACTCATATAAATCTTCCAAGTGCTTTGTGAAAGTCTTGCAAATATTGAAGAAGTTGCATGAATGTTGGACGTGCGTCTAGATTCACCACCCAGCAGTAACCCATTAAAGTAAATCTAAAAAAAAAAAAAAAAAAATTAATTTATAATTATAAAATTCAAATTATTTCAAATTACAATTCATCGGGGCAGTTAATTGGTTGCGACAATCTGTATCCATCTTTAAGAAAAGCAACCACCTCGAAAGGATCGATTTCGATGTACGGTTGCTGACCCAGCGTCATCAACTCCCATAAAGTGACGCCAAAAGCCCACTGTAAAAAAAAAATTAAAAATTAACAACAAAAATAAAAGTCCATTTAATTTTTAAAAAATAATTAACTTACGACATCACTGGCTGGATAAAACTGTTTACTAATCAGACACTCGAGTGCGAGCCACTTGATTGGCCTATTTTCGTTGTCCCCGAGACAATGATAATCGTTTGGAAATAGATCCCTGGCTAAAGCATTGTCGGCGATACGTACTTGTAATCTCTCATCAATCCTAAATAACAACAACCTTTGTATCATTACAAAAAAAAAACAAAAGATAAAAATCTAAAATACTTACACGCAGTTCCGTGTAGCTAAATCTCTATGTATGACTTTACGCCGATGTAAATACTGCATCCCAAGTGTAATTTGAATTGCCATATCAACAACCTCGCGAGTGGAAATCACCTGCAATTTATTGAATAAATTGAGTTTAAAAGTAATTTAATTTTTTTTTTTCTAAAAAAAAAGAAAAAAAAAATGATTAAACTTACGTGAGCATGGCCTTCGGGTGAAAATTTGCACTTTTGTAAAAACCTTTTTAAATTCCCTAGTGCCGCTCTTGGGTATATTAATAATGGTTGTTTCCTATCTTCCAGCGATACAGCCAAGATGCTCTGGATGTTGCGATGACTCAAGCCGTACATCATCATTCCCTCAGCAACCAAAAGTGAGATTTGGATCTGAGACGCTTGGTCTAATTACCGCAATTACGAAATACACATAAAAACCGGATCAATTTAGATAGAAATAAGATTAATCCATGGAAACCTACCGCTCACGGTTTTCACATAAACACTTTGACTAGTTCTCATGTCGATATCGTCGATTAAAATCCCGTTATAAATCCGTCCAAAAGTTCCTTTTTACAAAAAAAAAAAAAAAATTAGATAAAACTAATATTTAATCGAGGTATAAAAAATTGATGTTTTCTGTTTACCTTCATGTAAAATCTCTTTTAAACTGACTTTATTCCTGCCAATCGAAATCTCGGCCAATTGATCAACCAACTCCATTGATTGAAATCCATTAATTAACTGTCCAGGAGCAACGCGTCGAAAACTCGAATAACCTGTTGATTAGGAATGATAAATTAGGGAAAATCAAATCAAATTGAAACGTTTTAAATTAAAACTCACTTGGTTTAGTACCTGAGCAAGTGGCATTTGTAGGAGTTTCGACGCGTAGAAATGTATGTGCCTGATTACAAAGTGTGGAGCTACTTCTATGATCCCTTTAAAAACAATAATATTATTTTTAAAACAAAAAATTATTATATATGTAAACATATGATACTCACGGTAATGTTTCATTCCTTCTGGCTTTATTAGATTTAATGTAGCAGAAACCGAAAACCGTAGCTATGAAAAAAATGAGACTGCACGAGCAACCAACGACGATGTAAAAAATTTTAGTTGAAGCCGCAGCATAAACAGACGGATCTAAAATTATAATTAAAATCTTAATTAAATATTCATAAAAATTTAAAAAATAATTAAAATTTTTACCGTCAACAACCGAATCATTCTGCGGCTGGAAATCATCTACCAAAACAAAAAAAATAAAAAAATTTTTTTTAAAAAATAATCAATAAATCGTTTAAATAATATGAAAATCACCTTTAAGACAAACTTTTTTCCGTTTAAAATTAAGCACAGTGACATTATTAGCTGAAATGCTGAAATTCATCTGTATTTTCATCTCAACTTCAGCAGTCATTTGACCACTACATGGCAGGAAAATTCGAAATACTAAAAATTTAAATTTTAATAAAAAATTTCTAATAAAAAATATATTTATTTTAACCTGATAATCTAGAAGGTACGACTCCTTTTCTGGTGATATTCATCTGAGGCCTTCCAAGTGCTTCTGAATTGCTAACTGTGAAGCCGATAGAATACGACATCTGGTGCAAAAGAGTAAAAGAAAAAAAAAAAGAAATTAATTAA
The DNA here is from genome assembly GCA_000239455.1 of Strigamia maritima. Lineage (NCBI taxonomy): Eukaryota > Metazoa > Arthropoda > Chilopoda > Geophilomorpha > Linotaeniidae > Strigamia > Strigamia maritima. The sequence continues at coordinate 11,793 of JH431723.1, read as the reverse complement.
CCCTTTTCCAGCACAATTCCCTTCAAAATAGCCTTTAATGGGGTGACCAGCTTAAAGTTAGTAGTGGCAAAGTCTCCACTGAAGAAATTTGTAATTAATTTAATGGAAGCTCCAATGTCATTAATTACCCCCATGTGTGAAGAAAACACAAAGCCTGAATTTTCTAAGGTGTTCGCGAAGTAAACAAATGCAGCATTTCGTTACTTGATCTCATTACAAAAGAAATGAAAAATTAAACAATTTTTAGAATTTTTTTTGTTATTTTTCAAAAAAAGTAAATTGAATGCTCAAAACATGCAAATTTTATTTTATATCTGCTAAACAGACTTCGGGGCACATTTTTTATCCTAAAAATAAAATAAATGTAACCATGGCAACAACAAGATCAAAGTAGGAGGCTGAGAAGATGTAATATTCATCTGAAGCGCTCTTCATTTTAATTTCTCCTCTATACTTTACATTAATTGGATTATTCCCGCTAATTACTTTTCCGTAGAACATTTTTTTTTAAACAATATTTTTCAATTATAAAAAAAAACTTAAAAAAATACCTAAAAAAATTAAAACTTTTAATATAATTTTGCTTTTCAAAACATCCCAACTAATTACTCATAATTTCCTCACCTTTAATCATTTTATTTCTATTTTTATTAACCCCAATAAAATTCTCAGCCAATTTCATCATGTATTACACGCTTTCATCGCACAAACTTTAGAATAAATTTAATGTCTCAACTTGAAAGAAGAAAAAAAACCCAAAATCGAGCAATAAAACGAAACAAAATGGTCCAACACAAGCAAAAAACACACAAAGAAAAAAAAAACTACTTACCGGTTGTTGTCTCAGATTTTGCCAAACGAAATGAAGTTCGTTTATATGTGAAGGAACCAATACATTAAACTGCATCGCATATGTATTAACCACACCTTCACGCACATAGTACAACTCCGACGGAAGCCCTGCAGCAAAACAAACAGAACAAGATAAATAAAACAAAAATCGAACCACAATATAAAACTCGACCCCATTTTTTTTTTTTTTTAATATCCCATCCAAAAAAAAAATTAAACCCTTTAAAACCCGTTCAACGCACATGGCACATAACATTTCCATAGTAAATCTCTGTCATGCCATTTAAGGGTTGAATTCAAAGGGTTACAATTCAAATAAAGGGTTAAATTCAAAAGGAGAAGGGAACAAGTGCAGATGGTTGAGTCATATCTCTAACTCACCCCCACCTCCATTCTCCACCTTGCTCAAAAAAGATCTAAATTCGTAATTAACATTGCCACTCAATTGGAAATGGCGCCACCTTGTCATTATAAAGGGTTAAAAAGTTGAAATATTTTCCTACCCCACAACCCCCACTTTTACAATTTTTCTCCCTCTGCACATTAACCCCTCTCACCCCTTTTATTACTAACTTGCACGTCCGCCATACATGACTACACCCAATAAATTCATTTCCCCGGTTCCCCCACAAAAAAAATATTTAATTTTAAAATATTTATAAAAAAATATAAAAAATGGCCGACTCCAATTAAAATTTAAACAACAAACAAAATTAAAAATTAATCTTTTTATTAACTCTTTTATTAATCTCTTTATTGCCTCTTGAAAACAATTGAAATCAAACGCTAACTATGGAGCCTGAGCCAACAACCCATTACTGACATCTGGTGTCTAAATCAGCAAACTGCAAACTCATCCCCCACAAAATGAACAAAGGCACGTTTCACGTTCAGAATAAATAATTCCAACATTTTAAACCGTGTCCGTGCATTAATCAAAAAAGAGGGGTTCCATCAGGTGTCACTCTTCCTTTTCACCCCTTTTGTGCCAACAATTTCATCCCTCATCCTTTAAAATAGCGGGGGATTTTCCAAACCCCCAACCCAAACCGAAAGGGTTCAAACCACAAGTCATTAAACACACCCGTCGCTCTAACCCTTTAAGTCTCAGCTGGAACACTGCAACAACAAAAAAATGCCATTTCACCATTTCAGCGCAAGAGTTGGCCAATAAAAAAAAATCATTTCGACTTGGAATGTCAACAATGCCAGGACCCAATGTGGCCAACACATGTAAGGAGATGCGAGTGCAGATTAAGACCAAGCATGTGTTAGTGTGCAAAATTCTGCAAATATTTTCTCTACAAGAAATTTGGTCGCTATGACGTCACGGGAACCCTCGAGAGTTCAAGTAGACTACATGTTGTAAACAACAACTTTTTCAGAGTGTCACAGAAGGGAGGGTTGTGAATAACTTGTCAACACACTCTCTTCATATGATAATGGAAAAGAGGGGGTATTGAGTGAACAGGGGGTGGGAGGGTTAAAAAACAACAACAATTTGCTTTATTCTTACTAGAGGCCCGAGACTAAAATAAACTTCCCCCACAAAAAAAATTAGGCCTAACAAATATTTCAATATCCTTCTCCAAACAGCCTGCTTTCTGTTAGTTGGAGATAAAATTGATTTTATTAAGTGAAACTTGGATGACCATTGATCATTCAACCCCCTCTACTCTTCATGACCCCTTTCCCCTGTCCACTGGATGTAATCAGACAAAGGTGTGGAGCAAGACCGCCGCTTCCCCTCCATCTCTTTGAGCTCAAACTCAAATGCTACCTCATGTGTCCCACTCAAAACCAGAAGCCCAGCAGAATATTAATAACCTATATAAACCCGAAGCCACAAAAGAGTCACTATACTAAATCATACTCCATGAAATCTCAATCACTAAATCCTAGTGACAAAAATACTAACCAAATCCACTTGCTGATTCAGTACACATCTAACACTGACTTAGGAAATTAAAAATTAACATTACACGCAGTCGGTTTTGGATTTTTCCCTTTGTCGGCTCTTCCTATCATTGCAAAGCAGAATACGCCACTAGGAGTTAGATTATTTGTCGTATAATCGGATCGAACTCAACATTTAAAATAATCTTTACCATTACGCATATGAAAAATATATACTTTTAAATTTTACATGTGATAAGAGTGCCAGATGCTTTACTCCATTTAATTTTACGTTGTATTGACATTGGCGACCTATGCACATCCAACTTTGAAAATAGAAATTTGAACATCGCGTGTTCTATTCGATAGCATAGTGGTTAGTACACCTGGCCAACAACCAAGAGATTTGTGGTTCGATTCCCAGTCCAGGTTTCATCTGTCTTTTCAATGTCCACTGGTCTGGTTAATAAAAATAGCTACAGAACAATTTTTTTCAAATCAAGAGTGGTATTTTTATCAGCGGTATTTGCAATTTAACATTTTAAAACAGATTATATTTGGAAGTTCTGGCACAACTTGTAACACATTTTCTTATCAACAATCATTAATCAAAGCCAACTTCCTGTTTGAGGACTGCATTGCATGCAACAAGCAAGTCATTAAGAAAAAGCCTAATTATTCCAGCTGCTTTCTTGATTCTTCAGGGATTACAGCTTGGATCAAAGTAATTAAATTGTGATCACTTGAAAACAAACATTGCGGAAAGAACCCAATTCATTTGGCAAACTTCAATCATCTAATTACATCATTTCAATGTTTTGTGTGCTTGAAGACAATTGTGCAGATAGAAGGAAAAGAGAGAAATGAGTGTAATCTGATGAAACCGCCGACTCTACGGACAGACTGCAAAATCCAATTTGGGGCGTTGGCCAGATGCAATCTTATATCGGCACTCAATATGCATGGCATCATCAAAAACCTCTTGGGAGCATAGAGTAGTAAAAAACATTTTCCTGAACACACAAACACTATCCATAGTAAATTCACAACGTTTCAACCGCAACAAATCGGTCTTCAACCGCATGTGTTTGACCAATAATTTGATAATGTAAGACTGCATTCCAATAATCTTATTGTTACCTGAAGGCTGCAACCGCTTCAGTCTATCCATTAAGCCGAATGACTTAAGACAGCACTAAAAATCCCATTTTTCCACCATTTTGAGCGTTCCCATTTACATCATTTTAATCCAAACACCGTTCCCAAATTACTCTCCTCCATTCCTAATTTAAGAAACAAGTAGTGTCTTTTATTTACAACCATTACTCTTCTTCCCCAACCTCAACACTAAACAACCCACACATAAAGAACAAATCCAGAGTCTTTACATTGCTCGATCTACAATCCCTCGAGATTTCTCGGCGCCGTCAATTTCAATCCCCCCTAATGAGCTTCCTCCATTTCAGTTTGAGTTACCCAAAATAAAAAAAAAACAAAAAAAAACTAAAAACCTTCTTCTCACTTGACAGTATTACAACTAAATAATAAAAAGGAATGCTATCATCAAACCCTTTCAAGAGGATGAGATGAGTTTGGTGAAAAACAACTAGGGAAGATGGAAAGGGCACTTACTTCACCTTAAAGGTGTGGTTAAAGAAAGGCAAGCTTCTGCAGACCTATTGTCCAATTGACAAGGGACTACTGTCCCCCTCTCAGCCTTTGTCCCCCTTTCCTTTCTGTCTTAATCCACACACTATGGCGGGCCAAAGCTGGCAAGAAATTAATTTTATCCGCTTCAAATTGCAAGTGGAAGCCAACGAGATTCGAAATGGAGATTGGCTACAAACTTGACTCCCTTACTACATTTCCCCTCCACATTTCAAACTTCCCTTTTTCTAAGGGGTCAAGTTGCATGTCCACAGAAAGAAAATTTATCACTGCAAGGGAATCGCGTTCCAACTGCGAATTGCGCCTTAAAATCCACAAGAAGAAACGTGCAAACATCTAACTAAACCTTAAAACACCGACAACTTTATCACTGTACATAAATAATAAACATTTGTCATCCTCCACAATTTAACTCCTAAACAATTTACACGTGTCCTCTAACTCGCACAAAAAACAGGCCCCTTGTTAGTAGATAAGCGGGTGTGAGGAGCTTTACTCAAGGCCAGAACTTGTTATTTTCACGTGGACTCGCCTCAGGTTGAATACACTTTTAAAGGCGCAGTAAATAATGTGTTGATGTTTATCTTTCTTTCCACAAAGAACATAAAAAAAAAACTTTGCTCTTAACCCTTCATCCACCTACTCCTCAATTTCAAGTTTTCAACACTTAAGTGCGAATAAATCAAACAAACAAATGGAATATTTTCCCAAAACTGATTTCCCACAAGACCCCATCACCTGATTGATTTACTCGAAGCCCAAGCTGCCCAACCCTCGTTCCAAAGTCCCCCTTTTGGCTTTTTCCACAATTCCACCTCGGAAGAAAGAGACAAAAACAGTCATCACTGCAATAGACATTCAATTGGATAAGAATCTTAACTAAACAGTTTGTCTCCAGGGGATAAACGAATACACCTGAGAAACAGTGCACAAATTTGCAAGGACAGAATGATGGATGTTGGTCCCAGTTGTAAATTAATAGCACTAGGGGGTCGAGGTGGCACAAAGAGATGTCTAGAGTGAGACATTCTGCAAATCATGCAGCTTGGGAGTTAGGCTTTAAGTAAAATAAACCTAATTCTATTAATTCACTGATTAAAATCGCCTTTTCTAATTAACGATGGGTCGAATTGCTTTTCATCATCGACAAAAGAAAGTGTTGAAGAAATTTTCGATTTATACATTTCGAAGGTTCTTGAGTCGTTATCTTTTATTTCTTCGGGTTAGATATATATTTCATATCCGATTTAACCCTTAAACCACATTGCGTTATCAAAAAAGGCCCCCTGTCAACTTACATTTTCGAATTTCCCTTTCGACCAATTTCAACTTATCTCTCTCAGTTCGCAACCGAGAGAATAAAAGTGCAAAACTTCTTTTACAAAAACCCCCAAAAGGAAGATTGCAAAACTCAACTCGGGTCATTTTTTTTCTTCAACAACCCTATATATATATAATAAAAAAAAAAATCCAATTCTCCACCAAAATAGTTCTAAATCCAACAACCAAACGCAACCGAGGGAATTAAACCAAGAAAAAAAAATCCAAATTCCTTATTACTTATGCATGAAAAATGTACCTATTGGTCTTTTCCCCTCTCGTTTTCCATTGCCGACACTTGAGGAGAGAAAAAAACCAGTTTTGTGTTTTTTATTTTTTTATTATAAATTTTAATTTTTGCATTTATTTTTTTTTTCTTTTGAAATTTCCGCCTCCTTTCAACGATACTAATTTTCTCGGAGTAAAATGCACGAGACTGTCTCGTTTCCAACTTGAAGATAGCCTCGAGGGATGATCTCAACACCCGCCTCCTTGTTTTGATAAATAATAACCGCTCCCTCAGATCATCCTGCGGCCAAAACGATAACAACCTGCTGTGCTTTCGAACATGGAATTTTGTTCCCGAAGAAAAAAGAAAGAAAATATGGAAGACAACAAAAAAAGTAGTCAGATGAAAATAGGCGTCACCATTAATTCCAAAGTGCAAAATTAAATTTTTTAAATTTAAAAAAAAAATAAATGAATAAAAAAAAATTTAAACCACAAATTGGAACATGGATGTATGTATATCATCGGCTATTGGTTTAGTTTCAGTGATTAATGTGTTTAATTTTTAGATTTATGTGCAACGACAAATCAGTCGGTGTTTATATCAAGTGACGGGTTGGATTCGCCTTCGTGAAATGCCACTTCAATTCATCAACAACACAACAAGAGCCAACTAAAATTAATTAACTGACCAAACTCCGAGTTAATTAACTGAAAAATACAACTAAATCACAGTAATAACGCCTCTTAAGCCGAAATCTAAACCCGACAAATAGCAAAGCGGAAAAGAGTGACTTAAAGGGGTATCGCAACAATATCCAATAGTGACCCCAATCATAAAAACACAAACAAAAGAGCAACAAATCATCAACCAAAACATCAATAAAAAACTTTTACGATTTGTGACGTCACAAATGTCAAAAAAAACCTCAAATAATCATCAAAAATAATAAAATCTTTATTCACCATCAATTTTTTAATTGGTAATAAGATTAACACTTGACCCTTTTTTCTTGAATTTTTTCCTCCTGCATATTACCATGGATTAAATCACAAATAAATAGGCCTATTTAAGCACACAGCCTTCAAGCCCAAGTAATCATTAAAAGTTAATGATTCCAACCATTAATGATTCAGACCATGTTCCACACTTACCACATCAAACAACTTCCCAAAAAAATTTTTTTCTTACAATTATATAAAAAAATTATAAAAAATAAATTATCTTTATACCTGTCAACTTGTACCCTTCATCTGTTACATTTACGAATCATTTTTTTACGGTTGCGAGTTCACGCAGCCTTTCATTGAAAAACCCCCAACAGAAATCAATAGAGAAACTGAGACCAAAAGGCAGGGGTGGATTATGATGATCGCCTATTCATTCCTGTTATTTCATTTCAGGTATATGGAATAAAGAAATTCAGTTACTACAGCAACATATGTTTGTTTGTAGGTTTTTTCAGGAAAGATAAAAATTTATATCTAAGAAAATAAAAAAATAAAAAATAAAATAAAAGAGTGAATTATTCATTTCATTAAAAATTTAAATTCCTTATCAAATCCGACATTTATTTATCTACTTTTTTTTTTTTTTCTTTACTTTTTTAAAATGAAAATGAGCATAGTTAATCCAACAGGTGTAAATAAATAATAAAGATAAGAAAATGGAAATTTTTTCACCGTTTTAATCTCCTCCAGGGCCCATAACGATTATGTATTTTGGCGCCAAAAACAGCTGCAGACGACAAAGTGCATCTGATGATGACCTTCGTGCCTAAGGACCTCAATTAACTCATTTCACCACCCCTAATATCTCAATTTTTTTCTCTCCAAGAAATCTATTTTATTTTATTAAATTAAAAAATAAAAAAAAAAAATTAAAAAAAATCCAAAAAAATTAAAAAAATTCTCTCATATGTTTTAAATTAAAATTATTTTTAGAAAAAAAAAATTCTAGCGTTAAAATATGGTATTAAACCAAACATAAACTTCCATAACGATAAACAAGGCGACAAAACTCGAAGGAATTCCACTTTCCACTTTTCCCCTTTTTTATTTCTTCATCTTTCCTTTGTTCAACTATTTCCCTCATGTGATACAATCGTCGAGTGAATTACTACTGCAACATTCCACAAACTTGAGCCGAAAAAATTTACGATCAAATGGTTTAAAACTTTTCACTACCATTTACCCATAAATCATATCCTTAAAAAGGACCCGCGCCATCTTTTTTTAACAAATATTACACTAATCTATTGTTTTTTTTAATTTAGAAATTTCATACCTACTTTATAAACATTAAAAGAAGCCTCTAAGCGGCTTAAACACATTAAAATGTCTTCAAAAACCCGCCCATAAAATTCAAAAAAAAGATACCCGGTTAAATTAACTCAATTTTTTTATTTATTTAAATTCCACGTCATTTTTTTCCTCTTTTTTACATACGGTAATCTTAAGATGATTTTTTTTTTTTTGCTTCTTTTTACCCTCTGATTAATGGCTCAACTTCTCATTGGTGATGACATATTTTTCTCACACTTGCAAAGGGATAAACATATAAAAAATATCTACCATTTCAAAAATAAAAAAAAAAATTGCAAAAAAAAAATTTGCAAAAATAAAAAAGTCATCATTAGATCTTTAAATTTAATGACATTTCTTTTTATATATTTTTTTTTTATTCAATCAAATCGCCCAATTATTTGAAACTAAAAAAATAAATAAATAAATAAATAAACATGTTGAATGGAATTAAGATAGTTTTTTCAAGTTAGAAATGTCAAAAATTCCATATCTTCTTAACCTTGCAAACCCAAGCAGGTCGAAGGAATTTCTAATAAAATGGGTCTGAATTCTTCTTTCCCTTAACACAGCATGAGTTTCACATATTTCCACCAGGATACCTTGAGTTAACATCAAAATACCACACCTTCATTTAAAAAAATATTTCTCAACCATCTTTCAGCACACCCGAATTAATTATTTTAAAAACACAAAAAAAAAAAAAAATTTTTTAATCAACATCTTAGCTCAAAACGGGACGAAAATTAAGTAGATCTTTCATTCACTCACCGAACAGTTTCTTCACTTCAGCTAAGCTGGCAAATAAGTTGAGATTAGCGCTCGTCATGACGATAATGGCGAGTAAAATGATCCATGTGCCCATACGAGCTCCGAACACCATTTTTCATGCTAATCTGGGCCTGAGCGGCGCGTACTCTGTACACATTTTGCCGCCATGATGGCCCTTCACCCCTCGAACCGGTTCTCATTTCCATCCATTAATTCCGTGTCTCACCGCGCACTCATCAAATCTCGATTCTCAACTTGAAAAACGACACCTTGTGACGATTTAAATACCTTCTAGATCCTTCCTTTTTTTTCCTAAATTCGCCACTCGCCGATAGATGTCGCGACTCATGTTATTTTTAAATCTTTTATCCCGTTTTACTCGGTAAAATAGCAACTTTCTACCCGATCCACACCACAATTACCGAATTTTATGGTGCAAAAACCAACCTATCCTAACCATAACAATTTTAAAAATCATTCGAGCCACAATTTATCAACAGATGTCAATGTTGTCGTCATAGCAACCGAGTAAAGGAATATTTCATGCGCTGCACTTGCACTGATACTATCGACCAATCCTTTTTTCTCTTTCTAATGTCGATGATTAATGACGTTTGGAGAGAGATGCGAGTAGGTGTGTCTTGTGTAACAATCTCTAAATGTATTGCACACTCATCCAATTCCCATTATCTGGAATTAAAGAAAACATACAAAGAACTAGGAGCACTTTGCTTACAACTCATTTATCATCATCAACCTAGTCAAATAAATTTACTCACCGCCATTATACTCGACTAAATTCAATATTTTAACTGCCAAAACATTTTCCATTTTCTTTTTCATCTCGAGAAAAATTAATAAAAATTCCAATCGCAATTTCTCACTCAAAGAAATCATTCAGCCTCTTTTCCAACCCATCTCATCAGGTTTTCTCTACACCCAATGACGTTTATTGCTTTTTTAAAGCCTCTATATATGACATGACATTTTCATGACGTCTACAACACTTCCCACTCAATTAATCCACTGTTTAACCTAACTATATCAAATAAAAAGTCTCTTAAATTCACCAATTTCCACTCGAGTTTCCATCATTACATTTTCCATACCTCTAACTCGTCCATTTTCTCTATGGATATGACATTTCTTGATATTCCAACCCTTTTAATTCAATCCCATTACAAGAAATGGAAAGGCAAGCAAGAAAGACATAAAAACGTCCTGGCTTTCACAGTTTTAGATGAAATTATAGATGTATGATGACGTCATAATGTCTTTATTCCCAAAGCACAAATCTAATCTCCTAGCAACGACTATTAGTGTTGAATTGGATGCCATTATGAAGACAGGATTCCATTAGACACGAGTTGACATTAACTGCATTTTAAATCATCAAACCAGCAAACACGACAAGTGTGTTTCACAGAAAAAAAATAATGTATTTTTTTTTTTAATAAAAAAAAAAAAGAAAAGAAATTATAGGGTTTAAGCCGATATCCATTAGTGTAATGATCCAGCAGAGTTGGTGAGGCGAAATAATGTTTTGGAAAGTTTTTATTTTCATATTCTGAATTATTCCTGTGTGAAGTATTAAAAGGTGAAAATTTACTGTTTATTTCATCAGTAAATAATTTTTTTTTATTTTTATTTTTTTTAACTATAAATAATTACTGGTGTTGGGTTGGAATGGGGAATTTAATCGTGTAGAGAGTAAGTGATTTCTAGTTTACGGTTTTAATTTAAGTCAAAATTAGCGTCAAGAAAAGGTGTAAAATGTGGATTAATTGCATACGGGGTTGTTGGGGGAAATTATTTTATTCCGTTTTCTTAGTATGCAACTTAATTAGTTGCGTTTAAATGCCGGAAATTAGAATCTTTTTAAATATATATTTTTTTAAAATGTTTAAAAGCATAAATTTAAGACATAAATGCAGAGAGTAATCAACCAATCTATTGTGCAATCATAAAAAAAAAAAACAATTTTTTGTTATATTTACAGATAATCTACTTACAACTTCAGATTTAGACCCAAGACACTAAAAGAACAATTTCCTCCCAAAAAAATTCGAACATTAAATCCCTCCGAGCCCTGAAGTTAATAAATTTGAAAAACTACAGTTGACCTAACATATTGGAGCCAACTTAGTCCCACCCACTGAACACAAATCATCATCAAAAAAAATATTATTTGGCATTTAACCCTAACAAAACAACAGATAAGAAATATAAATACAAACTGCAATTTTGTCCCTGAACGACTGACACGACCCCAAACTACAACTTCAATAATTATCATTTCTTTGAATATTTTTCTCTACTTTGATGGATCACATAGGATTTTTTTGGTGATTTGGCTGTCTCTTTTTGTTGTTGAAATTTATTCTCCATTTTTTTTTAAAATTTTTTTCAAAATGGTTATATGCGTCAGTCTCTTTATATCTTTTGGAAATAAATTATCAAGAACTGAAAGAGGGAGAAGAATAAAACATGTTGTTATATTGATCAAAGAGAATTCTAACACGGCCCACACTTTTCCCCAGAAAATAAAAGACATACATAATGGTCACGCTTGTTAAATGCTAATCTCCATCAGTAGTTGGCGAAGCGGGCATCAAAAGAAAACTTTATTTTAAAGTTCAATTTATGTTTAAGGATCGGAGAACAGAACAAGGAGGGGATAAGAAGAGAAAAGAGGATAAAAAGAAATTTCGACGATAAGAATTTGTTTTTGTATGAAAAAAAAAAAAAANAAAA